>VZSF01003755.1:191574-466226 GCA_013398295.1 Chionis minor
GGGCCGGGGATGGCGGGGCGCGGCGGGGCTGCCCGGGGGCCGCGCTCCCATCGACATCGCCAGCCCGGTCGGCGGCGGAGCGGGGCGGGAGCGACCCCGCGGGGCCGGGGAGGGTTCCCGGAGGGTTTTTTGGCAGCGCCCGGGCGGCGGTCACGTCCCTCGGCCCGGCGGGTGCCTCCCCGCGGGGGGGCGGGGGGGGGGGAAGGCTGGCCGGGGCACCCTCCTCTCTCGGTACCGGTGTGTCTCGGTACCGGCTCGCCGTGGCGTGAAGGCTGGGTGCCGGGGGAACGGCGGAGCTCGGCTGGCATCACCGCAAAATCGAAGTTTTCCTTCCCGGACCGCCGTTATCTGTCGCTGCGGGGCGATGGCGGTAACGCAGCGGGAGGGATGGGGATGGGCGCGCTCCCACCCAAACCCCCGGCGGGGACCACCCCGGTGGGGACCCCCCGGTAGCCGCCGCCGGTGCGGGGTGAGCCGGAGCGGGAGCCGCTCACCTGCCCTCCCCGCCCGCGGGTGAGGCCCCCGCGCCCAGCTCTCCCGTAAACGCCCCGAAACGTGCCGATTCCGAGGATGCTCCGGGACTGAGGTTTTGGGGGTTGGTTTTTTGCTTGGACCTTGCCAGGACTCGCCGCTTCCCGTTGGGAACTCCGGCGTGCCGAGCGGGGCTCGCAGGACGTGGGGAGCCGCGTTTCACATTTTCCTGCTCCGTTACGTGCGTCTACAGAGCTTAATTTTCCCCGATCCGTTAACATCGGGTGAAGAACGCCAACAGGGAAAGCTGCTGCACGCAGTTATGTCCTAGCCCGTATCCGAGCATCCAGTCCTGCCCGCACACCCAGGCTGTGTGATAAGCTTCTGGGTAGTCCTTCCAATACCCGTGAACTCATTCATTTAAATAAATTTAAAGATTTTTCTTTTTTTTTTTTTTTTTGCTGAAAATCATATGCGTCATGGCACGCTTTCACGCAATGCTGATAAAATAATGCATTTTGAGTTTGAGGAGCCTTCCTGAATAAATTAATCGCGTAAGTTAACATTACCTCCCGTAAGAGATGGGTAACTTCAGTACTTAAATTCCATGCAAATCACAGAATTTATGGAAAAGTCCAGACCATTTTAAATAGTCTCAGAGGTTCACAAAGCTCATAAATTTCAGGGACATTGTTTTGCTTTAGAGGGATATCGCTTTTAGGTGTAATAAAAAGTACCTGAACTTAACCAATCTTTATTTCTTTATATTCTGTTCCGACACGTTGAATTGCCAAAATGGCTTTTTGGTTTTGGAGGTGAAAATCTTTTTAAAGCAGGCTTAATATTGTATGCCGAAAATCACCAGTTTGATTGCTCTTTTAGGTTGTAGTGAGGAGCAGCAGTAAGTTCTCCATTTAAAACACAGATATTAGGAATTTATTCTAAATATAGAAATATTATTACCCAAGAGCTTTGGAGTTCTTGGCCTCCCTCAGTGGTGGATAGGTAGACCACTGGTCTACCTGCTGTGCCTGCCTGCGTGAAGTGTAAATGTCCTCTCCTGTGTATTTGCATCAGGTTTTTCCAGCCCAAGTTTGGTTTTCTTGGTAAAAATTGATATGGAACCAACTTTTGCGAAACTTTTTGTTTTAGGTGCTAGCGGTGTCACGCAGTATAGAATGGCATCACATCCCAAATGTTGCTTTTAATGGATGGCAAGTCTTTCTATGGCTTTAAATACTAATAATAAGGATGGAGGCCTAAGTCCCACCGCTAGCTCCGTGTAGCACGAGGTGGAGGTTGGTGGAGCTCTGCTTGGCCGCAGGTGGTGTCTGGCTCCAGGTTTTTGCTGGAAGCCATCCTTAGGACAGCCATGTGATGTGGCTGTGACCTTAACAGAGGGAAATTACGGGTTAGAAGCTTTTTGTGGTTACAGTTACAGAGCTGCAGCTGTGATGGGTGCTGTGGTGGGCATGGGGGGACAAAGAGGGGCTCATATGTTCACCCCGTTTTTCCGTACCCATAGCGCGGTCACGCTGCTTGGTCCATGTGGAAAATGCAGCCTTCTTAGGGCCTTCAAGAAATCCATCTCTGTCCGGCTGCTCTTGTTTAACATTGCTTTTTGCTTGGTGAGCGTGTATAAAGTTGTAGTGTCGCTACAGGTGAAACCTGTAGTTCATTTATTTATTTTTAACGAGAAGCTGCGTGTGCAGTGAGAGGGTTTCCTGGGATAGCAGGAGTGGTGAATCTTTTCTGGTTGGAGAAGTGGTTAGACCTGTGGGAAGTCCAAGAAGGAGCAAGGAATTACACCAAGATTTTCTAAGTGTAAATCTCTTCTCTGATTTCAAAGTCTGGTTCTACAGATAATTCTGAGAAGGGTCATACTGCGGTTGATGCATTTGTGGTAAATCTATAGGCCTGGGACCTGAGCTGTGATTTCAAATTACAGCAGGCTAATGCTGGGACTCTTCACTTAAATAAAAGCTTGGATTGACTGATTGAAGCATCTATAGCCGTCAGCTTATAAATAAATTGGAAACAACTTCATATCCAACACTTCCCCTGACGGTATTTTTAAACCAAGGCTCCCTTGGGCCAAGGCATCTAATAACAACTTCCATTAACAGTGCTATTGATGTTTTGGCAATCGGTTTGATAAATTACCCAGATTTATTCCCAACTCTTTGCTAAATGATGACTTATATTTATTGTCAAAATTACAGTTTTATGTTCAGGCGATATATCTGTAGAAAGGAAAATAGCTGTAAATTACTTGTATTTCTGCTCATTTCTGGAAAGCTCTATCAAAGCGTACAGACTTAAGTCACTTGAGCGTTTGTGTCGGGAGTGAACATGGCTCCCTCTGTTCCTCTTAGAGAGTTCAAAAAATAGTGGTTTTCATCTTGTAGCTTTTAAGAACCGTCTCCTGGGGTCTTGGACAATGATGTTTAGTGATCATTTTTAGAAAGCACAACCATTTGGTAGTCAGTGGACACAACTTATTTGAAAAATACAATGTACCTCTATGACTTGCTGGTTGATGAATGTTGCTGTCTTTGCAGATGAAAAACTAAGATAATTCCTCTAGGTATTACCTTTGTGAGGCTTTGGTCTGTTTACAAAAAAAACAGATGATCTACACCACCTGGTGCTACATGCTGTTCTTTGTGTGTGTGGAAGACAGACCTTTGAAATTTATAATCATTCTCTCCTGAGCCTCTCTCACTCTTCCAACTTAAGGTCTTTTTAAAATTGATTTTAAAATAGAAAAAGATTTTTTTTTTTCCTTACTGTATGTCATTTTAGAATCTACGACATTATTCTGCTTAAAAACAGGTAAGGGGAAGTGAAATCAGACTGCATTGTGTTGCACTAAATAGGGAAATTATTTGGTAAGCATTTAAATTACATGTTTAGTATACATAAAAGCACAACTGACAACTGTTTGCTTCACTGCCTTGATTAAGGGAGTTGAATTTTCTCTGTCTCAGGACCAGTTTCTGTGGTCACCAAACCAGGGGTGTATTCTAAAAGCACAACTGAACAAAGGAGAACAATCTGTGTTTTATTTTTCAGTGACTAAAGCCAACATGGTTTATATTCTTACATCTTCCTTCATTGCCTTACTTCTTTTTCCTAAAGATAGACTCTGATCTTGCAGTGGGAAAAAAGCTGATGGATAGCTGTGTCTCTCCAGAGCGGTATTCATCTTAATAGGGTTTTATCAAGGTAAAAGGGCTCTCCCCTGCCCCAGTCAGGTCATCTTGAGCTTGATGGGTCAGGGCGAAACTTGAACTTTTAATCGTATACATACCACAGCTCCAGTAACTTGAAAGATTTAGTTAGGTAGTCGAGTCTGTGTTCCCTGCTCTAGGTTGTGGTCAGAGTTGGATTCAGGCTGAAAAAAGAAGTTATGTTCTAGTACATAATCCAAAGCGACTTTCCATTTTTCCTTCTTAGCAACCTAGTGGAAATTTCTACTTGTTTTATTGCGGCAATATAGATCAAGCATACTGGTTTGCAAGGTTCAACGTAACGCCAGAAACATCCGGTAAAAAAAAGCCAGTAAAAGTAGAGAAATAAGGTTATATTATTGCATCCAGAATGTTTCATAAAGAGTTAACATCTGAATCTTAGCTTTAACTTTTAAATTCTATTTTGTACACTATATATATGCCATACAATATCCGTGCTGGATCCAGAGAGAGGTATTACAGGCTTGCAATATCTGTTGAATATATGACCAGCAGCACAAGAGGCTTATGTGAAAATGTATTAAGTGTGGTGGTTTGGAGTATCATTCAGGATTCAGGTTCCAGGGGAAGGCATGGGATGTATCCTATTTCAAATACTACACGTGGCCTTGATTCACTTTCTCTTTGCTGTGTGGCCATTTGGATGTAGTTCAGTCACGTACCCAATTGTGGTGATAAGTATAAAAAGCCTGAAGCTCATCTTCCATCTTCACTGTATTTCCAGTCTTCTGGTCTGAGGTCCGTGGAGCAGGGGCAAGTAGGATCTTGCTTTTGGTGAAGTGCTTCTCATGTTAATTGGGAGGCGTCATTTTATATGATATCTTGTAAATAGCCTGTGTAGTATAGGATCTCAGGTGACTGAGAGGACAGTTGTATGTTGGGGTTTTTTTAAATGGCTGTGTAGCGCGTTAAGCGTGTTTCTCTATACCTCCCAAATTCAGAAGTGATTTCTGAAAAGAAACTCGCTTTTTCTAACGCAGAGAACTTTACACAGAACTTTCCGGTGCCTGATCTACCCTCTGCCCTGGGAATCTGCCAGGAGCATAACCGTGAAGAGGTCTCCGTCGGTGGACGCAGGGCAAGGCAATCATGTCGATGCTCTCTTACTCCTTGTACCCTCCTCTCGTGGTTCCCGTGCCTTTTTGGAGGTTCTCCGTGTCTTGCTTTCAAAACAGTGTGCGGGAATCTCTGCAGCACAACACAGCACCTGATTGTTCAGTGTTCCAAGCTCTCCACTTTGCAGGTGGATTAAAGGGATTACTTAATGCAGTAAATCAAAAACTGTGAAACAGGGCAATCTTTTTGGCTCTTCTGTGTTAACGTGAGTTGCAGGCACGCTGTAGGTTACACAGTAGCCTCAGATACTTGAACGTACATATTGTATGAGCTATTTTAAAACACACTTTCTATATTTCTTTCCAGTATCTTCCAACTGAAGGTATTGCTTCAGGCAAGCTATTTTGATAATTAACAAGAGGGAGGAACTCTTTAAGCTAAACAGAATTATTCTAGAATTTGAAAGCCATCATTTTAGCATTTTTTAATAACTTGAGGGCATTCAGAGATTACATGCCTGTTGCAAATGTGGACGCAGAATTTTTTCCTGTAGCGGCAATAAGGATGAATATATGTGAACCCTAGAGAAGTGTCTTAGGTTTTGTTGTTGTGGGTTTTTTTCTCTTTTTTTTTTTTTTTTTTGGTAAAAAAACCCCAACAAACAAAAACCAAATGAAGGACTAATAGAGCTTTGAAATGTGCCTGACCTATGGAAAACCATCTAGGCTTATAAGACTGTACTTCAATTGTGTCTTTAACATTGCCTTGGAAAACGTAGGCAGACTCTGCTGCTACAAAGGCCTGTGTCCTGCCAGCAGGTAGCTGTAATTTGTTGACATGTCTGTGTAACTCTTATAAGACCTGTGTTATATTTCAAGTCCGTGCATTAGACAAGAAATCTTGACTGTCTCGAACTCTGTCCCGTTCCACTTTAGTCATACACTTCTTTTACGCTTCACTCAGCTGCATCGAATAATGTTCATGAATATATGATAGTAAAAAGAACAATGCTGATGGTGACTGATGATGATAAATTACTGTATTTATCCATTAGGAAGGACATTGGATGACCTACAGATCTGAGGCTGAAGCTAAAAGACCTTTTCTAATCGTTCTTAACACTGCTGGCAACAGCCACTAACTTATTATGTGTTATTTATTGTAGAGAATCTGTAAATAGTTTTAAACAATTCTAAACCACCATAAAAGCCCTCTGTTGTTTGGAGGGTGTTGTCTAAGAAAATACATTAGGAAGTATTAAACAATGTGATAATTTAAGGAAAATAAAGATTCTTTAAAGGCTTTTGGGGGTTATTTTAGGCTGCCTTGGGCAACGTTGGCAATTTACATTCCTTCGGGGAGGGGAAAAAAAAGCGCATTTGATAGCTTTGCTAAAAACAAACTGCACAAATGTTAGAGTTTTCTTTTTGGAAATACAGAGAGAATTCCAAATGCTAGTGGGAAACCCATTAAACTTGTTTGAAATGCTGGCCGAGTGCAAGAAACTAAATCAAACACTGCCAGTGCAACTGATCATTCATCCTCCATGTTTGTTCTTTCTGCTCCTGGTGGCGCAGAAGCTGCTGACTTCCTTTCCCCCTTTCCCATCTTGAGGGTTCAGAGGCTGGTTAAATCAAAGCATTTTATATATATTGGATATTAGTCTTTCAGAGTAAGGATTTGAGCTTAAGTACACTTAATTAGGAGTAATGATGTGCTGTGATTTTGAATCTTACGGAAGAACTGTTTAAATCGGGTGGCCTAATGACAGTTCTAAATAAGCACAAAATGACTATAAGAATTGGCTGGCTTTAGTCGGAATAAGGGCAGTTCAAGATCTTCTTGGTAGTCCCTGCTGGAAATCTCCTTTTAGTGATTCCCACCTTCTTTGTGAAGATTTCTGCAATATCTTAATATGAATAGCAACATAAGAAAGATCCTATCGAAAAGTTTAGTCAAGGGCCTTCTTGTTCCGGGGTGCAGATGATTGTATCAGGTAATTAGATGTCATCAAGCATAAATATAAGTTTAAATCTTCTTGAGGTAATAAGCCCACAAAGTCAGAAGACTTTGAAATGAGTGGGTAGCTGCAATGCAAGGAAATTAGTTGCAAAAGGTTCCATTTTATTTTTAGTTCAAAGGTTTATTGTATTGTGGCACATTGACTATATGTTACTTTTTGGTCCCCGAGATGGCTGAAAATATTTCTATATCGTGGCCTGTTCCTAAAGTGCTTATTTACATGGATTTCCCCACTGAAGTCAGTGGGACTACTTATGTGAATAATGTCTGGAGGACTAACCTTATAATTTGCACCGTAAGAATTTTCATTATGTCTTGGGGAAAAAAAAGTCCTTTGGTATGCAGTAAGATGGATGGAGCTGCAGTACTCGAGCTGTAGGAAAGGTAGTTATGAAAATGTTGTCACTGGCATTCTCTGAGGTTTTTGGTAGTAAATGTTCAGCGCTGTGGCATGTTTTCAGATTCAAAAGGACAGAACCACATTTCCAGTATTATGTGCCAGACTCTGAGAAGGTTCCTGAAGGCAGCTGTCAGTTGGCGCAAGTCGTTTGCTTGCCAGATATGAGAAAGATGAGGTTTATACCTATATATAGTATATACATTTTCTTGTATGACTTGCAGTGTCTCTACATGCAATTCTGTACTGGAGAGGGGATTTGCCCCTTCTTGGGTCCTGTTACTGTAGGTAGAATCTTGATGTTAAGAGTCCTAAGCAGCAGTGTTAAGAGCCTACATTTCTGACTTCATTTTGGCATAACTAGCACCAACTGAAGGAAGGAGGATGAAAGCACATCTGGATGGATTTGTGAAGACTCTAAGTGAAGTCTTTCTTTTGATGGTGACTATTTGGATTACGTCCTTAGCTATTTTCTTTTGTCCCTCTACACTGTCTTTTCAGACACATCTCTGATTCTGCAAAACGCTGTGTTCTGCATGAGCAGCCCTCAAAACTCTCTCACTACTTTCTCCCTTCAGTTTTGTGACATTTCCAGGTGATTCTCTCCTGTATCATCATTTTTCTCCAGCTTCTCATCTTTAATCTTCTATACATAGACTTTTCCTAACGCTTTTCTTCCAGCAGCCGTTCTACCTTTACCAATATGATATTTCTTTTCGTAAGCTAAGCAACATCTTTGTCTCCTTACTCTTACTTCCTCATCGTTAAGCATTTGAAGAATATGACTTTCCTTGTGATTAAGTGGTTTCATTATGTTTTGGGGAACTATTAGGTTTCAGGGCGTGGAAGAGAGCAGACTCTTGGTAAACAAGAGCGTCGTTGTGGTAAGCTGTCTCAGCTGCCCAAATGGTGTCTTTAGTGGCAGCAATGGAAGACAGACAGACATTTGACAGAGTTTTATTCTGTTAGAATAACTCCATCCTCTAATTTCTTATTCCATGATATTAATATGCAGTAAGCTTGTAGTTTAAGGAATGTGCTGGTCAGCAAATGAAAATGGAGTAATCCTCATGAAATATATATGGATATGTCAGAAGAAATCTGAATTCTTCTTATTTCTAATCTCTGCTGTATTTATATTTGTAAACATAAACAAATATGAGCAGAATGTTCTGGTTTTCGTGGTATCGTCTTCATACAAGAATTTAGGAAAAGGAGGTTCCTTCTCTTCTTCCTCATAGTATAATTAGCTGTAACATAGAAATGCCCCAATTATTCAAAAAAAGAAGAAACTTGAGGAGAAGAGGCTTTAGTGTACTAATTCTGCAAGCAGTATGGTCTTATGTATCAGCTCAGGGGATATCTTTTTACTCTTATTTACATCGTATGCACCAAACCCAAGAATCTGCTATAGCTGTCTCACTCCGTACAACCCATATGGAGAGATGATAGATAATTTCTGAAAGAAGCACATGCAGGGCCATATATCATGTCAGCAGGGGAATATATTCAGCATGTAAAAAAAAAGTAAGCGTCTTCCCTGAAAATTCCCTTTTTCTAAGGTCTGTTTACCTCCCTCATTCTGGCCACCTCCTTGCATTGTTTTTACTTGGGGCTGCAGCACCCAGACCGGCTGGGGATGAAAATTGAGCTTTTTAGTCTAAAAACCAACCAATTAACCAAAACAACAACAACAACAAACCCACAACCCAGAACGACTCAAAACCACCTTTGAGAATTTTCCCCTTTATCCTTTGCTTCATTCAGGTTATCCTTTATTAAATGTGTTACTTGTGTCTAGGAAACTGTCAGTTATATTCTTCATAAATCTTGCTTCATTTCTGACTGGGTAAAGATTCCTTTCTGAAATGTGAGCTAGGCAAGTGCAATGCAATGCGATGCCAGCTTGTGCTTTAGTTCGTCTCACAGTTGCCAGCCTAAGTGGACTTAATAGCACTTCTTTCCTGGGATGAAATGGTGCTTCAGTGAAGGAGTTTTTCTCTTCCCTGTAAAAAGAAAGAACAGTTTCTGCCAAAGTAACACATTGAAAGTGTAAATAAAATAAATGTCCTTACCTGCTGCTGTTAATATCTTTTAAACTACTATAACTTAGAAAGGTGTAATTCTCTTTATGCTTAATTACCTATTCCAAAGCTTTTTGTCAGAATTCCTTCTTCCATCTCCCCTGTAGTGGGGTGGGGCAGATGCTGAATGTGTTTGCTCATCTCTAGGCAAGGAAATAATTCCACTGAAGCTATATTCTCCAAGTGTTCGCATGCAAGCTTGCCCTTCGGCGTGCCTTTGGTCTGCAGTAAATTTTGGTATTGCAGTGCAATAACTCTGGGGTAAGCCCATGGTAGCATTTTAGTTTGGATCAAAAACATACCAGTGAAACAAATCCTGGTCATACTTCCTGAACTTTGGCTTGCGCCCCAGAGCAGTTTCGAAGTGTGAACTGGATTCCTTTAGGATGAAGTTAAGAGAGCTGATGTGCTCCAGGAGCACGCTTGGGGTGCTCCAGCTGCTGCTGGCTTTTTGGTCCCCAGGATCAGACTAGAGCTGGTCCATGTAACCCCCAGAAACACAGAGGTTGTGGACATCAGGTTCATAACACAAATGGTTTCTCTCTCCAGTTCTGCTCCCCTCTCCATGCTAGTATACATGTAACAAACACTGGTGGTGATGCGTAAGTGCATATATTTAAAAGCAATTGTATGCTTTTGCTTTGTTTTTTCACTTGTTTGTAGGCCTGATGCAACTGCTCATAAGACACTTTTTCCTTACACCACCGGATTTTTTTCTTACACGTTTGGTGGTATTTGTTGGCCATTTTTCAAACATACCAGCGTTTGTTGCCTCCCCAGTTAAGATGGAAATATGCTGGCAAAAATGAATGGGTTGCAGGTGGTGAAGAAGTCTCAGTTTCACTAGAGAGATGCCTGTGAGGACCACTCAGATTCTGAGTATGGGAGAGAGGATAGCACAAGGAAAGAAAATGAGTCTTGCTGGTGGTTTATAGCTCTTACGATCTTTTGTAACTGAGATTTTTCCATAGGGCTGAGTGGTGGGTGTATCTGAAAGAGTACCACTAACTTGAAAGAGGATGGAGATTAGGAAATTGGAGATTAAAAGCTCTTGTTCTCTTTTTGGCTGGTTCCAGAATGTCTGTATGACATGGGTAGGTCCTTGAAGGCTGCAATTTCAGAAGCGTCTGCACAGTTTAAGGAGTGGTGTTCTGGGAATTTGAAATGTCAGAGCTGCCTGTGACAGACAAAAAGACCTCCAGTGTTTTCAAGATTAGTTAACGTTTGGGAAAACTTGATTACCTTCTTAAAGTGTTACCGAGTGATAAAATAGAGACGGTATCTCACATACAGGGAGTGGTCTGTTGGTGAGATGGTGATTAGTAGTTAGTGTGAGTCTAAACTGGCTGATATTTGCGTTCTTATGTGAGTACAACACAAATATTTAGATTTAGGTGTATGCTCACAATCCAGATGAGTTGCAGGAAGGTGGCGTTATTGGTAGTTGCCTACGGCTCTGGATTTCTGCCCTGGAAACAGGAACAGTTTGATATTAAATGTAATGATCACAGTGGTTGTCACTTAAGGCGCAGTTACTACTACCAAAGTGTCGCACTTCCGTAAGGCTGCTTTTGCTGTGTCACTGGAGCAGCTCCATGGGGGGCTGTGATGAAGCGTGTGCTGCTCCTGCTGAGGAATTATGACAAAATCTGTTAATAGCCACCCTCAAAACCATCTATGCAGGCTGATCCTGGAAATGCCATATGCAGGATTTTCCATTAATTTCAGTACGGGTTGCTTCTGTGCATGGAGTTTCACATGAGAAAATCTGTGAAGTCTTGAAAAATCATATATTAAGAATAGAAGAATTAAGAGTTAAGATGGGAAGGAAAATTAGTTTAATCTGATTTTCTTTTAATATCCATTCTCCATCCACTGTTCTAGGAAAATACTCTTAAATTGTAAATAACGAGAATGCTTTTGAATGGTGAGTATGATCCAGTATATCTTTCAATGATTGGCTATAAAGTGTTTAGTAGGGCAAACTTTAAGGCAGCATTTTATGTGAATAATTCTGTGGTTTTGGGTAGAATTAGTATTCCTTGTTTGTCTAACACCAGCAGGTAAGGTCTGTAAGTTCCTGGTCTGTTCTGTCTGTTAGCACAATGCTGTTTGACTCAGCTGAGCAGGATGGAGTCTTAACCGCTCGCCTATTTTTCAGTAATCTGTCGCCACAGAGCACCCAGTACTAAGTGTTGCTTTCATATCAGTTTGGGCCTTTCCATCATTTGTAGGAACTTGTAATAAGGACAAGAGAGCATCACGCCAGATTGTTCGCAGACTGCAAGATACCTGAGCAAACTGGCTTTTTTTGTGTCTGTCTGTCTGTGTTGCACTTGGACAGTGTGCTCAAATACACTATAGAGTAATGAGCTGTAGTCACATTTACATGGAAACAATTTTCCTTAATGAGGGGAACGGCATTGCCTATTTTCCTATAGTGGCTTTCCACTAAAAGCAGGGAATCCAGCGCGTCCACCGTCTAAAATATGTGCAGGGCTGAGCTTGGTGGGAACCAAGGAAATAAGGAATAGAAATGTTGAAGTAAGTTTTAAACTGTCCACCTTTTGTGGTGTTTGAAGTAAAAATGGTTTCCAGAAAGATGCCCAAGCAAAAATTCTTGGCCCTCGGACAGAGGTATCAGAGTGAAACGTAGTGGGTTACAGTCTAAAGGAGGTGAAATGATGGCAATCCCTTTTGATGCTGTGGTGAATCAGTGAATTATTAGTGGTCTTACCATTGTTGATGGATGATATAAAGGAACTCCTATGAGGAAAAAAAAGTCCACAACCCACCTTTTTTACCAATCGTCTGTCTTTTTTTTCCCCCTTCTGGTGCTTGACAATGATGTAAAGTTCCTCCTTCCTTTTTATATGCTATTGTAAATCTTTGTCATAATAGCAAAGAAATAATATGTTATCTTATATATGGGCTTAAGAGAACTTTTCCTGAAGAGCTGCAGTCTGAAATATGAAATCCCGCTGTTAGGAAAGTTTCCACGGAGCACTTGACAAAATTTAATATGTATTTACTCCTGGGTCTGAAAGCTGCAGCTGTGACTATGAAAAGGATTTCGAAGTCTGCGTGTTTGCTGCATGTGGCTGGTATTCACCCATCATCTGGTGTTAACTCTGACTCTAGGACCCTGATCTGGCTGTCAGTACTATGCAAACTTCTTTCTTACTTTTTTTTTTGCCCTTTTTTCTCCCTGACAGCTCAAGTAGTTTAATTATACTGCATCTCACTTCCTATATAGATTCTGAGGAAATGACTTCTTTCTTTTCTCCTTTTTCTCGTAGGGACTATTGCAGTGAAAGAGACTTAATGTGTGTCTTTCTCGTGAATATGCACAACGTTGAGTCAGTTAAAGGAGGCCCCAAAATATGTTAACACTTGTTTTGTGGCTTTAGAAGGTACACGTTTTGCCATGCAGATGAGTAATGTCCACCTAGCTCAAGCGGAGTGACTCCATCTGTTTGGTGCGTCGGTTATTCTATACCTCAGGGAGGTATTTTCCTCCCAACAAGAAACGTCTTGTTTTACATTTGGTATATTGGGACTTTAAGACTGGGTCAAATCTAAAATGTTGTTTTGTCATATTGTATCTCTCTTCCTGACATTGCACGTGGTGCGTAGATGAATCCTGTATTTAAACATATTTGTGGAAGTAGCGTTTAGTCACTGAAAATGAGTTAACCGTTTCTATGAAGGCCCTCAGATTTAGCTGATAGATTACTGGGAGGATTTTGCCCTTAAGGACTTTCTTGAGGTTCTTGGTATGGAGAAAACTGTGCTTTGAGGTTAAATTATTCAGCAAGTGTTTTTCAAAGTAATTAAAGCTTCTAGCATTTAATGTTTTATGTATGCGGATTAAAAATGAAGGTTGATTAAATCACGACAAAGGGAAGTTTATTCACAAACAGCAGACGGTAATGTCTCTTTTGTGGCTGGTGGAGCACTGTTGAGCCTACTTCATTATATTGAATATTGAACTGTTGTATTAGTGCAATTTTTTCTAAGTGATGGCACAGTTAAAAAGTGGGCAGTAGAATTTGATGCAGTACAGCCCCGGCTTTGCTAAGTAGTGCAGAATACTTCTTTTTCTGTCAAATAGCTGATTTATAGACAATTTTTCAGCTTGTGTTTTTGAAATGGCCAGGTGAGCTATACAAAACTCAACAAGACCAAGATGCAGGCCAAAGTAATGATTTTCTTGTTGGAAAGTAATAGACATGCCAGTATAGCATGTAATAACAGCAGGTTTTACAGCGTGGTGCAGAACAGTAGGAATGTGAAACACATACGTTACATAAATTATCTGTGCATAAGTTTCTGCTGAGTTCTGGGCTTCAGTAACTCAGTAGTGCTTGCCTTCCCCCCCACCCCATTCTTTTTTCCAGTCACTTAGAGCTTCAATGCATGAATTCCTTCAGCCCCTTAGAAATTTTACTTGGCTATCCCCTCTGGATTGAATACCTCATCCTTTGAATACATATACTTGCTGTTCAGGAATCAGTGAACAGTCATCTTTGGTATCTAACAGCAAAGCAAACCTTGCTGTTGCAGGTGCCTGTGTGGATGATGTGCACACTTGGGTGCACGCCGAAGGACGCATTGACTCACTGAGGACTGGCATTTTCATATTGGATGAAAAATGTTCCCAAAGTTGTTACACAAAAGTGGTTTGGTTTTTTTTTTCATCGTCTGAGGAAACAAGGCGTGTATGATCACATGAAAATTAAAGTAGTCATTAAAACCATCACATTGAATGAAAATGTTTATTGTACAGTAGGTTTTGTGACTCTGTGGATTTCCCAGTGGTTTCCCTGGTTGGATCTTCCCGCTATGCAGTGGGTGCACCTTCTGATATAACGAAGGGACAAGGGCTTGCCTTTTTTCCCAAGAGCAAGAGATTCCACCTTCCTGTGGGGCTGGGCAGGCTGCCCAGGACTGCTTGGTGCTGTGTTTCCTGGAGATAAGAAATGGCTCTGTCTGACAGAGACCGTATATCCTTAACGTGGGTCAGCCAAGTCTGTTCCCATCATCACGGCAGAAATAACCACCGACTGAATTACCTGTCTGCTCTTGCGGTGTGCCTGGCAGGTGTTTTTTAGAGAACATACTCCTTATGCTCATAGCTATGGCTTGAGTAGCATGCCATATTTCTAATACATCTTACATCTTTAGTGGGATTTTGCTCTTTTCTACCATCTCATTAAGGTTTTTTATTTGGTAACTGGAACTTTCTGTTGATTATAATTAAATTTTCAAATATTACTTGCTTACAGCACTGACAGTTCATCAAAACAAAAAAAAATGAATGTTATTTTTATTTTCCAAAAGAGATCATTTAGTTCTAGGTGGCTGATCAAGTTAAATTCAGGATCAAATGACTAGCCTTTAAATGACAACCTCTGTGTGGCTTGTTCCACATATGCTGCAGTTAAAAATAACCTGAATTAGTTTTAGCACAGAGATTGGTTGGACTGCAGGCTGTACAATGCATAAATCCTTTAGGGAGGAGGAAAGTAAGTTCTTACATTTTAGGAACTACAATCTCAGCTCCAAATGATAAAATTGAAAACAATTTGTTGTGGAGCAAATGCAGAGGAGAAACGTTCTTCAGCATGTTTGGGCCTTTCAGTTATTCTGAAGTTGGATCAGGGAGGACAGGAAAGACTGGCTGGGATGAGGAAAGGGAAAAAAACGAGGTCTGGCTGGGAGAGGCATCACACTGACTGCATTGTGAGCTTCTGAAGTGGGACAGCAAGCCAAGACGGCTTGGGTTTCCAGCTGGAAGATCACGTGAAGTGACTGTGCTGGACTGAGAAGCCTGTGCAGAGAGGGAGCCAGATGGCTTCATAGAGTTCTCTATCGCCTTGGGTGCCAGCTTGAGCTTCATCTCCCATTCATTTGGGGTTCCTCCAACACTAATAACTTTTTTCCCCTTCCCTCTCTCCTGTTAACGATAGCCGTATTTTTACTGAGTGCCTGCATTGTCTAGGCAGTCATATATATGCATATATATCCATGTGTAGACATGCAGATCATGGTGGGATGTCTCAGTGCTGCAGTGGAAACTTCTGAAGTGCCAATTTCCTCTCGTTCTCCTCTTTCCTATCATGAAAAAGAAAAACAACAGAGAAACACCCAGTACGCAAATTTTAAAATATCCACCACACACTGTGTGAGATGACTTATCTGTCCAAATATTTCTTAATTATTCTGAGTCTGCTTTCCCGAGTGCTTTTCTAAGGGCTACTGCAACAGTAATACTGGGGTTTTGTACTCTTCTGGTAGTGGTTGGTCATGGTGAAGATCTGGAGGTATATTTTGAAGTGAACCAACAGAGACGGTTATTGTCTTCAGTTTCACTGCGCAGCCCTGCAACACTGCTTTCTCCTCAGACAAGTCAGACTTGTTTTAGTTTGTCTAAGAACTGATAATTCTCATTTATAGTTGGCCATCATTTTCGTGTAATTTATGTAAAGACACACACACATTGTCCTGCACGTCTTGTGTTTTCATTTCTGTACTTGTTAGCCTATATAATGCATTATAACAGCTCGCCCACCTGTCTACGATTCCTCCACAGTTTGTCTCTTTCACAGCATCCAGGGAGGTGCTGTGCATCTCTTAGGCATTTTTGCAAAAACCAAAGTCACCAGAGCACGTTACTCATGAATATCTGCGCAAGGCTTAAAATATGTGAGGTGAAAATATCATTTCAGGCTAGAAAGAAGAGCCCTAATTGTTGGAAACAAACATGTGAAGAGTGTAAATCCTTAAAACTTCATGGGCATTTGAGGGATTTGCAAACCCTGTAAAATAAACCAGCAAGCTCTGTGAAATATCTTGAGGGATCCTTCATCAGGTTCCACCAGTTGTGTAGAAAACACAGTAATAACTGTTTCTTAACCAGCAAAGGTTTCACATTTTTGTTCCACTGGGATGGAAACTTTGAGATTATATTAACAGATCTTTCTGCATGGAAAAGATTCTGCCTTTTGAATGGTTTTGTCCTACCATGTAGAAAGGTTTTTTTTGATCAGGTTACATCGGAGAAAGGGAAGATCCTGATAAGATAATCTTTTCATGTTATGAAGATACTTTCAGTGTTAAGTCTCTTGCAAATCCACCTTGATGAACCAGTGACTTTGTGGCATTTTTTCTTTTTCTTTTTTTTTTTTCCTTTTTGTTGTGTGCTATATTCCACGGCTATCCCTGTCCCTGCGACTCTGTTGCTACTGAAAAATTTCTTACACATTATCATCTGACCCCTTCATGCATTTGTGGATTAAGTTTTTAAGTAATACTTATGAAAAATAAATCTACTTTCTGATCATGTTACGGCCCTCTTCTGAGACTTGGAGGTGTCTGTACCTCACCTTGAAGCGTTTGAAAACAACTCTCTGTTACCAGATTTAACATCGCTTGGGAAAAATCAGAAGTTAGTTGGCTTTTAAGATATTGCCCAAAGGCAATGCATTCAGGATGCAGCATTCTCTGATGTTGGTGAAGCATGAAATTTAAGACTTTCTAGAAGTTCACCTCGAGTATAGAACTTCTAAGGAAAAGCAGGATTTGGAGGCTGCCAGAAGGTTAATCTGGGTGAGGGTGAGTTGTTTTCACCAAGAAAGCCCTGCTCCTTTATGGATCTCTGAACCAGGGCTTTTGGTACAGAGGCAAACAGCTCTGAATCTGCCAAAATTGTTGAATTATCCCATCTTTTTTAGTGAGCAGTAAAAAGATTTTTGTACAAGGTTGTAAGACATTTCATTATTTCATTATTTCAAAGCAGCCGCTGCTTTTTTGAGGGCTCTGTTCTTCAGCTACATGGCACCAAAGACTTTATTTCTGTGGTTTGGTACTTCTACAGTTCCAGTTTAAATCTGAGAGAGCAGATGGTTGATTGGCGTTTCTGAAAGTTTTATTTATATTGTGACAAGGCTTCAATCAAGATCCAAAATTGGATTGCTATTTGAACATCAAGGGAAACAAAAGCATTTTTCAGAAATCTAAATAGATAGGATAAGTATCAAGCGGATGAAAGATAATACTGTTATCCCCATTTTCCATTTTTCTATTTCAGTTTTTCTAAAATGGAAGTGAATTGCTGTGGTCTGACAAACCTATCAGCGGCTTGCATTGGCTCTCTCTGAAATGGGGACAGTGTCTTTCCATACAGAGGGAGAGTACACAGGGAAGAGTATTTCATTCTCTTGAAGTGATTAGATTTAAAAAAATCACTACATAAACAGAATATTGGCAAACAATCCCATCAAATTGGAAAAAGAGGCAGTAAGTTTGTATATTGGGAAAAGAAGTAGCTGCAGGGTATCAGTGGAGCTTAGTTGGAAACCTTTAACTACAACGTTAGGATCATTTTCATGGTGACCTTTCCTGCTCAAGGACTTTTGGTGAATATTAATAATTTTATGCATGTAAGGAATGAATTTAAATGAATATCGTTAGTGTACCATATAGTGATAACATATATCTATTGCAATCTGTGTTATAATTATTTATATATACTGGCTTGGAGAGTTCACCCTCTACCCACCGTTAGTATCTTGAACTCTGGGATAAGTTCCTGCTGTTTGGGCCATGCCAAGCATTGAGCTGTTGTGGTCCTGCTTTGCTGTAATGCCCCAAAACCTTGGGGCTGGGTGCCTGAGCATGAACCAGTGAAGCTGCAGGCTGCAAAAAGCATCTGGGAACAGTCATTGGAAGATAAGCCAGCTGTCACTTCTGAAAAGGATTGTGAGTGGATTCATCCCATTTCACAGCTTGTAACACTGACTTTCTTGCCTCCTTTTTGGGTCTGTGCCCCTCATCAGTGCTTTCAAAGAGTCTAAACATCATTTCTGGATGAAACCGTATGGTTTATTCTGTTTTATCGTCTTGACGCTGGCCAGGACTAGACTTTTTGTGCCTGGATTTATGATACCTAACATGTATAAAAGCTATTGTCTGCACTTCCCCTTCTGATTATTATTCTTTTTCTTTTAAAATATACTCACATCCCTGGAGGATGTCCTAATGCCTGCAGTTGAGTTTGGAAGTTTGGAGACACCAAATCATTTGTGATACTAAAACAAGCTGTAATTGGATGTAATGATACCTGCTTCCCAGGACAGTCTACATTTTGGTTAGTTAACATTTGTGAAGCCGTTTGAAATGCTACAATGAGAGTTGTTTTGAAAATGCAAAACGTTGTTATTATTCCCCAAAATACAGGTCTTCCCACTAGAAGTGCTCATAAACATGTAGTTGTTACTGTTGAGATTTATTTAAGTCTTCATCTTGGGATATGTACTGTGTAAATTCAGTTGGAGATTTTATTGATATTTTTCTTAGAAATTAATGAAGCTACAAGTAGTCCTGCTGCTCAGCCAGTAGTTGTATTCTAATTCACTGTGCTATGGCTTTGAAGAAACCAGGCTTACAGAAGTTCCTCCATTCTTACAAGATGTAGGAGATCAGGTTCAAGATCATCTGAGGAACCTGAAGGTGCACAACTCCACGGACCTAATGGGATTAATCCACAGGTCCCGAGGGAACTGGCAGTGGAAGTTGCTAAGCCATTATCCATCCTATTTGAGAAGCCGTGGCAGTCTGGTGAAGTTCCCGCTGACTGGAAAAGGTGAAACATAACCTGCATTTTTAAAAAGGGAAAAAAGGAAGACCCGGGGAACTACAGGCTGGTCAGTCTCACCTCTGTGCCCAGCAAGATCGTGGAGCAGATCCTCCTGGAAACCATGCTATGGCTCACTCGAGGGAGTGATTCTACCCCTCTACTCCACTCTGGTGAGACCCCACCTGGAGTACTGTGTCCAGCTCTGAAGCCACCAACACAAGAAGGACATGGACCTGTTGGAGCAAGTCCAGAGGCGGCCATGAAGATGATCAGAGGGCTGGAGCCCCTCTGCTGTGAGGACAGGCTGAGAGAGTTGGGGTTGTTCAGCCTGGAGAAGACAAGGCTCCAGGGAGACCTTATAGCAGCCTTCCAGTATCTGAAGGGCACCTACAAGAAAGCTGGAGAGGGACATTTTACAAGGGCATGGAGTGATAGGACGAGGGGTGATGGCTTCAAACTGGAATAGGGGAGATTTAGAATAGATATTAGGAAGAAATTCTTTAGTGTGAGGGTCGTGAGGCACTGGAACAAGTTGCCCAGGGAAGCTGTGGATGCTCCGTCCCTGGAAGGCCAGATCGGATAAAGCTTTGAGCAACCAGGTCTAGTGGGAGGTGTCCCTGGCCAGGGCAGGGAATTTGAAGTGGATGATCTTTAAGGTCTCTTCCAACCTAAACCATTCTATTATTCTATGATATTGAACTGTCAAAGCTGGATGTGATTGATATTAACTTTTGACTCTAAGCAATACAGCTTAGAGCAAATAACTCTTTCCTCTAAGCAATGCTCCCCCTCCTCAGTGTAAACTAGATCTTGAGAGGAGTAACAGAACAGTGAGTAAAAAGCTTTAATCCAGTCATCCAATCCCTGAACATTAAGCTAAAGCTCCAAATCCCATTTTCCTGTTCAGAAATCTTACATAATAAACCCACCAGTTATCCGGATGTAATCTGCCTCTTGCTCCCCTGCTGCTGGCCGGTGCGAAGGGCTCCTGCAGTAGCATAGTGGAGTGGGGCATGATACAACCGCGACATCAAAAAAGGATACTGTAACACTATGTGGTATTTTAATATTATAATAATCACAGATTTCAGACCAGCTGTTGGTAGTTTAAATGCTGGAAGAGGGGTGCGATGTGTGTGGGATGCCTGGTGTGCACCATGGTGCAGACCGGTGCACGCAGAAGGTGTCTCGGTCGTGTGAAATGGGGGTCGTACCAACACCCAGTGGTGCTGCTGTCTTTTGGACCACATGTGTCTTTAACCGTAGTAATGGCAAAGGCTGGAGAAGGAGACAGACGCGTGGCGGCAGCATCCTGTGCAACTGGGGGAGTGCAGCAGAAGTGTAGCGTCCCAGATGCGGCAGAGTCAGCACCTGGTAATTTGGGTATTATCTGGTACAGCGTGCAGTCGGGATGCTGTGGTGGTGTCAACATGTTCCCTGTCACCAGCATATTGCTGGCACAGTGATTTCTCACTCCGCCAGGTCCTGGGTATGAATAGGATGATGTGCCACCGTTTGGAGCTGCAGATGCTCAAGCGTGGTTTTGCCTCTCCCAGCCATTGGCAGACCTGAGAAGAAAGTCACAGGCTGATTTTTGCAAACTCATTTCTCTGGAGTGGAAAGTGACTGATCAATATTCAGAAATGCCAGGTGCTTGCAACATCCATCCTGGAGTACTTAGGAACCTGAAAACTACTCTAAGGCAGAAACAATTACAAACCAGTAGACAGTAACCAATTTTCACGCCACTCTGACAAAGTATTTTCAAATAATTGCTTGAAAAAACAACTTTGAAACATGTATTTTCTGTATTTCTAGTGCTATTTATCAGATAAGCATCAAGTTGTTAAAATTAATCTTCATTTACAAATTTCTTTGAAGCAAAACACTACCGATCTGACTGCTGTTACTAATCCCTTGAGTTTACCAACACGCGGACATCAGAAGGGATGTTGTTTTGCTTTGACTAGACCCTTGTGCATAGGAAATAGCACATACTCTGCCCTTCATCTGCTTCATTAAACTATAGAAAGAATTCAATTTTTTAACATATTTTAATGCATAGGCATTAAATATTTTGTGGACCTTGAGTAGCTATCTGGCTTTTGTATTTTTAAAGCAGACAATCTCCTGTTTTGGGTTTCTGGGTTGGTTTTTGTTCTTTGGAGTTTAATTTCTTTTTAATTTGACAGTCTTCTTACCTGACTTTAAGCCTTTAAATGAAGTTCTTAAATCAGCAGAGAGGATGAGACAAATTTTAGGTATTTCAACAGAACAATTCAGGTCATCTGTCTTTTGCTGTTAATTATAGAGGGAAGCCTGGGTGACTTTGCTCTTAAATTAGATGGCTACAGTGGTGGTGAAATGAGTCTGGGTCTTAGCGTGGTGAAATGATTTCAGATCCCAGTATAGGCGGGTTACGTCTGAAATATTTTTTTTTTCTTTTTTTCATTCATTGCTGTTAAAAATACATTCTCAATATCTATAAACATTTCCTGTGTATAAAACATAGCAATGTCTGAGCTGGATTTTCTCAAGATGTTTCCCTGTGTTTCCTGTTAAATGGAGAGCAAGCAGAAGAAAGCAGTTCAAGGAGGAACTAGGCGAGACAGTCCCAGCCAGCAAAGAAAGGGAGTTTTGTCTGCGGTAACTTTGAACCACTGCTGTGATGGTGTAAAACTGCTGACTAAAAATCATAGGATCTACTTGAGGACCTATTTAAACCCAAACAGCGTTGGCATAATTCTTGGGATTTATTAGAGTTACGTCATGATTTCAGAGTTGGCACAAGCTGTGAGTTCCCAAGAAAGAAAGCGGCAATGTGTCAGTGTGTTCTGGTGTCACAAAACGTAAACCTTATACAAAGGAGAATGACAAAGATTAATGTTTTATAGTTGTGAACAAGAAGAGGAAGCTGAAGACCTTTGTACTGTGTGTTTAAAAAAACCCAACAACCAAATCCAGCAAGCTGTTCAGAAAAGTATATGTGTGGATCAGCATAAAAATTCACTTTTCTGTGGAACAAGAGGCTTAGTGATGACTAAAAATGCCACTTTGCTTTGAGTTGTTTACTGGCCTTGTTCATGAGAGCGTTTTGCCATCATGAGTTCAGGGAATGTACAGCCCACTGACATCTCTGAGGCTTATGCCAAGTCCCTGAATATGCTTTAAGAGTCACGGATAAATTTTTTTAGTACAAATATTACATTTTTCTCTACTGAGATGTTTTTCCCCCTGAAATTTAAAGGAATAATGTGTTCCTTATGCAACATTGCCCAAGCTGTTAACAGTCTTGTTTTATGTTTTCCCTCTCACATGAAAGAGTGGAAATCATCATCGTAGCAACTCTGTGGCTTTAGAAAGGAAAGACAAAAGTGTTACCATTCTCCTTGAAGCATCAGCTGCAGGACAGGTGTTTTTTCCCAACTGTTTTTATCAGCTTGTAGTAGAAAGCTCTTTACGTTTGCGTGCTTTCTGTTGGGATTCAAAGTCAGCTCCACCCTTAGGTGGCTAAAGTCACAGGAACTGTTCCGTATAGACCATGGCAACGAATAACTCCAACAAGGAAGGAGAGAGAATTAAAATACTGCTAATGAATGAAGATATCTGACCCCAATGCCCTGAGGTCTTACACTGTTTGAATGGCTTTACTGGTTGGCATCAGGGTGCCCTGTGCTTGGCTGAAGCAGTTGAGAACTTTGCAGGCTCCGTTTTGCTTAGCTGCCTTGGGGTTTTGCATCGCAGCGCAGGAAACGGGCTACAGCCTGTAAAGGAAGGAGGTGACACAGGTGAATTATTTCTGACCTGTGATCAAATAGTATTTTCAATGGAAAAGAAGAGCAAAGAGACCAGGCTCTATTGTAGAATCCCCCTGATTTCCCCTTTCCTTCCACACCATGTCTCCTAGTGTTTTGCTGTGCTGGGAAATAGCTTGTGCCTTACTTCCCCGCTGCTCCAGCACAGGCAGGGGCTGCTGCCCGCGCGCTGCCCCACAGCCTCACTGGGGGCTGCCCCACATCCATGTGCAAGCACATGGTGAAAATTTGTTTGAAGAAATATGGGCGATGTAAAGGCGAGTATCTCTGCTACATAGTTTTGGGCCCCTCATGATAAGAAAGACATTGAGGTGCTGGAGCGTGTCGAGACAAGGGCAACGGAGCTGGTGAGGGGTCTGGAGCACACGTCTCCTGAGGAGCGGCTGAGGGAACTGGGGCTGTTCAGCCTGGAGAAAAGGAGGCTGAGAGGAGATCTTCTCCCTCTCTACAACTGCCTGAGAGGAGATTGTAGGGAGGTGGGGGTGAGTCTCTTCTCCCAAGTAACGAACCATAGCATGAGAGGAAATGGCCTCAAGTTGCGCCAGGGGAGGTTTACATTGGATATTAGGAAAAATTTCTTCACTGAAAGGGTTATCAAACACTGGAACAGGCTGCCCAGGGAAATGGTGGAATTGCCATCCCTGGAGGTAGTAAGAAGACGGGCAGACGTGGTGCTGAGGGACATGGTTTAGTGATGGTTTTGGCTGTGTTAGGTTTATGGTTGGACTTGATGATCTTAAAGGTCTCTTCCAAAAGAGGTGATTCTGTGAAGGTCTGTGGACCAAGTAGGGACATCATGGGATAAAGCCTGGCAGAGAACACAGCTCAGATACTGTTGACAACAGGAAAAAGTTAAGGAGTGATTTCTTCTTCCCAGCAATGTAGGGTTTTGATCATTGTTCCGCTGTGGTGTGAGTACATCTTCCAGACACAATCTCTCTATATTTTTCCCATAAAAGAAGAAAAAAAAGATTTATGTCAGATAAATGCGTGATTACTTTTCAAGATTTATAGTCTTATCACCCTTTTCATAGTACAAGATTCTCTAATAAAGAGCAGTAATAATCATGCACAGTCGTACTTTGTAATAATGTTGTTGGGACTTTTTTGAAAAATGTCACACAGAGAGCTCTAAATGTCAGCAAGTCAAACCAAAAGTCATTTCAGCACAGCAGCGCTTTTATCGTTACGCGAGATAAAGGAGATTCTGAGGGAAGACATTTGCAAAAGATGTTTCTAAAACCTTTCTCAGCAGTGGAGCCTGCAGGATACTCTCAGCTGGTACAGCACATTTTTGAGCTTCAGACCAAAGCTATGTTAAAGTTGATCTTGTTTCACCAACTGATTTTTCTAAGGTTGTAATTATGTACTGCTCCCCACCTGTCTGTCTCCTGGATTCATGTGTGAATAGGATGAAAGGCTCCAGATATTGTTTTGGAAGTAAAAAGTTCTCAGGTGTCTTAAGTTTTATTTGTTTTTGGTTTGCCTCTGGAAAAAATTCCATCTTCTCCATATACCGGTTTTGGTTTCCTGAGTATGTTTTTTCCCCTTTTTCCTTCTTCTTGGGAGTAGACAGCAGCAACTCTTTCACTCATAACCAACTCTTGGGAATTACTGGTACCATAGGGCAGGCTTGGCTAGTGTGCCTTCAGGCTATGTGTAGCCATCTCCATAAAGGCAAGAGCCCTAAGATGCAGATAGTATCCCACTGAAAATCAGGAGATTTTGGGAATAATTGGCGGAGCATGGCTGGGTTAGTCTTTGCTGTCACGGGTGAAGGGGACTGTTTGCATGCACGGTCCTTGGCTTCTTTCCATTGTTTTTCCAGGCTGTTCTTTGCTGATGGAGCCCAGCTGCCTCAGGGTGGGTGCTCGTGTCACTGTCTCTTCCCATGTGTGTTAGGGAGTTGAGAGGTGTCTTGTTAACCAGGCAGGAAGCTCTGTCCGCTTGGACATGGTGCAGTCCATGTGCCCCTCCACACTCTGCACATCCTACTCTTGCTGGGATGCAGTCATGGCAGTGGTGGCACCTTGTGCATGACCGAGAGCTCTAGGGCTCCCATAAACTGCAGTATTTTCCTGCGATGTCTCAAAATTTACATGAATGTCTGAAGGCAGACAGGGATCCTCTACATTCCATTTATATATGCCTATATAATTCTTTGTCAAGAAGGAAATGAGAAGAAGGGAGAAGGGCATGCTATTTGAAAATGCTTTTGTGCACTGCTGGCAATAAACTGTCTGGGAGTGACTTTGCCCAGCTCACCTGTGTGCGGAGGGTGAAGGGCAGGACTTGCTGCTTGGAAAAACCTGCCGGCTTTATGCCGCAGCAGTCCTGGAGGGTATGAACAAGCCATGGGGTGAAAGCCCAAGACCCTGGGCGAGATCAGGTGCTCAGCTCTGGGCTGTATTTGCAGGTCGAGGATGGAGCTGGGTCTCTGAAGAGGAGCCTGTGGTCGTGTGCACCCCAGAAATGCAGACCCTCCCCTGGCTAAGCACAGCCCCCCTCAGGAAGTGTGAGCAGCCGTCTAGGAAATGGCATTTTAAGAAACTGTTGAATTAGCAGTTGGAGATACTTGCATTGTATCTTGTGTATTACTTTTTTCAAAGGCTCCTGGATTTAAGTTGTTCAGTTACTGAAAGAAGGAAAATCCCCTGAGAGCTCTCCTGCCTGCAGAAGTCTCGGGCAGGGTGTTGCTGCATCTACAGGGTGCTTGCTGCCTGAAGGTCCCGTAACACAGCAATCTGTATTCACATGCTGCGCTGTCATCATAAAACCACAGAGAAAATAGGACCGGTACTGTATGTTAAAGAATTAATTACGTTGCTTAGTTTATTGGAAAAACTATGTATTGATAGTAGAGAGCATTACCTTGCAGGTAGCAGAGGTGCATGAGCTAAGTCATGAAGTTCATTTCTGCTGTCAGTCCCGTACCCTGCCAAAACATCCTTTACCTCTGAAGTCCTGGCTGTGCCCACATCGGGGGCGGTGCCGTGCTGTGACCCCCAGCAAGGAGCCCTGGGGAGCATATCATATCCATGGGATTTTCGAAGGGAGGAAGATGTTAATTCTCTGTGGTAATAGACAGCACCTGTTGGACCTGATCTGCGGTGGGAAGTGAGGAGCAGTGCTCTGTCCCTGCTTGTGTCTTTGGAGGCGTCTGCTTCAAAGCCATATGCTGGATCCAGTCCTCCACTTCCTTCCCACCCTGGCTCCTGGTCTGACGAGGGGTGAGAGGGTCTCCTTGTGCCGTGTCCTCCTGTTAGCGTTTCTAAAAGATGTATTTAAAAGACGGGTAGACGTGGTGCTGAGGGACATGGTTTAGGGGTGGTTTTGGCATAGGTTTATGGTTGGACTCGATGATCTTGAAGGTCTCTTCCAACCCAAGTGATTCTATGATTCTAAAAGACGTGTGCTCCTGCGCTGCATCGTCAGTAGCAGGCTCTTTTCCCCAAAGGCTTGTCAAAGCACCCTCAGTTATCTCTGCAATACTTCTGTTATCTATTTATATATAAGCACTATTTAAAAGGAAGAAATGGCCTGTATGATCATTCTTGTGTTCATTTTTTAATGTGTCTAATTCCTGATGCTAACACTTTGTTTTTCAAAGTGAGATTAGAATTGCTGAGTGCCAACATCACATATGGCAGTAGTGGGGGGGGGGGACGGGGACCTGTGGAAAGCTCAGCCAGGGTTTCTTATTGACAAAACCTAATTAAAAATGGATAAAGTTAAAGTTTTTTTGTTGCTGTTAGTTCATACCAGGGCATCTGACTATCTCGTGCAGGTATTCTCTTTGTGGTAACACAAGGGAACTTAAACCATGAGTTGGTAGAAGGCTTTGATGCTGGTGTCTGTGGTCTCTGGGGACTCACAAAAACTACGGTCTGGAACACGCCATTTCCATGAGCAACACCGCTAAGCCCTTCAGCACAGCTGCCTTCTCTGTATGTATTCTATTTAAAAGTCTTAAATTCATTTCCTGGAGCAGTTCTTCACTGCAGCCAGATTGAGCATCAAAGGATTGCCCAAAGCCCTGGGATAGCCCTATTTATTAAGGCTGATTAGCACGGTGAATGCACTGCATATGAATTAATGGCCCCCTATAAATATTGGGCCTCCAAGAGTTTGTAACATGTCTCTGGAGAAGCTGGTTAGGAAGCAGTGCTACACCCATTGCCTTGCATTTATTTCAATGGGGGGTTTTTTCCAGTTGATCTTGATTACCTTGAAGTTCTATTAAATTTTACGTTTTATTCAGTGGCTAAATGAATATCAAGTTTCTAATAGTAAGGGGTGTACAGGATGTGTTTCAGAATTAAAAGCAATTTTTTTGTTTGTTTGTTTTTGGAGAGGATGAGTAATGACTTACGAACAGCTTTGTGCTATAGTGTGTTTTGCTTTAGGTTTACTGACGAATGGTGTTTTCTGCAACCAGCAAGCTGGCAGGGAATTGCAAACAGTGACCTCATTTATCCTGCTAGAGCTCACTCTTCTTGACGGTTTCATCAGCCAGTGGGAAGACGTTTACTGTTCAACTGCTGCCAGCAAAACTTGCGCCTATTTTATCTCGGCAAACTCAGTGAATATTCGGAACATTTTGTCAGCTTATATGGTGTTATACTCACCTTCCAAGGTACCAAACTTTGTTGTTGAGATCGGAGCAGAAGCAGGCCTACAGCGAGTGAAGCATGTTAGTTGGGTGATGTATTTTATTAGAGGTTTATGCAGTGTGTGCTGTAAGGCTGTATATAAAGCTGTGTATAATTTGAACCTCACTACCTGGGAGCTGTTTGCAAAAATAACGCAGCATGGTGGTTTAGTGAAACTGATGCTTTTCCCCTTTAATAAAAGATGCAGGGAAATCTACGCATTCATAATACTATTGCCTTGATTTTTAGGAAGGAAGTTACTGGACCTACTGCAGATTCATCATTTTCATAACTGTTTTTAACTTTTAGCATCAAACTCACAAGAATGTTTTGCAAAATTAAGAGTCAGTAGATGAACCAACAGTGAAATGAAATTTATATAAAAATAACATTATTCCTGCTTTCCTGGAAACAGCGGAAACTCTGGACAGTTACCGGAAGGGTCTTCTACTCCAGACCAGTTGTTTTCATTTTGTAAAATCACGCTTCTTAGATGTCTTGTACAATAAACAAATTGTGTAAAGTGCAAAGTACAACGAAGCCTAACTCAATGTTATGCTGGAGAACAGATATTCGAGTACTTCTTTTGGTGGTGTTACCTGGTAGCAATGCGTACGTGATCTCTACAGCGTTCGTTGTGGTAGTGAAGGACAAAAGTGTCCTTGCTGCAAGCTGGCAAACGCAGGCTTGTTGATTGGAGATTGGCAGGTTTCTTTGGTACACATCCTGGCGGTGATTTTGATGTGTATCCTTATTTAATGGAACTTCTCAGGATATTTTGAAGAATTAATATTGAGATACATTACGACTTCTTACCAATAATATTTACTTAATACTGTTTAGTTTAAACAAAGGAATACCTATAAGTAATCATAAATAATGGCTATTATCAATAATTTCAGCAAGTTTTCAGACTTTTTAAAGTAATAATTAATATACATAGTGCCTTTTCTGCCCCTGCACTAGGTTCCAGCAGGATGTATACAGGCAGATGAGATGTTTCAGAGCTAATTGGGGTACCTGCAGCTTGCTTTGGGTTATTGGAATAGTTTGGTTTGACAAACTGTAGATGCTTTTTAGACAACTTCTCCATAAGAAGAGATAATTTTAGGTCTTTTTTGTGGAAAGATGCTAGGTTACAATATCCAGCATGTATCCATTCATATTTGAATATCTTGGTTACATCACTCATGAAAACATTTTTCTTTTCTATTGTCTTTTTAAAGAAGAAATGGCTTGATTTGTCTTTTCTTCTGGAGAAGGAAGCTTCATCCCAGAACGAGAAGGCGGGCAGCCTGCCTGTGTGCTCAAATGCTTAGAGAGAGCTTTGATCTTGAGAGTGGAGGAAAGAAAGGGAATATTCTTCCAGTTGCGTGATGTCAAAGCTGCTTGATGAATAAGTAAGACATCTTTGGAGATGTTTCACTGGCAGATCATATGTGAAAGAGAAAAACCAAGAGTAAACAGAATGTAAGAGCCAAGAAATGATATCTCACCAGGTGCTGAGCCTTCTGCTAGGGCCTGTGCTGGGAGGCTGAACCGCTCAGGTGCCTTGCTGGGGCGTGCACCAGAGATGAAAGCAGTAACATGCTGGTTAAGGTGGTGAATGCACTCTGTTTGCTGAGTCAGGTGGAGAGGAGGCAGAGCACCAGAAGGGACCTTCCCAGGGCTGCTCTCTTGCCATAATAGCATATGGGAGGATGACACCCCCAAAAAATTGTAACAGCCTTTGGCCAGTGTCTAAAGAACGTATCTTACTATGTCACAAAGAAGTCATTTGCTTTCTACTACCAAGTTCTGTCTTTGGAAGCTATTTAGGTATCTGCCAGGAATGTCTCTAGCTTATCTGAGAAACCATGCAGTGGACACAGTGCACAAAATAAATAATTTAAAAGCGTAGAATCATAGAATGGTTTAGGTTGGAAGGGACCTTAAATCCTTAAATGTCATCTAGTTCCAAGCCCCTCTGCCACGGGCAGGGACATCTCCCACTAGACCTGGTTGCTCAAAGCTTTATCCAGCCTGGCCTTGAACACTTCCAGGGATGGGGCCTCCACAGTTTCCCTGGGCATCCTGTTCCAGTGGCTCACTACCCTCAGAGTGAAAAATTTCTTCCTAATATCTATTCTAAATCTCCCCTCTTCCAGTTTGAACCCATTACCCCTCGTCCTATCACTCCATGCCCTTGTAAAATGTCCCTCTCCAGCCTTCCTGTAGGTCCCTTTCAGGTACTGGAAAGCTGCTATAAGGTCTCCCTGGAGCCTTCTCTTCTCCAGGCTGAACAACCCCAAATCTCTGCCTGTCCTCACAGCAGAGGGGCTCCAGCCCTCTCATCATCTTTGTGTCCCTCCTCTGGACTTGCTCCAACAGGTCTATGTCATTCTTGTGTCGGGGGCTCCAGAGCTGGACACAGTATTCCAGGTGGGGTCTATCAAGAGCAGAGTAGATGGGCAGAATCTCCTCCGTCAACTTGCTGACCATGCTGCTTTTGATGTATAGGATAAATACAATTAGTAGGTTTGTGATGCATCTTTGGCAAATTTGGGTAGATTTTTACAGACTTTAAGGTTAAAAAAAGGCAGACTACTAGTAGGTTTCCTGAGTAACTGAAATCACCTTGAGTTTACTAGCAAGACTTTTCTTAATCATGTAATTAATTAATTGCAAATACTTTTGGTATTGCTGCTATTCGGATTACCTTTCCTGACTTCAGATTCTTCTGGAATGGGCTGAACTCTGATATTTGCTCCACAGCATGCAACGGAGCGGAGATACACCCATCCCAAAGACAAGAGTAGCTGGTTTGCTGTGGAAGCATAATGAACTCACCCTGAATACTCATTTATTCAGTATCTGCTGTCCGTGTCACTGTATCAGTGTTCAATCCTTAACAAAGCTGCTTGTTACTGTTCTTATGTCCTGATTCTAAAGCAAGATGCAGACAGCATAAAGTTCCAATACTGTCATTGTGCTGGACTGATAAAATAATTTGCTTTGCTGTCCTGCATTTTAAAAAAAAACAGTTTCATATAATTGATGCTATTTTGATGAGCTTTTTTGTCATCTGCCTCAGGAAATGGTATGTGCATCTTTGACATATGAATTATATCCTGTGTTACATTCCTATGGAAAAAACCTATCATTACTTTCTAATTTTAGCCGCTGCTTGACAATAGTCCTCATAATATAATTTTTATAAACAATGTTCTAAATACCCGTGGTTATATATTCTGGTTTTTTACAAGATACTTTAAATGTAGGGAAGTGTTGGTATTTAAAATGCATGTAAATATTTTTAATAGATAAATACAGATATTTAAATACGAAATATGGGGCTTGCAATAACATATTGAGTATGTGTTCCTTCACCATGAATAGTCGGGGCACAAAGTACACTGCAAAAATACTTTACTCCCTGCTCCACCCTGAGGTCCTGGTTCCCAGTCACCCAAACTGCCTTCATGTTTGGTCATTCCTGGCTTCTCTTTGGAGAGGCCCAACTCTTTTCTTTCAAAAACAAAAGCCAGGTGTGTTTCTGGGTTTAGTTTGATTCAGGGGCTGCTCAATGTAGGCACTACGGTTGAGACTGCACCAAGTTTCGTTACCTCCCCGTCCCTGCCCCAGTCTCTAATATTGGAGTATTTCTCCAATACTTCTCCAGAAAGCTTGGTGCACACCATGGGGACAGGCTCTCAAGACTTGCCATATATCTCCTCGGTGCTGTGTGCTGTTAAAACAGGCTTTTAATAAAGCACCACAGGGCTGGTTTTATTTTTGGGCATTTTGAACCAGAAAAGTTCCACGCAAATAAATAACTATGTCTTAAGGCAACAAGGATGCTTCATGGGGCCTAAAAGAGACCTAGATCAAGTGCCGTGCAGCGTGGATACTGCAAACGTGGCTCCGAGCAGCATGAGCAAAGCCTTTCTCTGCAAGATTTTTATGGACTAGAGAGATTGGTATGGACAATAATTTAATATGAATTTTAAACATGTACTTAGAATCATTTATTGTATTACATAAGTGGGAGGGGAAAAAGCTGTATCTATTTTTTCCAGTTCATTGTTCATGATGATAAAAGGAATTTTACTAACTTCACAGTTGGTGCCACCTTGTTGATGCTCTTAATTTTTACAGTGTTTTATTTTAATCCATTTTAAAAGAACAGGATCATACCTGGTTTTTTTTGTGGTTTGGATTTTTTTAAATCCTTCCCCCTCCTCCCCACTTCTGGTCTTATATTTCTTATTAGGAAGCTAAAATTTTTCATAATCCTGACAGCAACAATTTTGGCTGAGTACTGAAACCTGGACAGAGCCTTCCATAACAAGCATGCCCAGTGGAGACACTGAAGCACAGAGGAAGGAGAGTCAAAGGCTCTTCATCTGGGGCTAGGAAAAAAATGCATTCGCTGCTAGTTTGAAGGCTGACAGTGGCATGTAAACACATTTTCCAGTAAGTAGTATAAGAAGGGAAAGGGTAAATACTCATTAGAGAAATTATGGACAAATAATGAAACTGAAGAAAAGAGTTCAAGAGACATCCTTGTCTCTTACCTTTGCCTGTAAAGTGTTGTATGCCTACAGTGGAGTAAGTTTTTGGTTTCCTGTACTCGGCGTGCTGTGGAGGCTGTTATGGAATGGGCACAGGTTGGTTGTGCTCATTTGCTCTCTGTAAAGCAGAGAACATTAACAATTTTTATCTGTATTTTACTTCTGTGATACTTGTTTTGCTCTGCAGGGTCCTTAGCAGATGAGCAGCAATTCATGAAGATCTGGAGATGTTTGTTAGGATTTATAAACACTAATAGCATGGGCAGTAGAAAATCCTGCAAGTTGGTAGAGAAGGTAAAGTCTGAATAGGAAACCTGAGTATCTTCAAGAGTTTGGACAAACATGGCATGTTCATAGGAAAAATAAATTGATGAGGCTGTTTTTTAAGACAGGTTTAGGGATATTTGGTGGACAAGGACAGCAACAATTTGCCAGAAAAGTGTATTAAGATACAGGAAAAAGCAGAAATTTGGTAAAGAGAATGATAGGGAAAGGGCAGGGAGAGATTAGAATAAGAAAACATGTAAGGAGTGCAGGCAGACTCTGCTGTTGGAGGACTTCCTCTGCGTGGTGTCTGCAGGGAGTTCTTTTTGGAAAGAAGATTTCTTTGTGGTCCAAACAATATCCATAGAAACCATCAGAGGTGATTACCAAGGCAACTTTGTAGGATGCTGTGTAACACATAGATTATCATTTAAAATTACTGAAATGTGATGACTGTAAACATTGCAAGTAATAGTTCAGCTTTGTGGTACATGCATTGAAAGCATCATTGAGTGAGCATTTAACAAGAGGCTTTGAAGCTACATTCATGCCCTAAGTAAAGTTTGAATGCAGAAGGATTCAGATGAAGCACTGAAGCTTAACCAAACCTAAGAAAAAAACCCTACATTCTGAAAATAGATTATTGGTATTGAGCAATGTTCGGTTCATTATTGTGATGGACACCTAGTAATCCAGACCCACGTTTACCACACAATAACAGTTATTTGTTCAAATAAGGACGCATCAGTTCTCAGAAGGATCGAAGAAATTGTAAGGCCTTTTCTATTGTCTAAATTCCAGGAGGGTGGTTCATTTATCTTGAGAGATCCACAAAATTTAAGAGAGCGTTTCAGGATATGTGGAGAAGTGGATAAAGAACTGCCTGCTTCAAAAACTTTCTTTGTTCAAGTACTGTATGAAAAGAGCTTACAGAAGTAAAGGTCTTCAGTCCTAGAAGGTTTCAGGGCTTACTCAACTAAAGCAACAGCATCTTTGAGGGATCATCAAGGGCACAGCTTCAAACAATGATTTATATAGAGTCCTACCTTTGGATTCAATGCCTGTCTTCTCCGCCTGAGGTAGTTGCCATGCCTCACCATCAGCAAAGCCCTCGTCGAGGAGGGGAGCCTTTTGGAATGATCCCTTCAGTAGGACCTATTCTGCCTTTTCTTTAAAATGTGCTGTTTTCAGTCTGCAAATCCTTGATACGGTTTATGAGGTGGGCTGCCAAAAAAGAACTTGTCATTGTCTTGGAAATTTAGATTTGGGTGACTCCCATACCTTAAGCCAGTGAAATATATCATGCACCACTGTGCTTTGCCTAAGAAAACAATGGGCTCAGTTTGGGTTTCATCTAGGCTGGTATAATCTCCTGTGATTTTGGTATTGCTGATCCAGAGTTGTAGTTGAAATCAGAATTTGGGCTACTGTGTTGTTTAAGAAGCTGTAAAAAAAAAAAAACAAACAAACAAACCCAAACTTGGTTAATATTCTTTTGAAGATGCATGCTGTAACATACAGCTTTCTGAAGCAGGATAAACCCTAATCTTCAATTCCATCTTTTTGTCTTTATTTTCTTAACCTGCAAAAGGAGAATTATTTCCAGGAAATTACAGGAACATTTGCAGATGCTGAAATGGGGGGGGGGGGAAGCCTTCTGCAGTCAGAAAATGAGAGAGACTTGTGAAAATTCAAACTGTTCATAATCTTTCTCCAAAGTCGTCGTCTTCTCAATGTTTGGCAATATATAAAATCTCAGGCACGTGTATGGAATACTAATTGAGACAGTTTTAAATTAATACTACCTCAAACATTTTTTGAATCAACTTCCTGTGTCTTTTATTAATATCATTACTTCTCTGACAGTTCAAATTTGCATACTTTTAAGGCTGGCTCTGATCCATGTTACTCTCTGAAGTACAGAGATCAGAACTCTTCTGAGTAATACAGTGAGGCACCAAACAAATACTAAAACTTGAAATGCTGTGTGAATTGTTACCTTCTGCCTAATAATAAAACCCATGGATTTGGCAGGCTGAAGACAAAGTGTGCAGCCACCAAAAAATATTTCATTTTAAACCATGCTGTGTGCTCTAGCACAGGTAGCGCTGTGGACGCCTGTTTGCACTGGAAAACATGGTCATGGGGAGCACCCTGAAAGTTTTCTTGAAACTTGCCAGTTCAGATTGTTTGTAAAGCAATATGTGACTGTTCCCCTAATATTATCTTATCTCTGTCACCAACAGTCCAAGAAAAATGTATCTTTTAGATAAGAACTATTAGAGAAAAACATTAATAAAAATATCTGTTGAGGATAGATAAGTCATGATGGACATGTAGTGGATAAGCAATAGTAGCTCTTGTTAAACTGAATTCAAAGAAATATTTATAAAAAGAGTTTTCTTAGCCCTCTCAAACCTTTCTCCCACTGAGTTTTATTACACTATCTTCAGTGATGTGCACACAAGCGAGATGTGAGGTAGATAATTTTACTGGCTTAGCTGTATAGTTTTTATAGTTATGAATTGTCTCTTCTGCTGCTGACAACAAAAGCAGAATTAAAATATGAGACTTTATTCCAATAGAAACTTCTAGGGAAGATGAAGGAATGGGTCCAGAGGAGAGCCATGAAGATGATGAGAGGGTTAGAGCATCTCTCCTACAAAGACAGGCTGAGAGATTTGGGGTTGTTCAGCCTGGAGAAGAGAAGGCTCCGGGGAGAACTTAGAGCAGCCTCCCAGTATCTGAAAGGGACCTACAGGAAAGATGGGGAGGGACCTTTTACAAGGGCATGTAGTGATAGGATGAGGGGTAATGGGTTCAAACTGGAAGAAGGGAGATTTAGAATAGATATTAGGAAGAAATTTTTCACTCTGAGGGTAGTGAGCCGCTGGAACAGGTTGCCCAGGTAAACTGTGGAGGCCCCATCCCTGGAAGTGTTCAAGGCCAGGTTGGATGAGGCTTTGAGCAACCAGGTCTAGTGGGAGATGTCCCTGCCCGTGGCAGAGGAGGTTGGAACTAGATGATCTTTAAGGTCCATTCCAACTTCACCCATTCTGTGATTCTATGACTCTTCCTGGTAGACCGCTTAGTACATTCATAGATTTAAGATTGGAAGTAGCCTTACTGTCTGTGAAGAGATTTGCTTCTGGGTGAACATCAAAAGAAGGTGAGCTCTTGACGTGCTGGTTTTCCACAAGACTTTTTATGAGATACAGCGTGTGCATGCCTCACCCTCTTCTAGAAAAGCACAGTTTTCCTGCTTCCCATCCAGTTGTCTGGCTCCACGTAGTGGGAGTTCGGTGACTGCAAGGGAGCAGAGCTCATCTCACTTGTCTGTAGTTGCAGCTGTTTTATTTTTTTACTGCTAGATAGTGCTTGCTTTCAGGAGGAGTGTAGAAATAATGAAGTTTCCAGGAGGCAACTGTTAGTTGCAAAGTGTCCAGCATCAGTGAAGAGGCACGTACGTCTTCTTGTTTCATCCAAGACCACACAGCTTCTGTTTGTGCAGGGGCCAGGCAGTTCCATGGGTAAGGGATGAGCCTCCAAGCTTCTCATCACTGCGGCTGAGAAAGCCTCTTCAGAGCCTTTCAGCTTTCAGGCTGAAAGAGCCTTTCAGGCTTTTCAGAGCCTCTTCAGAGGCTTTCCCCATGAACAAATTTTGATGGTATTCTCTCTGACACTGACCTGTTATGTATCCTTTTTTCCCCCACTTGATCTTTCTGTCACATGGGTGGTTCTCCAAAATTCTTTGTTTCCATTCATAACATCACCTGTTGGTTACTAACATCTCTTCCCAGTGCCTCAAATTGATCTGTCTTTTGAGAAAGTTTGCTGTGACAGTTTTTACTTTGCGTCAAAATGTAGAGTCTTAGCAGCCTCCTGGCTGATCTGCATTAGTGGAACCTCTATCTGCTCTTCAGGCAGCTTTGATCACTCACTCAATTCTTTCTGAGCAGTGTTTCATACCCTTGCTCTGAGCCAGGCACGAGGAATGCTCCATGGTCCTATGGTTAGGATGATGCTCCAGCTGTAACGATGACACCACCACCACTCTGTAGTCCTCCTCCTTCCAAAAGTCACTCAAAGCCATTTCATGAATGCAACCTGCATATGTGTGGGGGTTTGTGCTGATGGAAACTCAAGGTTTTGCTGTCTAGCACTTACGCTTCTACCTCCGTGCCCAAGTTCAGCATAAAATGAATCAGTGTAATTGTGATATCCTGTGTCCTCCACTCACTTTGCAAATAGTGTTATTTTTCTCTTGAGAGCAAAAGTGTCTGTGACTTTGGCCACTACTTCTCTCTTTTATAGCATTTAAGAGATCTGTATTTTCAGTGTTCTCAACTGTTGAAATAATGTGTTTTAATGATCTGTTATATTTTAATTAAAAGGTCATATTTGAAGACTGAAGTCTATTTTTACGTGTAATGGATCTGCTTCTGGAATGCCTTTGTTCATTAAAATTAGAAAATTAAAATAGAAAAAACAGGCAGGGGAAGCGAGGCATATTATACTATTACTTTCATGTTTGGTTTTGAAGGTAAAACTATGTCAAAATGATAATTAGGTTTTGTCCTCAAAATGGCCTTGCTAGAGTACATGCATTGATGGAAGCAACTCTGGTACTTCTTCCTTTCTGGAGTTAGAGAATTTCTGGCTGGGTAGGCTCAGAGTGCCTCCAACCACTCTGCTAAAATAAAATTATCACACCTAAAACCAGGATGCCTGTAAGCTGGAAATTCGTGTGTGAGGAGTAGAAGCATAATTCTGAAGCCACAGGCTCTAGAATTGATTTTACCTTGGAAAAAAATGTTTACTAGGAAAAACTGCTATAAACATTAAAACTCTGGACTCAAGCCTTCTGGTAAAATGACATCCTTGCTAAAATAATTTTGTTTCAATTCTTTTAAAGTCAGTTTTAAGGGTTTTTTTTGAGAATTAATGAGACATATTTGACATACAAAAGGTATTTATATGTCCATTTAATCCGATTCATTAAATAATAAAATATACTTCCTCTGGTGGAAGAAATTACATGTTTGGATAACTTTCCACTGTGGGAAGGCACTTTTCACCCCTGAGGTAGGTTGCTGTTCTTCATATGAGCCCATTTTCAGGATGAATCAGCGTTTCTTCATCACTTGGACACAAAGCTCTTGCTGGCTGCTTTGGGGCCCCATAGGCTTCCCAGTTAAGAGGTTGTCTCCCATTGCTGCATCCATCCCTGCATTAGTTAAGTTTTCTGGACTGTGATTTAATTACTGATTCCCAGATATGCAGAATGGCTGATCCTCTTTAATGTCTCAGCTAAGCTTTGTAAATAAGGAATGATTCTGGCCAGGTAGACAGATTTCCTCTGATTACACACTGAGATAATAAAAACGGAAATTAGTGTGTTAGCTCAAAAACAATTTTCAGCTCATATTTATGACTGCTTTTATGCTTTCTTTTTGTTTTTGAAGGGAGAATGTCCAGGTGGTACAGAGTAGGTTTGCATGCTGCTATGTATAAATACTTAAGTACAGCAAAATTAAAATGTAGTGCTTTTCATTGTACTTTAACTTGATTAGGACTTTAGTGGAACTCTTTGTACTAAAGTAAAATAAGTCATCTCCACTGAAATAAAGAAGCTTAATTTAGGTGCTATTAAAAGCCTAACCCCGAGAGACTGCTGAGGGCTTTAGGTCAGGTTTGAGGTCCATCCATGCTTCTGCATGATCCATTCATAATGAATGAAGAATGTTCAATCTAAATATGGAGTATACACTCAAAATTAGAAAAAAAATTTTTCACATGAAAAAAAAAAAGCTGATTGTCTATAGACATGAATTGTTTTACCTCCACTCTTATGATTATAAAAGGAAGCACCTCTGAAGTGTCTGTGAAGCTCTCATTTTTTGGGGAGAATTTTTTTGAATTCTTAAACCTCAAATTTTAAATCCTAATTTAGATAAAAGTATAATTTTTCTCACTCTAACTCAGAACTGGCATGATAATATAATTCTTCCTTCCATCTGCCTCTCAAAAATAAATTTATAAAATCTTAGGTTACGTTAGTGGATTAGAGCAGAGTCGACACCCAAACCTGATATTCAAAATTCAATTAATTTCAAAAATTAATGACTTGTATTCAGGTATGATTTGATTTGTATCTATGGCATCTGCTCAAGGTTGATCCACTATCTATTTAAATTTTTTTTTACGTTCCTCATTTTCCTTTCTAACATTCTGAGGTTTTGCTTGTTGCTATGGGAAGGCGTAGGAGTATCACTGTCCCTCCAGGTTTGTTGTGCTGTATTTTAGTTATGCAGATGTTCATTGTGTATGCATAAAGTTTTAGTATTTCCTTGTAAATACTGCAAAGACATGTAATGTGCTACCTTCGTTCAAAAATACAATGTTAGCTCAAAAGAAAGAATTGACAGAAAAGGTTTTGGTCTACAACAGCAAAGAACTATGTGGATTTTATTTGATTGGCAGCACTACTTATTTTTGACAAATCCCTTTTGATGTGAGCTAATAAATATTGCAGCATTCAATCCTTGAGATTACCGGGTGTTTGGAGAGAATGTAAATTGTCTTTGCATTGGGCATTGTATGCCCACAGCAGCACAGAAAGCCAGGAGCTACTGAAGGCTGTGTAAGGACTCCGACTGATGTAGGCAGCGAGCGTTGAAGGAGCATCACTAGTGAGTGAACTGCGGGACTCCCTTGCGTGTGTGCTCACGTTCACAGGGACTGCAGAGGTAAAAGTCAGCCCTACCCCTACCTGCTGGAGTAGTTGATACCATCTGACCAGATTCATAGGCATTATAACTCTGAAGATCATTAAAATGATGCCTAGATATTATTTTTAATGGGGTTTTTTTTTTGGATAAAATATAGTTACTTGACCACCAATTAGCCTCATAACATTGCTCATAAATACAGTTTTTACTTAAAACTTATTTAATCTTGTTCTTTTCAAAGAAAGCCCTATGTGCTTAAATGCTTTAAAAAAACGTTAGAAGTTGTTCTTATGACCGTGAACTTTTGATAAAGCAGAGTGATTTGGCTTTACCTTTCATGTTCTTAATGGCCGCTGTAGATAACAGGACTACTTATACTTCTAGACAGTAAAACTGTAATGTAGAGAAAATGAGAATTGTGGAAGGGAAAAGATAGAGTTAGTTATATGGTGTCTGTAAAATGTGGAAATGTAAAGATGAGAGGGAGTGGAGAGCTTTTGAAGAAATGGAGATAATTTAAACTCTCTTGTATCAGTGTTAGGGGTAACAAAAACAAGAGTGAGTGTAGAATAGTAGGCTAAATGGGAAGGGGGATGAAATTTCAGGCACCTGCTACAGTAACCGTTCTCTGCTTGCACTTCCAGTTTTACCAAACAGAATAAGGAAAATGATTTTCCAAATGAACTGAATGCTAATGAGGATTTTAGTAATTTAAAGAGAAGTCTTAAAACAGTAGTGGCAAAGTTCAAAAGGTTTGCATAGATACATCTAAAGACTGAATTTGGCTAGTGTATTGTAAAGCAGCAAGCCGGATGGTATGAATCCAAGAATTATTAAGGGCTACTGGAAGTAATTGCACCTCTGGTGGTCATTTTTAACGTCTCAGTTGTGAATGACTGAGTAGACCAGGGTTGTGATTTTCCTCAGTCCTTCAGCCGGATGATTTCTTCTGCGGCACAATGACAAGATGAAAAACCTTCTGAGCACTTAAGAAATGAGTCAAAAAAAGACTTAAAATACTGCCTCATTAATTTTATTGTATTGGTTTTGTTCTTCTAAAATGGACAAGCACTCAGTGTTCAAATAAAAATCTTACAGTACTCTGAAATACACTACAAGGATGTTGCTGTTCTCAGTCTACTGAAAACTTCATTGATATTAAGAAATATGTATAATTTTATTTCTCTTTCTAAGCTTACTAAGATTTTATAATTACATTAATACAACTGTGCTAAATGCTATGCTTTCATGAAGCTTTAGGCACATAGATTTGCCAGTCTTACAAAATTTTGACTTTTAAGGGTTTTTTTCCCCACAGAATTTTCCATTGTTTTATTATAACAAATGCATAACACCTGCTTCAGCAGAGTCTTAGATGGAAAGCTGACAACTGAGATAGAAGACTTGTAAGTAAGGAAAAAAAAAAGTGGAAATGCACTACATAGTCACATTTTAGGCAGCTCTTCAGGTATAGGTAATCATGATATTTTTGTTAATGGAAAATTTCCATACTTTTTCTAAGTAATATTTAATTTTCCTCTGACCTTGTATCATCTATATTACCTGGTATATTAAACAGCAGTCAGGCTTGGAACCTCTCGTAACTGATAAAATACCTCAGTTTCGGCAATTTTTGTGGGGTGATTTTGGTGGAAGGCAAAATAAACTGAGGGGGAATAGAGCACAGCTGATGTTTTGGCTACTGCTGGTGCCTGTGATTCTGCTTGAGTTAGCATAAGCAAAACATTTTTTAGTGTCTTGTAGAATACACCACCATTTACGGTGCTTAATGAAGTTTTACCTATCCTGTGATTATCAGTCTAAACTAGGTATAAAAATTACGGTTGTAATCTCAGAAGACAGTGACCCATAAAAGATGTATGATTGAAAATCAGACATATAATTGAAAATGTGACCATTGTTTCTTTAAATACACATTTATGTGTTAATGCCATCTGACAATATCTAGATCTGCCCTGAATTTAGCTGTCATTAACTAGCTGATCAGGTAGAGGTATCAGCATAGATGTGGGTCATCAAGATACTCTCCTCTGAGATGAGAGTGACCTAATTATAATTTATTTTTCTTGTAAGAATGAGTCTTTTGGAAACCCTGTCACAGAGGCAAGAATTGCTGGGGAGGTAGAGCCGTACACAGTTGCTTGTGCTGTTTGAGCTGAGTGAATTTCCACTTGCTTTTCCTCGTGCCTATCGGTTCAGATAGGGATTTTCAGAAGCTGTCTTCTACATTTGAGCTGCAATTAGTTGTACCGATGATTTCTTCCATTCATGTGCCTAATTACCTGATGGAGCCTGCAAATCGACTTGGCTGCAGTCCGAGCACGAGTAATTGCACCTTCAATTTTGAGCACAAGTGGAGGAGTAGGGAAGATTTGCAGCCGTAATGCATGGTCATGAAGGAAACCACTGAGTATTGTTTGTGGGCACTTCCTGATAAAGCGGCTGCAGTTAAGGCATTGATTTGATTCTTCTCCTTTGTCCTATAACAATAGCTTGACCTGTAATCTCAATCATATGTTTTTCTTTTCTTTGTAAGCTTCACATTAATGCAGTAATTATTGGGTGGCTGGCATATGACAGAACAAGAATGGGTCTCATTTTTTTTTAACAAGTTTATGCCCTTTTCTTGCTTGGTATGCTTAAATATTGAAGGTGCAGTCTTAAAATAAATTACTTGACCAAAGCACCGAGGGTTTCTTTCATTGCTCACTTGCAGGGTTACCTAAATATATAACTAATAACCTCAGGGAATGCATAGAAAACAGAAAATAAAACATTCTTATTGCGATGTCTTGCAGTGCGTTGACTACTGACACAGATATATTCAGAGAGAAGAGGTCAAGGGGAAGTGGGTGTGTTTCTTGGTAGATACTGGGTGGTATACAGACAGCTTTTGGGTAAACTGCAATTTTTGATCGACTGTTTGGTAAATGCACCCAGAAGAATTAATGCATACATTTTTAGTAGCTTCATGTTTCAGAAGCTGACATATACAGTTACTGTTGATACAGCTATACTTTGCAAAACTTTTTTCAGATGTCTACTTTTTTTAATTCATTTTCTCCATTCTTAAAAAAAATCTAGCTTTCTGCTTGTAGTAAGATGTAAATACTCATCATAACTGCACAGAATAAAAATACTCAGATAATAAAATTACCAATTCAAAATGTCCTACTTCAATTTTCTTGCAAAATCCAGCTTGCAGTATGCTTTCAAATTTTATTTTAATCATATGAAGTATTAAGTAAAATAATGTATATATATACTCCTCTCCCGGTGGAAATGATGGAATAATTACCAACAACTGTTTTGCTAGGTAAAAAAAATGACTGTTATAAAATTTCCCGAGCTTACTACTTTCCAACTGTGTTACATGCAACCAGTTTGGTATATTTTAATTAAGAATAACATCAGCAATATAGGTATGCAGTTATTATTATACTGGATTAGAAACTTCAAATACTTTGCCTGTAAGATGTATTGCCTCAATTTCTTCTGCTGCATCATGTTGAAACATCATGTGATTAAAATATCATGTTGTTTTGCAAATGAATCTCATGTAGGCAGGTAGTCTTTATGAACTGATGGGATTAATGTGCTTATTTCCCTTTCAAACGTGTGATAGGCCATGCTTTTTGCCCTCAGAGACTTCTGTAGAAAACATTAAAGGAAATAGGACTCCAGGTTACTGAGGGATTTGATTTTAGAAGCTGAGCTTTTTTACTGACACTAGTTTTCATGAAAAAAAGTTCACTGTGTATTGTCCCCATTCACCCCCAAGAAAGTCTTAGGGGGAAAGACTATGCAAAAAAAAATGCCTTGGGCTGTTCTGTTTCAAAAAGGTACGATGGGGTTATTTGCAAGGCTTGTGATGACCACTACAGCCAAGGAGGGGGACTTTCAAGTTTCTAACTAGCTGGTCCATCAGACCAACTTGTGTGAGAGTCAGTTTTGTAGAGCCCCTTTCATTTTGTCCCTGTTTTTTCTTTTTTTCTCTCTTTTGACTGCATTGGTGAGGAAGTTGGAAAGGATGGAGTTCAGTCTCTGGGCTTTGTTTTCCCACTCAATGTGCTGCACAACAGCTAATTCCATAGCTGGTTTGTGTTTTCACCCACTGATGTCCCCAGCAGAGAGGCGTGGGGATTTGGCTGCATGTCTCCACAATCTTTGACTTGAGGAGCTGAGTTTTAATGTTAATCAAAATTTTGATTCCGTGGGAACAGCTAGAGCTGCCTAAAATTGTAACCTCATCAGTTGTAATATAGCTGTTCCCAGAAAATGTAATAAATTGTTTGTACAAAGGAGTCAAGGATATAAAGGATTATTCAGTTATTCAAGACGGAATAAGGATCTGTGAGATACAGAAAACAGGAAGAAATCCCACAGGTGTAGAATCAACAGAAAATGTGCAGAAGGAAGTTTTTCTGCAAAAATCAGATATTAACTACACCAGCACTTTTGATACCATTGCCTTTTTGTGAATTAGCTAAAAAGTAATTCTTGGCAGGTTTCCACAAATTTGAAAAGACATTAGTTAATCATTGCCACTTATCTGTGAAGAAATCCAGACTTAGTTCTGTGGGTGGTTTGTTTGTTTTAGTTTGTTTTTTTCCTGTCTCTGCTCTTAAAGTGGTTTGTATTTTATGAACATTCAGAATTACCTGTGAACCCATTTTTGCATGGCTTGAATCTGGAAAAACTCTCCTTTTGTAGCTTATTAAATAAGTTATTCAGATTAGTTGTCCATATAGGTCTGTATTCTTAACTTCCAGTAGCTCGTTTTTGAGGACAGGCTGAGTATGTTCATTGAGTCTCATTGAAAAATAAGCAACTCCTGACAAGTACTTAGGAAAAGGAAATAAAGGTTGACACTTCCTTAATTATTAATCTGGAGAATCATGGAGTATCCCAACATTTCATTTCCTTTAAAACCTACAGTACATGTCTAAGTATATTTAAGAAAGCCATGGTATTAGAGCCTGTCTTGTAGCCCAACACCTTCATTTGAGTCAAATATTGTCCTCTGCCTCCAGACATTTCAGTAGCAGTTGTTGAAGTGGATCTGAAGGAATTATTTGGCTCTTATATTAAAGCTCAGAGCCAAGGAGAGATTTTGAACTGAGTATCAGTTGTGAGTACTGTATCCGTAGGCAGCAAATTACCTTCAGTGCATTAATGGAAAATTCAAGACAAGACTGTTTCGAACTTTTCATCCAATTTAGCTCTGCCAACGGCCAGGTATCCACCTCTACATCAGTAAGATCTTCGTCTACTTTCTCTGGCTCTATTTAACTGACTTGTAATTAGAACTCTTCCAACTCTCAAAATGGCAAGAAACCAAAAATAAATAGATAATATGTATTTTTAGAAAATTGATCCTTGCCTTCTTTGTCATGAGAATCAGCTATGAAGAACACGTTACTCTGGAGAAAATGCAAGGTGCCATTCTTTTCTTGCTTGAAGTCAAAACTCCTACTTTGGATGCATTTCTGCCAAAATTTCCAAGATACTCAGTGATATGCTCTCACCTTTATTAGTACAAATGTTAAAGCATGCATGGAGTGCGTGACAACATCATTGTTTTTCATGGCACTGTTATTCTCTTGTTAAGAATATGACAGAGACCGTAAAAATATTCTGTGTTTAGTACTGCCCAGTCTTCCTTTTAATCACAGTGCTGTTCTGTTAAATTGACTTTACAAAAATACACTAAACCTGATTTCTCTGATTTCTGTTGTTTGCTGCTTGTCATTCCCATACTGTAACCACTGCATGTCTCAGAAGTGGTTTTGTTCTGGCAGTGACAGCACTTGCCTGGGTCAGTAAGAAACGAGCGTACTACAATATGGGTAACTGCTTAAAAAAAAAGCCCTGTACACTTCAGAGAAAGCTTTCAAAGAAATTGCTACAGCAATTACTAATGCCGTATTTGTCTTGCCTGTTCTAGTCATCTACATTTTTTCCTCCCAAAAAATGTGGTGAAACACAAGTGGAATATTACTTTATCTTTACGTGCAGTGCAGTCATATCCTTCATGATTTAACAAAAAGTGTAAAGGAGCCACAAGAAATAACTCAACTATTGCAATTTGATATTGCTTGAAATAATATTACTGCACCCCCAGCCACTAAAGGCTTTGGGCTGTGGGCACCCAATATAAGTTGCAGCAATACAGTTTATTGCTCTTCTGTATTCTTTATGCTCTCATGCTAAACAAAGAGCTATATGTAAAGTAGGAACTCCATGCAGAGTGACAGAGTGTCTGTTTCTCTGTCATCGTCTGGTTTTCCTCTCCATCCTGCTTTATCTCTATCAACGCCACAAATACCAGATCTAGGCACCTTCTGTGCTTGATTCTGTGTGTCGCTTACACAGAACTTCCCAGATATTGCAGCAATAGGAGCTTTAACTGAGAGTCAGAAGGTCACAAGGGATTATTTATCCCTACAATCAAATGTTCATTTGACTTGTTTCTCAGAATGTCCAAGCTTTGCCAGAGCAGATGCCTTAATGTATCTGCTCATGTCTTTAGCTTTCAATACAAGGAGAACATGGAAGAGCTTGTCCACAGGAGCACCTTGACTCTTTAATCCGCTCTCTGTTTCAGGGAGGCTGTGGTTTCCTGCTATACTGAGGGGGGCTAGAGTGTGATCTCATTGAAAGGAAATAAAAGATAATGTGTGCTGCAATCATTAAATGTAGATGCAGGAGAGCGGAGTGAGAAGAGGGCATATGGCCTATGGTGGGCCTGGGGGGAGAACAGGAAGAGCAAAAGCGAGAAAATCGTCCAGGTAAAGACAGGTTGATAAGTGAAGAGGGATAACAAGTGATGCAAAGGCATCGCTCATCACCTCCCACAAGCAGACCCATGCCCAGCTCGTGGTAAAAAAGTGCCACTTGGAAGACATGCCCCATTCACCCTCTACCCCCAGCTTTATTGCCGAGCATGGAATTACATGGTAGGGAGTATCTCTTTGGGCAGTTCATTTCAGCTGACCCAGCTGTGTCACCTTCTGTCCCACGCGCCCCCAGCCAACCTGTCGTGGGGTCAAAAAAAACCCCCAAACAACAACTCAAAGCAGAAAGCCTTGACGCTGTGCAAGCAACTGTTCAGCAATATCCAAAATGTTGGTTTGTTATCAACACTGGTTTAGCCACAGATCCAGAACACAGCACCAAATGGGTTGCTGCAGAGAGAGTTAACACCATCGCAGCCAGAGCCAGGACAGTACGCTGGAAAATCCCCCTCCGTGCATTAACAAGCTGGCAGCAGAGGTGAACCTAGCAGGATCACCACTCAGCACTTTAAAATCTTTCAACTGAAGCAGATGAGATCTGAATCAATACTGAGAGAATTCATGTGCGTAGTTGGAAAATGTGTTGATGAAACGAATCTCAAAACCTTAAGTGATGGACTATTTTAACTCTAGTTGAGTTGTTTGGCTCTAGTTGAGCCAAACATAATGTTTTAAAGATCTCAATGGGTTTTTTCCCACTTCCTTTAATGAAGCTTGCCCTAGGATACGTGGTGATGGGCATGCCCATATGGCAGAACTGTCTTAACACCTAGAGAAGAAAACGTGTCTTTTCCTTAAATTAGTCAAGCGCTACTAAATTATTGGGTGGCTCACATTTCCCCATGAAACATAATGGATAAAGGGCCTTTGAAATGCTTTACATAAACAGAGTTGGCCATTAAAGTAAGAAGAGTTTGCAGGGGGAAAAAAAAGCTGGATTTTTACATTATCTTGAAGTACATGGTTGAAATCAATGAATCCTGTAAAAGAGCCAAGAAACTCCTGATAATTTTTTTTCTCCTACTAATTACTCTATTTGCTTTTTAATTGAGTTGAGTATATGTAAGGAGATGATTTGGTGACCCATAGTCTTTCTATAAATGCTTTTTTATAAGCTCTCTGTGTGTGAATGTGAAAAATGTAATGTCACTAGTGCTGCGAGGACTTGCATTGTTTTTAAGTGAACTGGGATCTTGGTTCCACTGGGTTATTGTATATATTATCTTTCTATAACGCAGTATATAGTATCCAATCTGCAAATGTCCTGATCACCTGTCTGGTCTTTTTCCCCTGACAAAATGTTGGAGAAAAACTTACCTTTATTTCTGATGAATTATAGTATTCTTCCGTGTTATGGTTTGAGAAACCCACAACAATTTATTGTTGTTTAGACAATTACTGTATCATCTGATGACCTCTCCCCACCTGGGAAGGGGAATAGGGAAAACCAAGGAAACCTGGGGGTTGAAATATAAGCAGATTTAATAGAATAAGACTAAGTAATTAACAGTAATAATACTAAAGACTAAGTATTGATCCCAGTACCAATATAAAATATACAAGGATTATACTTAGCCTATTCTGTCTGTCGGAAGCTGTGCGCACCCAGCAGGGGACAGTAAATGTTGGATACTGTGAGCACTATGGCTTTGGCAGGAAGGGAAGGGATCAGGGGTTTGGCACCAGGGCAAGAAGTTCTCGGGATTGCAGACATTACAGAAGAGGGGAAAAAAAGTCTTCTCAGCAAACTTTCTAATGTATATACTGAATGTGATGTTCATGGTATGAAATAATCCTTTGGCCAGCTTCGGTCAAGTTCCTGGGTCTCGCTCCTCCTCATCCCTGCAGCTGGCACACTCAAAAACACTGAGACTTTGAAACCCACACACACCATAACTGGATATAAAGTAAATATTTTCATAAATTCAGACACTAGAGTCTTCTAAAAGTGCAGTTTCCCCAAGCTTTAGAAGAGAAGTTAGTCCCATGTCGCTCAAACCAGAACACTGCATTAAATAAAATTCAAGTTTTCAGAAAAGCAGGTAACTTAATTTTGAGGAGGACTGTGAAAAACTAAATGATAAATTCGTAATCAGAGCCAGGTGGCAATGGACAAATAATTTTGTTTGCTACAGCTTTGATCACAAATATTTACATAAAGAGATTCTGGTTTACCTTTCTCACATGATCTTGTGAAAGTCATCTAACTTTCTACTACTTTATGTCCCCCTAAATGCAGAGATTACAGTGTTCCCTTTCCTGGTACTGACACTCTTTGGCTTATTTGTAGTTTAATTTATTTATATGAATTTAGCCTTGAATAATATTTAGCTGTATATATATTCAGTGACACGTGTATGTGTGTACATATATATGTGCACATTAAGGCACATTTGGATTTAAATTACTTGTTTTATTTGCAAGTAACTTCTGGGTAAATCTGAAAACAAATAGAAGAAATATCGATGTAAATTTGCAAAATAACCTTCACAAATTAGTTCCATATTTTGACAATTCCTGATTTAATATCACTGATCTAAAAAAAATGTTTTTGTCAAATCCATTCTCCAGGACTCTTAAATGGCATAAAGTTAGGTTTGTGTACAAATACCTGAATAATGAGAAACTCCAAAAGGCGATTTTGGTTCTTCTAATCTAACAGTTGTCATACTTTAAAGTTATGCTCCAGTACAGAGCTTCATGTTATACCACTAAATATAGGAGCACTGTACTCAATTTAAGTTATAAAATTATGTGTCATAAACCTGAATTTGCCTTATGTGATGTTACTGCAGTATGGCAACTTTTCCTGTTTTTCTAACCTTCAGTGAAGTGTAATGTTATGTTGTCAAACAGATCCACTCATTAATGCCAAAATTGGCTATGTAACTTTTAAGTGTCATCTGTTACAGGACCTTGCAAATATATTGAGAAATAAAAATACATTTTAAAGCTTTTTTTTTCTTTAAAAAAAAAATCAGGCAAAGTATAGTTTCTGAGTAATGAAAAGGACAAATTCTAGCAAACAACTTTGCTATATCTGTAGAAAGATCTGTAGGTATGCAACGTGTATAGCCTGTATTCATTTCTGTATGTCTTTCTTTGTGATATATTATTTTGCTTGATTGGGTGATTTTTCTTCAATGTAATAAGAATGGAAGAAATATGTTACAATATTGTGACATTTCATTAAAGTTTGGATCAATAGGAATTTATAAAAATACCTTTTTGGCCATAAATGACTGTGCCAGCATTCCTATAGCCTTCTTCCTTTATATCATAGTAACCCGCAATAAAATCATGTTTGTGCCTGCTGCTTTGCTATCTTTTTCTGTCCTTGGCATTACTTGCTTTAGTAAAACACGTTAAGAATTTTCTTCAATTATGGCAAATGAATTGTTGATTTCCTCTAGATACTAATGATGCATGGACTTACTGGAAATGAGCTGCTTGCTTTATCTCCACGTAATCTTGCAGGCAGTCTTCAAGATACAAAGATAGCTTTTCATATTCAGACAAAAACCTCATTAACTTCAAGATGAGACTTGTGCGAGGAAGAGAGGATGTAGCACAGTGTGAATATTGGAGCTTTGGTCTAATGAGGACACGGGGAACATAACCTGGAGTCACACTGGGGCTAGCAGTGAGCCCCAGAACGGTAACTTCTCTTGGCAACCAACTGCCTGGAGGTGGGATTTGCAGGGGAGATTGGATAAGTGTTGCAAATAGACATATTTGATAAAGCAGGTGTTCAGTAGCTGTTGTACATAGAAATGTGCAAGGATAGGTGGCTATTTGTAGCTTTCATGTGGATAAGTACTTTTGAGTCTCAAGATACTTACAGCTTGCCAGAACATTGTTATTCTCCAAGTATTTCTGCTGGTCTGGAAAAAGAGTAGAGTATTTTTACTTCTGAAACTTTGTTAGAAAAAAACCGTAAAAGATCATGAACACAGGACGAAAAGGGACAACAGCTTCGAAATACTGAGGCTCAATGAAGTTGCCTCTGGTGCTGCAATAACTCTACGTGGCATTATACCTCTTCCTAGAAGTGTGTTACATTCAACTCCGCTCCCAAAAGCCAAAGGAATTCCCTGGCCTGCTTGTCTCTACATCATGACTGGTTTTTATTTCAAATATAAACCAGTTTTTTTAACCATTGTTATTTTATCCAAGTCTCCCTCTGCTCCAGCTACTCAACAGTCCTTACAGCAGTATTTTCCATGGCCCACATTTTACGTATTTTTTTAGTATTTTGCACCATGATAGTTTGCTTTTCCCCCTTGGTGCTGCAAATGTGAATACTATTATGTTCATAAAAAAAGGTTGTACGGCCACAAATTTTAACTTGTGCATGTGCCATGCGGTTTTAATCAATTGTGCTGACCCCATTTTCTCTCTGCTTTTGTATATATTGCATGTTTAAGTAATGACCAAAACTATAAACTCATCTGCTGTGATTAGACCTTGAACAGGGATTTTGGTAGAATGCTTTAGAAGTTAAGCTTTTACTTGTTTGTCTAGTGTAATAGCTAGCTCGTTGTGTTTGAGTAAATGTTACAAGGTACACCGCAAAACGAGATGGAAGATGTGAAATGCATTCTTAATGCTAGCCGTAATACATTAAATAGACTCCATAAATGTTTCTGACCTTTTTTTGAGTGGTCAGAACTCAGGGTGTTGACAAAGCTCTTCCAAAACACCAAAAAATTACCAAAATTCAGTTTGTGAATGGGCATTTCCAGGTCCAGGAGAAAAATCTCTCTGCTTGGAACAAAACTGATCAAGGCGGAAAAAAAGCATGAAATGTTTTGCAAGGTTAAGAAAATACATAACCAGTGTGGGTGATTAACACTTCTCAGAATGACTTATATGTGCACGTTTATTCTTTTAGTTTATTTATACTGAGACATGGGTGGGTTCTGTTTTGTTTTATTTATTTTGGATTAGGCTGGGTTTTGGGTTTTTTTTTTCAGTTTGGCTCTGCAAAAGGAGGGGTTTCTCTTACCAGCACAGCCCAGAGAAATAAAAATATGAAGACAGATTGTTCCCATATCCAAATCCCACACCTGTTCTAAGCTGGGTAATTGCTAACAAGCTGCTCTCTTTTTAGAATGCCCGTCATCCACAGAGCTGACGGAGAGTCCTGCATTCCTGTGAATGTGGCATTTTACAATGACTCTGAAAAGAAGCGCCAACATTTTGATGAATAAAGATATTGACCGGGGAAAGTAATTGTATGACTGTAATCATTCAGACAAGAACTGGAGCAATAGGATCTTACAACACGGCGAATTGTAAAGGCAGCGTGAGGGATGAAAATGATAGGTACTTATGCAAATTGATTATAACTGCCCGGTGCCACTTTGTGGATCTCTCTGTTAGTCTCTCTTGCTCCCTAGGCCAGGGGATTACTCAAAAACGGCCGGGAAGGAATGGATGTGATCATTTCATCACAAATTCTAAATGCTTGCTGTGGTCATTTTCCTGCAAATGGTACGCTGCAAAATCAAAGCCGGTATCAGTTTAATATCAGTCGCTGGACGAGCAATATAAAGAACTCTGGAAAGACTGCCATCTTTTTATTATAATTACCCTGGGACTGTCTTTTAACCTGAGATACAACCTGAAGCTGTTTGTCTTTTTATGTTTATCACCTTTTCTTCATGTTTGGGGAATGCAAATGGTAGTGGTTAATGAAGTAGATGCTGGAGGAGTCATTAAGTGATACTGTCGCGATTACATCTAAACTACAGAGTGAGACTCATTCTCATTCCCACTGCAAAGCAATTACATTTGCTTTTCCCACTCTAGTGCACTTTGCCCCTGAAATTCTTGCCAAAATAAGGGAAGGCTGCGATTCTTCTTAAAGCTTCCCTCTGTAGGTTTTGTCCTGGTGACAGTACAGGAGTTTAAAAAAAAAAAGGAAAAAAACCCCCACAAAACAGAGGAAAGAAGACGATTCATTGAAGGCTTTAGAAGATGCTGTGCTAGCAGAAACTAAAACATCCCGTGGCTTCTCTAAGAAGGATCCTTCATCTACCCTTAGTGCCCCAACACGAAACCAGGTGACCACCCGACGCTGCTGCAGCTCAGTGCTGATGGGTTTTCCATTTCAAATACCCACGGTCTGGGGGTGAAAACACCAACGTGCATCTGCACACTCGTGCCACTGAGCACGTCAACCTGGTAAAGTTCACTCCAGACTGCAGAAGTCATTGCAGAATCTCTGCTTGAGCTTTGAGCTGTACCCAGCTGTACAGGGGAGAAACAGTTAAAACTGGTGGAATTCTTGTTGTTAATCTTGAGAGATAAATGCATTTTTTCTATATTTGTCTCATCGCACCATTTATCTGCTAGGTCGATCGCAGCACAGGCAGGTAGTTCTATGAGAAACAGCAGTTTAGTTAAACACCAGCTCTCGGGGTTAGTGTGTCTCTAAGTTTGTTTTTCATTTCTTCTCCCAAAGGGGATGCTGCATTTCAACTAACCCGCCTCTTCTGGAAAAGCCTGGCAGAGGCATCCTTAGTGCTCAGGCTTTAGCCCGTGCCCGTCAGTGTGCCTGCTTGCACCTGGCAGTTTCCGACTGCTTCTGTCATTATTTCCACAGTGGAAATTGTATTGTGGTTTACATAAATAGTCTTCCAAGAAATCAGGAAAATGCTATTAATGTAATTCAAAAACCTGACTTATTAATGCAGCATGTTACGGAAATATTTTCTGACCTTTTGTTGTCTCCTTAGTTGCACATGCTTGCTAGAAAAATTATGTCTTAAAGGCTTTTTATCCTCATTGATTAACAATAAAACTGTGCAACTCCATAAGGTTTAGGAAGGAAGCTGTTATTTTTTTGGGTTTTTTTCTGGTTATGCTGCTTACAAGAAAGATTGTAAGTTTCTTCAGGTAAAAATATGGAAATATTTGAGGCTTTTTTTTTTTAAGGTACTACATCTATTAATTTAAGTGATTCTTTTTCCCAAATCGATATCCCCAATACTACTTAAAAGGAAACAGCAGTCTTAAATTATAAGCTCTTGCATTTCTGTGTCAAGGCATAAAAAATATTTCTATATGAAATAAATTGAATGGAAATGAGTTTCATGTTGTTATTTTTATTGTAGTAGGAACTTGGGTTATATCTTCTTGTTACATTCAGGTATAACAGCCATTATGGAAGTAATTTTGTAGTTTTTTTGTTTTCAAGATGAAACATCCACATCAGACTCGGTATTCCATTCAAAAATAAAGAACAGCTCCTCAGAACTGCTGAATGAGGTTACATGCTATAGACTGTGAAATTCAAAGCTATGTCCTGCTAGTACTTAGAAGGTTTTCATGCTTGTAGTGAATCAGTTCATCATCAGTCAGTAAATTGTGTTTGGAGAGGGAGTATATATTTAGAGATCAGCCTAGAAAGGGAGAGAGAAAAATGCTTCAGTGTATGTGATTTGTATTTGCTTTGTGTATTTGCTGTGTATAGGTTTTCAGCATTTACCTCTGAAATATCTTGTTGTGTAGTGGTGAGTGGGATTTAGCGTAGAGGGATGCTGAAGGATTGAAATGACTCACACTCTCCTTTGACAGCCTCAACCTGTCATCCCTCTCACGTCCAGTCACTGCAGATTTTTGTTTTAGCCTTTCTTTTGCTTACTATTGCAAATTTTTGGTGTGATCAGTTAATTACACTATTCACAAGATCTGTAATACCTGTTTTTGTAAACCCACTCTGACAGCAAGTTACGCCTTTTTTTTTTTTTTTTTTTTAAGGGTCTTTTCAACAGAGATTAGATGGAGACAATCACAGAGCAGAAAGTTTAGGCTCTTAGGCTAGAACCTCCCTTTGGTTGCATACCTTGAGTTCACTGATGGTAGTGGTTAAAACCTAGTGGTAAAATGTGTTTTTTAGCATTTGGCAGAAATCAGTCAAAAGCATTAGGTTTTATAACACTGGTGTACAGTTTTTGTGTATGTAGTGTAATGGATTTTTCTCTTTGTAGCTGTGTTTTAGTAAGGCATTACTCAATCACAAATTACATTCAGAAATATATATTACTTAAGGATTGTTTTTGGCAACAATGCAATTAAATGGTTTGTGAAAAAGGTACTTTAAATAATGAGAATACTTGCAATTGCATTATGCTTTGAGCATCCATTTTCTGATTCATTAGAGTTAAATTGTAAAATCTATAATAATACTATAGATTGTATGTTGTATAAAACACCATCTTCAAAAGTTGATATTTTTTCAAACTACTTTAATAAAAGAGCCAGTTTAGAAGATTAGATCCTTAAATCTCCATCTGCCTGTTCATTGTTGTTATCTGCCAGTTAGCAGTTAGTTATGGGGAAACTGTATGATGTGAAAAGCTTGTCATTGTATGGCGCTCTATGATGTTTCCTCTTGAATGCCCTTATCTTCTTGTCATACTCAAAAGTGACAACTTCTGTCTCGACAATGATACAAGGTCTAAAAATCTGTTTAACTGCCTTTTGCTTATGACCACTTTGAAAAGCAGTGCAAGGCTAAAAATATTTTATTGTCGAAGAACAGCAGCTTACTCTATCTTAAAACTTTGTAGATTATAATCCAGTAGTTGCATTGGTTAACATCAAGAGAGTTGATTGATGTCCCCGATAGTAGTTGTACTGTAAATTCACCTCATTATAGTAATCTTTCTAATATATCATTGTCTTTTTTATTAATGTACATTAACTGCAAATATCTTACCAGAACGTTGTCACTCAATATCAAAACATCCTCATGACCTTTTAATTACTTCTAATCTTATAATTTGGAATAACTCGTAAATTTTATCAAATTATTAACATGAAGTACTTTCTTCTTAGTCAGAGATAAGTCTTTTTTTTTTTTTTTTTACCAATCTCCCAAGATCTTCAGCTAGCTGGAAGCCCCCTTCTTTCTCACTGTGGGTACCAGAAAGCTTTATATGATCAATACTAAATTCATCCGTTCAATATTCTCCATGCGAAAATATGCAGAAGTATTTAAAATGGAGCTCTATTTTTAGAAACCGAACAATATTCATGTCTGCAGAGGAGAACCTTCTGAATAATGAGGACTTAGTACATTTTTTTTAGAGGCTTTGGTACAGAAAACATTCATCAAGTTGTCCAGCTTCTGTCATTTTAGGTCAATCCTTTGGAATAGGGTTTTGTGATTCTCTGAGGGTAACTGCTGTTTTCTCACCACCGCTTGCTGGTATGAGCTGCTAGTTCTTCTGTTACTGTTGGACTCTGTTAAGTCATATGAATAAGGCTTATACTGTTATCTTCAGAAAAAGTTCACATTTTCTAGAATGTGCTATTAACATTAAAATAATTCTTACTTAAGGGAAAATAATAGCTTGGATCTGAGTTTACATGCAGGACACAAAAGTTTTGTATTTCTGTGGAAAGGCTGGGGAGTCCTTGCAACGTCAGCGTGGCCAGTGCTGCCCAGAAAGGATCAAACCGTGCAATCCTTGTATCCTAGGGAACATCAAAAGGGCTTGTGAAGCCATCGGGCTTGGAAGACCAACTGTCTTTAAGGCCAGTCAGGAAGTTGCTGTGGTAATTAGCATTTAATGAGGTTGGAGAGAATCAGAAGGAGCTGGAGAAAGCGAGAAGAGCAGGCTGGTTTGCAAAGGGCTGGGAAACGGGCAATGGGAGGGGGAAAGGAGACAGGTGCCAGGAGTTTCTGCTTGCAGCATTTTTACCTGTGGAAGACAGGAATACAGAACTTTAGTAAAAAAAATACAGGCATCAAAGATGAGTTGTTGGTTATGGTAGTCGGCCTTCTCCTGCATGGCAAACCCCAGGAAGGCTGCCCGGAGCTCAGTCTGAGGGGGACCACCCGCTAATGCTGCGCTACAGCTGTCCTCAGTAATCTCCTTCTGTGTGCCATAATTGAGCACAATCCATTAGCTGCAATCAGTATCAACACCAAAGAAGAGATTTGGGTAATAATAGAAATTTCAATTAATGTTACAGCCACCAGGAAGGAAGGGCTGAGAGCAGCCCAGGCTGGCTGGCAGCCATTTACCACTAGGTCCGAGCTGGCTTCAGCTGTGGGGAGGGGAAGGTGAATGGCTGTCAGGTGAGGGAGCGGATCCCGTGAAGACCAGCTGTGGCCTGGGGTTTACACTGAGCGGACAGCGTGGCTACTTCTCCCCTGTGGTGAGGCTAATGATGTCTAAAACGAGGAAGCTCAGCTGGGCGCAGGCCAGACAGGAGGATGGGGCCCAGTGGGCGGCTGCGGTGGGTTGAGTGCTTCTGTGAGACTTCCCCGGTGGGATTGCTTAGCGACTGCCTAGGGGAATTCCCCTTATGTTTCCAGGAAGAGAGGACCAGGAGAGAAACTCTTTTTTACAGGTAGAAAAGATCAGGTGAAAAAAAATACTAATTAAAGACACAGTTAAAGATGCTGTACTGGGTGGTGTATGGTGTTGAGGTGGTGTACACCAGCTAAGAAAGCACAAGAACGTTGTCAGTTTCTGCTATTAAAACATCTCCATTTCTCACTCATTTATAATTCAAAAACCAAAAATGAAATAATATGTAAGTGAAGAAGTACTAACATGCCTTTGGAAGCTTATAAAACGTAGCAGGAGGTGCCTTCCTCTGCCTTAGTCCTCCCCATAGAACAAGATGGCTGAGTTGCCCCCATCCCTCCGCCCTTTTGTCCAGCAAAAAGGGGAAAGCTAAAAGAATATCCTTGGTGTGTCCTTGCAAGATTAAAACCCCCAGGATTGCAGATCAAAGAGGAGGGACTCCAAGTAATGTCTCATCTTTCGTGGCAGTCGCTCCCTGTGCGTTCAGCGGGGAGTCAGCCTTGCGGGGCTGTGGTGATGGATGTTATGGCAGCAGGGCCCGGGGAGGGGGGAGAGGCTTTTGTGCAGTGGTGTCTTCCAGGGCAAGGGTGGGCTAAAGCTCACATTTTTTAGCCTACCTGGTATTTAGTTGGAGCTTAGTGGAAGCCTGTGCAGAGTGTAGAGCGCTTGTGTAACATAACTCAACTTCGTAAGCAGGCTGAAGTGGGGTCTTGTGAGAAGTCCCTCCCAGGTTTCTTCTCCCAGAGTCTTACCTCAGCAATTTAATTTTGAGATAGTAAAGGCATAGGTAATTGTGCCAGCTAGAGGTAGAAAAAAATGTTGTTTTCTGTGAGAGAAAGTTCGGATTGTACGAAATAATTGTTATACTATTATTGCTGTTCTGTTGTTAGATGTTTATGTGTTGTTTGGTCTCAAACCGTTCCATGAACGTGGGCAATGCATTGATGCTACTGACAAACCTAAATGGTGTCTGGCTGGAGTTAGTAGGAGTTAAACATGTAGCCACAGAGAACACAGGTTTAGGTGTATTAGGAGCTATAGAAGCATTTATTTAACATTTGTTATAAGCTACTGTTCATTTTTTATGAGTAATCGGGGAGCAGTTTACAGTTGAACTACTGTACAGAGAAGAAGAGTTGTGTAGTTTTGGAGGGAATGCTTGGAGCCTCAGGCACTTTTGTAAATGTTTTCTATTACAAATAAGTTTAATAGGGTACGTTAAAGAGGATACGTATTTAAACCTTTATGGTCCATACCACATTAGGTAGAATTACAGTAAATTGCTACGTTTCATTTCTGTAATTAACTTATAATCTGCTACTTGATATTGTCCTGAAGTTTATGTTCAGCACATTTTAACACCAGTAGTATTTTGGACAGCTTGTATAAGCTCATTTGATTGTCTCTTAGGGGTATAAAACTCCATATATATATTTAAAAAAAGAGAGAGATCTATTAAAGAAGCGTAAGAGTTACCCATCTTTGGATGACTGTGTGTGCTATTGAGAGGGGAGGGATCGTGATCACCTCCCATGCTGCGATTATGAACATGCAACAAGCAATTTTCCTATCACTAATAGTTCTAGAAATACATGATTATGAAACATGGTCTTTTCCTTTTATTTTATTTTTTTCCATTCCTGTAGGAACTTGGAAGTAACAGCCCTCCGCAGAGGAACTGGAAGGGAATTGCTATTGCGCTGCTGGTGATTCTAGTTGTTTGTTCACTCATCACTATGTCTGTCATTCTTTTAACCCCAGGTAACCTACTTCTTTATTTTATCTTACTGAAGGTGTGTGATTCATAATGCAGTCATTAAAATGACATATAAATGTTAACATATCTTTTGCCCTTAAGCATGTTTAACTTCTCGCAACTATAAATTGGGTGCCTGTAGGGACTCAAGAGTTACCAGAGGCCTTGTGCAGCAGAAGCATTTGGCTTTGGCAGTTAAGTCCTTAGGTTTGTGCCAGCCTGGAGATGGTTACAAGCGATTCTCATTAGCCTCAGCAGGTGTGAGCTGACTTTAAGGTTTTGTCATGTGTGTCTTGGTGTAATTTTAGATTCACAGATTAGGTAAGAGAAAGCTGTATGTCATGGGAAACAGAATGAAACTTCTCACTGAAACAGAAGCATGCATCTTTCATATGTACATGCACCAACTTCTTCCCTTTTCTTTCTCTCAAAAACAAAGAGAGGGGAAATTACTTAATGGTTCAGTTGCAAAAAAGGAAAAAAAAGGAGGGGAGGGCAAGAGCAGTTGAACATGTAAAATGATTATGCTTAATTTTTTTGTTGTTCTAATTTGATCTGAGTTACGTTTCTAAAGATTTTTTTTTTCTTTTTACTGCTGGCACAGCAAGCCTTTAACTATGTCTAGGAACCTAAGAGAAGGAAACTGCATAAGATTTAACAAAAAAAAAAAAATCTTTGAATTCTTTTTCTCAGATTTAAAGTTTTAACATAGAGTACCTGAATTGGATGGTATACCTAGACGGTAAATACTGGTTTGCAAATGTTCTGCCATGCAGGTTCCCAGTTTGTGTAAACCAAAAGGTTAATGAAGTGCTTTGTAGTTAAATAATAGTTCCAGACAATTTGGCCACTGGATGAAATCATCAAGGGAAGCCAGGTGGTTCTGTGCATGAGCAAGTACAGTAGTAGAAGGCTGTTGCTTGAAAGGAAGATGGTGAGACTGGGTGTAAGTGGATCAAAAAGCTTTGCTTGTCAGAGGGAATGAGATAGCTGGGGAGAATATATAGGAATACTACGGACTATTCTCCTTCCTCTCTTTTGTATAAATGTCTACTACATATGCATGGTGCTGTCTAAGGAACGATAAAGAAATTACTGTTTGCTTATTTCCACTTAGAACATTTTGAGAAAAATAAAAGCAAAGTTGTGCTGCAGTAGTCTCAGTGTATAGGAATTTCTTCAGGAAATAATAAAAACCAGACGTTGAGGGCAAATGGTGGTGTATCTTGGTACACTTTAAGACAGAAGACTTTTTCTTTTCAAGGAGAGGTAACTTTTTTTTAAAGCTTGTAAAAATCTCTAAAGTGTTATGCTGGAATTCAAAATAATAAACATAAGTTCTGGCTCTTATATCTATACAGAACTATTAATGATGTAAAAATGTAAATTGAAGTCTTTGAAGGCACTAGTGGAAAAAAGAATAAACAACCTAGGGAAATGTTAATTTTTTTTTAATATGTTAAAAAAGCTCAGTGAATTACCACATTGCTGAGGCTGTTTCAAAATCCAGAGAGCTTACTTGAAAACTTGATGTAAGCTGGGACCTACATTTCAGTTCAAGTCATGCAAGTGAAAACTAGTTCTGTCAGCTCAGATGCTGTAAGATATCCCATAGAGACCGTAGAGCTTGATACAAATAAAAACCTTTTACCCAAAATGATCTAGGTCTGTAAAACTGGTGTTTCTTGCAGGTTGGAAATACTTACCAGAGGAAGCTTTGGAGGTAAATTGTAGGGCAGCTACTTTCCCTATTTTGTTCGTAATCAGTGCTGTTCCCCCTTCACTGTCATGATTAATTAATATGTTTTTGGAAGAAAATATTTTGATACTCTGCTGGCTTGCTGGCAGGTACTAAGCATTGTAGCTAAAGTTATCTGGTCTTGAATATACGTAAGATCACTTTGGGATATCTAGTATTCGAGGAGAGGGAAAATCTTGGAGACTCTCACAGGTCTGGCTATCGCGAGGTGTTCAGTTCTAAGGTGCTACCAGGCTGTTAAAATAAATACTTGGGTGTGCACATTCTTCTCATAAAATGTAATAGATCTAAATTAAGATGTCCAGTGTAATAGTGAGAATTTTGTCCTGTATTACCTTGCGATAGTTCAGAGTGTATTGCTTTTCATTTCTAATACTATTTTGAGCATCAGAGACTTCTTTCCCTATTTGGTTCTGCCTGTACTGATAGGTGCATTTTAGATTTCACGTAAATTCCCTTAAACACTGTGCATCAAGCTGCTTGTTTTTATGGAGATGATAATAATTTTGGATGGTGGTTACTCAGAAGCCCGATTGTTTGGTTGAAAGATTTGTGGAGGCAAAAGTGGTATGCCAAATCCAACAGAATTTATCTCTTTTGCCTACAATTATTTATACACTGCTTTGTCTACAATACAAGGAACTCTTACATCCAGGTACACTTTAACAGTTTTCATTTGACTTCACTCAAACTTTGAGCAACAGCTTTCATGCCTTTTTTAATAGAGGGATCAATGCTTCTGTAGGAGATAACAAGCTTTTAAAAGAAAATCTTCTGTGCAAGTTATATGCAAAAGGCTTCAAAGAGGCTTTAGCTTCTGCTAAAGATACAAGTGGTATTAAAACTCAATGGAAATTCTTGATTTTTTTTAGTGTTTTTTATTACATGAAATATAACTTGAATATACAACACTAAGAGAAACTATGTTGAAATAAGAGATGTAGTTTGACCTACTAATATCTTAGCTTCTGTTAAAATATGAAATATCTGTGTTTCAGTTATGATTGCGGTTTTAGTAAATTGTGCCAACAACATTAGTAATATATTGGTCCCCTTTATATTGCTTTTTATCTGTGCTAATACTCAGAAACTTTATAGATGTATTGGCGTTCCAAGCAAAGAGGTGGAAAATGGAAGACCAGACCATTCAGTAATGTAAGACATTAGTGGTAGAGTCTGCATGGGCTCCCAGTCCAGTAACCTCTTGTTAGGTTCTCTGTGAACCTCTGTGCACTGGGGAGTACTTTTAAGGAAAACATTGCACCCACCAAGTACAAATGGCTACACTGCTTTGTAGCTGGGAGTAGAAGGCTTGCAGACAAGTATCCACGCCAGTTTTCTGCACTGTTAGGTAAGTGCAATGATAAAGAAAGTGCATGGAGATACCAAAGAATGAGGTTACCCTTGTTAAAGCAAGGGACTGGAGCATGGAAAAACTTGGGAGATTCAGAATAAGAGTCTCCCTATCCTCTGGGGCAATTTAATTACGAATCTAGTGGTTTCTATGTGTAATGTTTGGAGATGATTATTGGGGAAATATTTAACGGAGAATAAAAGAAGAAAATACCTTGGCAATAATGTTATAAATAGAACTTGCTTTATATTGTGAATTAATGTCCAGTGTAGAGACCAAAATAGCTATTCGTGAGATGCCATCGTTTGGTTTGTATGCCAGTATAAACAACACAGGTATTTGTCTGGTTTTATTCTGTTACTGAGGTATTGATGATAGCATTTAAACCATGCATGCCGATATATAGTAATTACTGTTGGGCAAGTGGCATGTAACTCTACTCATAGACTCAAAGAGTCTCATAGAGCAAACTCAGGGTTTGCTTTGCTATCTCTTGAGGCAGGAAAAAAAAGGTAAAAAGACAGCTTTGCAGAAAAATTCCTTTAGGGAACATCTAGGTCAGCCAAACTGACAGAAAATGCTTTTTTGAAATTGTTTTGATTAAAATCAAGCACTAGGAAGAGGATCCATTTGGATTATGTCCAATAGATAAATATTCTCTTTAGAACAGGGTTGAGACCACCCCCTCCACGCCTTCTTTCATGCTACTCTTAAATGAAAAGAAAGCAAACTAAAAATTATTTTTGCAGAAGTGGAGATTCATTGCCAGAAGATTCATGTTTCTGTTCAATGCTGCATAGGATCCCTGTAACTACTGTAAATGGGCAAACAAGTGTTAGTATTTGACTACTTTCTGGCAAGTTGTTTCTCCTTTTTCATGCAAACACAATGCAAACAATACTAATGCCCAGCTATAGTTATACCTGTTAGCTTGCACACAGTTTACTAGTGGTGTTTTTCCACTTTTCAAAAAGCATTTAACATCAAGCCTTTTCCTAATTTCTAGTGTTAAAACCTTGTTTCCTACAGAAAGTTCAGTAAGGAGTTTGCATTAGTAACATACTCTACTATATCAATATTAGTTTTATTTGCTAAGGTAGAAGGAACATTTAATGAGATGTTTAGACTACTTTTAATTACTAACCTGCAAAAATAATGTCCTATGAACTCATGACAAATAATGAGGCTATTAATTTCTACTTCTGCAGTCTTCTAGTTTAATAAACATGACCAGGTTTCTGCTTTTGAATAAATATACACCGGTTACTGAACTATTGTTGGTTTGATATATCATTAAAAAGTAGCCATTTAGTTTTTAACATTTAATTTTGTTTGTATCTTTGGTAATCTGTGGTCATTTTCTGTACCTAATATATATAATTTCAGACCGAAATATAGAAATCCGTGGGAAACAGTGTGAGGACACTTGAAATATAATTTCTTCAAAGAATAATTCAATAAAATTTAAAATGAAAATTAAAAAGAGCTAGTAGGCTACTTGGTAATGTAGCAGTAAACATAAAGAGGAAAAAAGTGTTTTTTAAATTAAAACAAGTTCTTCGTGAAGTACATACTAATTTGTGCTTGTGCATAAGAAAGATTAACCCAGTGTAGTGTTTTGAGAGTTCCCATGAGGCATAATTTCTCTTGCTATATGTAAACTAAGCATTGTGGAAACAAAAATTACTATTTTAGAGTCTTTTGATGTCAAATCAACATTTTTCTTAAGAATTATACAATATGAGAGATTTACAGAGTGGAAAGCTAGTGTCAAGGATTACAAACAAGGCCCTATTTTGGTAATGACAGCAACAGAAAAAAAAATACCTTTCAAACATCTAGTAAAGTTGCTTGAAGATGTCACTTTTTCCAGCTTAGAAATGCCAACGGGAATTAAAAGAGTTACTTTAAAATCCAATTTATATTAAGATTACTTGGCAGGCATGTGAATTGGGTAGAAGACAGAGAACAGAGCCAGTGTACCTTTCTTCTCTGAGAGTCCTTCTGTACACAGTTGATGTACTGTTTTAGTGATTTTTATTAAAGCAAGTAATAAAAAAAGAGGCCAGGTTGGATGGGGCTTTGAGCAAGCTGGTCTAGTGGGAGGTGTCCTTGCCCATGGCAGGGAGGTTGGAACTAGATGATCTTTAAGGTCCCTTCCAACCCAAAACATTCTATCATTCCATGAAAACTAAACTGTCTTGGGTAAGAACATTTTTGGCAACCTAACAGCTTGTGTGAGCTTGACTGATAGTTGGCAAACTGGCAGGATATAAGGGGTTACAATAAATAGAAACAGACTCAAGAAAGGTTAGAAGGGGAATCCTTTCAGGATCAAAACCAGCATCAGGATGAGGGTGTGTTGAATAAAATAGGTGATGGAATCCAGGAGGGTGGGTAGTCAGCAAGGTTGTAGAGAAAGGGGAAAATGTGCATATGAAGAGCCCAGTATTTGATGCTGTTACGTTAGAAGTAGTGATTTGAAGACAGCAAATGTATCTGTGGTGCTGAGTAGAGCATATATAACAACATGTGCTTACTTTGAAGATGAAAACTCAGCGTGTGGCAGGAGCAGGAGCTAACAAGGTCCCATGATGTGTAAACAGAGGGATTAGGTATAAATCAATAGAGATAATGTTACTCTGTTGTAAAGCTCTGGTAAGACTGCAAGTGGAATATTGTGTCCCATTCTGGTCTTGGAGACTTAAAAAAACCCAAACAGGCTGTTTTGATCCCTGGAAGGTAAGAAGAGGGCAAAAAGCTTATTTGAGGATTAGAATGTTTGTTTTATGAGAGAGGATTTGAACAACTCTGCATGCTTAGCCTTACAAGACATCAAGTGCAAGGAGAGTTGATTATGGTGAGTAAATCCTTACCAGGACCCTGCTGAGACCTGGGAGGGAGGCATGTGCAAAACGCAGCAGTGCCATGGAGTGAGCAGCTCTGATGGCCGTGTGGCCATTGTAAACTTACGATGTGCATTAAAAAGGAGTTCCTCTTCAATACAGCAAGGATGCACCTTATTAATACTAATGGAAGTGACAGCCGCAGACAGTGCTGACATTTAAAGGCGAAAACAAATCATATTGTTGTTGATTCCAGTAAGCTTTCAGCTGGGCCTCTAATGGAGAAATTTGGCTAAATAAAGACTAATAACAAAACTATGCTTGACTTTATTCACTGTGAAGGGGTCACATTTTCATTGGAAATGTATAGCAGGATACAACCTCTACAAAGTGCATTTCTTTGTTAAAAATGTCCTGGTAACTTATTGAGTTGGCATAAAGATAACAAGATTGCTCCTTGACTGCTGTGATTCTAGGTACTGTTTTTCTATGGATCTGTCATCAGCGGTGCTGTTTAATATCAGCAACCTGTAAGGACAAAATCTGACTAACAAAAAGATCCTCTTGTAGCGAATGGTGGGTGTCTGACACATTGGAAGGAAGAGCTCGTAGAGAAATACTGCAGTAATCTATGGCAAACCTGCCCAATAATGATAAAATGATTAAAAGACCTGACTGGGCATCTGTCTGGTTGGTTGAGGAGGAAGTGCAGAGGTGTGTGGTGCACAGGCAATGTATGATGCAGCTTTTGGCAACTGCTGTTGTCCTAAATAGCCTAAAGCATAGCTGCTATCAGTGAGTACTCATTGGAAACTTTGTGTTTTGACAGCAAAACTTTTGCTTTTATAGTACCTCTGATTTCACATATTAGTCTAACAGTTGAATGTCCGCTTGTTATTATTTAACTTACAGCACAGAAAAGTAAAATTTAGCTGACCTTCCTTTTTCTTTTCTGAAGCATGGAGATGATTCTAGGAGCTGGCAACTTATGTTTTTGCTTTCAAAATCAGTGTTTGCTCATGTTCAGAAGCACAATATTCCTGGGTTCTATCATGTTTGGGAAAAACACAAGGATGTTAGCCAAATGCTATGTTGTGCTTATTACTAGAGTGCAAGCATGGACTATAAAGAAGTGTGCATATAGAATTCTTTTATTTGTTTTTTTTTTTTTTTTTACATTTTAATTTGTAGAATTGGTGAAATTGGTTCTAAATTTACTTACAGGAGTATTCTACTTAGTTCTTTGTGGTGTATAACATGATCAATATGGCCTACACCCTTTGGCTGTCAGGAAACTTTTGTATTGGTTTGTAATCAGACTTTTCTTGTGGTGTGGGGCTGTGGGAAGGAGGAGCATTGCGACTACAGTCCCAGCATAATAAATAGCCAAGCACTACATCCTTCAGTTGTGCTGTCCATAAGGTACCAATGCTTTGTTTTCTGAAGCTTTTACATTTACTGAAGAAGAATGAAATGTTTTCTTGCAGTGAAAAAAAAATAAAAGCAAGGTATTGTTGTTGATTTTGACAGGACCTTTGAACTATGTATTTTGGCTCTGTAATTCCAATGTTTTGCAAACTACATTGAATATACTGTTTTTAATAACTATCTAAACTGATCCTGTTATGTTTATTATAGATGAACTTGCAAATTCGTCAGAAACCAGATTGTCCTTGGAAGATCTATTCAGAAAAGAGCTTATAGTTCATAATCCAGAAGCCAAATGGATTAATGGTGAGTGTATCATGTCTCACATGATTTGAAACCAGGTAGTAATTTTGAATAGTGAATGATATAACTATCCAGGCACTGAGAAAGAACCAGTTAAAATTTCAGACTCTCTTGAAATTGGCCAGTGTCCTGGTTTTCCTTGTAGCTCTGAATCATGTCAGTTTCATTAATTTTTGAAGTGGCTTTCTAATTTTAAACCTCTATCTAGTAGAAACCCATTAAAATTTTCTGTTTATGCTACTGAATCAGTTGGAGGCGGTGATGCAGAATTGTTTTTAGGAACTGAATCTTGTTTATGGGTTCACAAAAAGATCAATTCAGATCAAATCAGAAAATTAAATTGTTCTATTAATATCTGAACTTTGGGATTTGAAAACTGATTCTGGTTCTTCACATCTGGAATGGATTCTTAAATATTTCAATATACTTGTACAGCTCATTCATTTTCTGATGTCTACAAATTGTATTTTATGTTCTACTTTATTAAATGATTTACAGATGGTATGCAGATTCCCAAAGTATTATGCATTTTTAATGGAAAAAAGAAAACAAATTCAAACTCTTTTTCAACTGATTGAGCTCCTTTTCTCTTTATCACATGGGTTGTTCACATTCTTTCTGTTTGTTACAAGTAACACAATAGCAACCATCTGTTTTGTGTCATTATCTGGATCTTTGTATTACTCCGGGTGTTGTAATTAAAGGAGTAACGGTAGGCTTTGTGCAAAATAGAGTATTGTTAAGGAGTGCTCTGTGGAAGGTAGGAGTTTGAAAGTCTGGTGACTGTGTATGTAAATTCAGAATAACTTTGCATAGGAAATAATGGTTCAATTACATTATTTTTGCTGTTCAGTAATAACAAGAACTAGTTTTCATTTGTAGGAAGCTATGTGATTGAATTGAATGGTTGCTTTATGATATACTCTAGAGAATGAAATGAGCATAACAAGGGTAAGTGCATTTCCAAAAAAAAAGGATAAAAAGGGAGACAAGTATGGTTAGTCTTTTTTTTTTTTCCAGGGATAGCTCTTGTGTTCAGTTATTTGTTGTCCATTAGTTCAGGGATGAGAGAGGGGAGGCTCAACTTAGTTTCCCATTACTCCCTTTTCCCCAGCTACTCCAGTGACCATGCAGTTGGTGAGATGCCTCTAGTTTCTTCTTAGGACTGGTTTCTGCCTGCAGTCAGTGCCAAAAGCTCTGGTACCAGGTAAAGCCAGAATCATGGTATGGCCAAGAGGCACACTTTGGCAGAAAACCTTTTTTTTTGCACTAGCAGCATGCGAAAAACAGAGGCTATAAGCAATCTACACGAAAAGCTATGTTATGAACTTTTCCATCTGTTGAAAATAATGTAAGAAATACTATTTAATAAAGAAAGACCCTGTGTTTTATTAGCAGTACTGTTGTGCTAATATCCAGTCTTTCTGCAGTGATGCTCTTGGCCAATATGAGAACTCCTAAGCTTACAGTTGGGTGTTTATTTGCCAAAGAAGCAGCAAAGTCAAGAGTGGTCTTTTTTCTTATTAGAGTATATGTGTGTGTGTGTGTGAATTCAGGAAAAAATGGGGATAATTAGGGGTTTTACTAATTGTGTAGTATTTCTGATAAACATAGAAAAAATATGTATAGACTTCTTTTTTTCTTTTTTCCCCCCTTTTTTCTTTGAAAATTCCCTGTATGGTCAATGAAATCAATATCTTAAATAAGCAAAATGAGGAGGAGTCTTGTAAAGCAGCATTTCTCCTTCCTGGTTCTATTTTATTTTTATTTTAAGACTTAGGATAAGATTGTATTTTCTTTCCTGGCATGGTAACATTGCAGCGGTGGCATTATATGCGTGGAGAATGAAATATATAACTTAATATTCAGCATTCATTACTGTGGAGCCAGAGGGGAGCATTTGGCACTTTCTTTGAATATTGGCAGGGTAAGTGCTTCTGGACTCTGCACAGGAAGATTTCAGCGAAAAATAAGTATCTACTTACTACTACTTTTTACTCTGCTTAGATAGAATAATTTGTATCCATTGGAAAGTTTTATCATCTTGACCTCCTGGAAGGGATGGGAATAGAGACTGAAAAAGTGATTCCTGCTGTAAGCAGTTTCTACAGGGGCTAGAGCATATTTTGTAGAAAAATGTCTGATTTTAGGATTTCAAGTGTTAGATGAATCACTGTGTTCTTAGGTAAGGTCTAGTATTTAACTGGTACCTTTTAATGAAACTTTCTATACTGATATTTGAATTTCTCTAGCATTATCTTCCAAACACAATGTTATTTATTCCATGTTTCCAAGTTCCTGCACTACAAAAATCATCCCCACGTAGTCTGCTCTTTAACAAGAAAAGCTCTTACATACAGAAGTTTTTACAGTCCATTTCCTTTTCTCCTTGAAACTGAGTCCACAATTTTATGTGCTTGCCACCAAAGTTAATAGTTATGCAAATGTTTAAAGCTGCAGAGGAAATGTTGTTCTTTGTCTGAGATAATCAGCTGTTGCCAAAGAAAATAAAAGAAAAATTTTGAGCTGTTTTTAAAACTGACAAAATATATTCATACTTAATGTAATTTGAAGATGTACCTGCGCAGGTAGCTTTCAGACTTCATCCTTTTTTTCTTCTTTTTTTGTTTTATTTCAAAGGCAATTTTTTTAAAACCTGACTTGTTTTTTTGTCTTTTTTGGTAAGAATTTACAAAGGAAAGAGAAAGAAAACGTGGATGATGGCTAGTATTTTTCTTTAAAATAATAACTTTGTAGTTTACTAAGCTTTTTCAATTATAAATCTGATCAACTGTATTCAGAATTACATGGTGGAGAGCAGACACAACCATCAATCAGTTCAATCCACGTTATCTGAAAGAGCGCTTGGTTTCAGAAAGCCTCCAGTTGCTTGGCATCATTTCGAAGATGTTAAATGAGAGGACATCTTCCCTTGGTGTTATTGATCTTCAGGTTTTCTAATAGGACGTGAGGATTCAAAATGCTGCCAGTGAATAATAAAAGCACTTAAATCTGACAGCACATTGCCACTGATAAGGGCTTTGCATTAGATGGCAAAACATCTTGGTTTACTTAAGTCCAAGTACAAAACTGCGATGTAGTTTAAAATATCCAGAGTAATTAAATTTAAGAAAGCACTACAGTTAAACTTTCCCTATGCTTTCCCTTGCCAAAAAAACTTAAAGATGTCTCTATCATATTGCTTCTGTCTTGGATTCTAACCATTTTGCCACAGGGACTAGTCTCTGCTTCAGGTTCGGTGTGACATCTCATTTCATGACCCCAGTTTGCGTTAGGAACACGCCTCCTGGGTGCTAGTACAGTACGTTTAATGGAAGGTCATGGTACGTGATGTATAAGAGCATAGCTCTAAACTAGCTGTACAGTACATACTACAACAGTATCATCACTATATTAGTTTTTCATAAACCAATGTATGAGTTGTTGCTTATCTGCCAGTATCGGCAGTCTGCAGCTGGGTCTTTGAACTGTACTGAGGCATTGTTTCAGGATATTTTCTTCATTTCTGTTAACTTACTGTGAAATATGTATGCTGGCCTGTGGGAAATCCTGAGGGCTCAGAAGGCTTGCGGTCTAATTGCTAGATCTTGTTATACTTGTATCTCTTATTATGAGGGACTCTGGCTGTTAATGACAATAAAATTCAGAATCTTTGCCTTTATTCCTTCTGTGAATGTGGGAGTTGCTTGCGTTTTTGCTGCTTAGATAACATTTGCCAACCTTTCCTGTATGTGATAGAGTGCATTGACTCCTTACTTGTATTCCGTCAGATGGGTATATAGTCAGCAGAGTCATGATATTGTTCATGTATCTGAATAAAAAATGTTGGAGAAGGACCTGAAGTCTGAATGATGGCCTGCAGCAGGCTGTGCCTTGGAGTCCTGTCTTGTGCTAAGGCTCAGCAAAACACTGAGTGCGTATGTGCTTTACGGAGCAGGGAGGGATGCAGGCATCTGCTTAAGGTAAAACTTCTGTAACGTGCTTGCCTGAAACTGTGAGATAGAAGAAATGTTTCACTCTTCCTGCCTTGCTTGCCTCTGGAGCAGCCGTCTGTTCCTGTATTCAGTAACCCTTGCAGCACCGTGTCAGAGGAAGAGTAGTAACGTGTAGGCTGGACAACATCGATGTCTGCAGGCAAACACAGTCCTGCTGATGCAGGTGGTACATTCTGGTGTCGTGCGGGAGGTGGCAGGTGCCAGCACAGAGGGGAAGGGTTTTCAGTGGCACTTTGAGGAGGGAAGTGATCTTTGAGAGGGCAAGAGTTGATAGCAGAAATTCCCTCCTCCTGTAGTACCCCAGACTTTATTCAAAACAGACTCATCTCACACGCAGCAGCCCTCTCTGCCTTTGGGAGGAAGAGAGAAAATAAGTAAGTTATGGAGAGTCTGAAGTAATAGGGGAAGGAAGACTTGGACCCTCCTGGCTTTGGACCCCTCTCCCAAGGGAAAGGATCTGGAGGGGGTGAGATGGCAACTTGTGTTTCAAGAAGGGTTTCCTGCCTCATGCAGAAGCTGCATTTAATCAACATACCAACCTTCTCCCTGCCTTTAGCCCGCATAAACTCCAGTTCCTTGTCAGACCGGAGCTGCTAATCCACACTTTGTGCCTCGAGCAGGCAGCTGCTAGGACAGGCTGCCACCCCTGGCAAACTGGCCGCTGCTGCTGGAGATGGGTGGCCGCTGCCCTGACCAGTCTCCTGTGGAGGATCGGCACCTCCTGCTGAAGTGGGGTCTGCGCTTGTGCGGAGGAGACAGATGCAGAGAGGGAGTCGGTGCTCACATCCGCTGCTGCAGATGATATCGAAAACACTGAAAGAATTGGCGGTAGGTTTGTCCCTTGGCATCAGCCTGGCAAACAAGTTTCTTTTCCTTGACTCTTCAGCATAGGTATAAATGTACCATTTTGACGAGAGATTTCTGGAGAAAAGAGATATTTGTATCTCTCTCTTTTGTCGTAAACCCCTGGTTTTGGAATGAGGTTTATCAGTTTGTCCAGCAAAAAATCCCAGGTTGTGCGGGCAATCTCAGCAGGTATAACCTGTTTGGATTTAATTTCCAAAGCAAATAATTCTTCATGCACAATGTTTTTAAGGCAAAGACTCTTCAACACTTTTTTTTTTTTTTTACAATTTTAATGTGTTTCTTTGGAAATGATAACAAACCACTCTATCCCAAGTCAGAAATATTTTCACTCTGCTTTGAAAACAGTATCAAGGCAGTAGATGTAGATGTCTCTCTTTGGTTTAAATCAAGCTCTTGTATTAACTTCTTTTATTTTTGCTTTTATATTTTTTCCAGATTTCCTGTACTAGCTTCAGCAGGGGCATGGCTTTCATTTTCTGAGTAATACTTACTAGTTCTGATGTGGTCATCTTTATTTAGCTTCACACATCAGTTTTATCCTCATGGAGAAAAAAAGAATGGGTGATGCACACCCTTTTGAAACCTCAGTGAAACCAAGGGACTGGTTTGTGGGGGAAATCCTTCTCCTTCCTTCACATTTGATTTTGAAAACATTTATTGTGTTCAGTAGAGTGTCTCTTTAAAAAAAAAAGAAATATTAAGCCACTTTTGCTGTACAGTTGAACAGTCACTTCACTGCAATATTTTGTAGACTGTGTCTTAAAGTTAGCATGGAAAGATATCTCCTGGCTGAAGAAGTATTATTGCTTCTCATCACATGTTTAGTCTCCTTAAAGAGCAAATGAGACAGTGGCTTCCCATAGATTTATTTGTGGTTGTCCATAGCACCTTTCTCATGCTGTAAACTTGCCTTTATCACCTGCAGAGTAGAATGTGTAGACAGTGACCTTTGCTTGAGCTGATGCTTTCCTTGAGTCTCTGTTGTCTCTTGTCTATCCTGAAAAATTAAATAAAAAGTGAGTCTGGGAATCCTGGCATGAAGATGATTGAAATAGCTTTAAAAATTGTGGATGATAAAAATGGAAGTAGTTTGGGAAGCGCAGCACATAGAGATTCCGCAGTACTACCTATGCCAATTTTGTTCAGGAAACTATGCTTTAAAACATTTGTCACTTTTTAAAGGAAGCTTTTCATGTGCACAGCAGGCAAATGTGAACTTTATTTATCAGAGATGAGCATGTTGCGAGGTTTGCCAATGGATGTGAGTCAAGTGCAAGAATCAGTCCATCACTGACCAATAAAAGAAGACAGATTCTTCTCCAGAAAGTTGTTGCTGAGTTGCAATCAATAACCAGACAAATACCTCTATTAGAATTACATATCTGTGTATGTTGGTATTACTCTTGTAATTTATGATGGATATTATTAAGAGTGAAGTCCTGTATTATTTTTTTCCCCTCCTTTAAATGAGATGAGAGTCTGAAGTGGCCAGGTTGGAATGCAGCCATGGTGTGCAAGTGCGTTTTCAGTGTAGCAGGAGCTGTGTTTGGCATTCAGATATTTAGGCTGTGACATAATGCATTAATGCTCTGTCAGGGACTTGGGCAGAAGTGAAGAAAGGTACATACAGTGGTGCTCTTGCCAGCTCTGCATATAGCTTTTGTTATTTATCTGAATCTATCTATGCAGAGACTGAAGCTGGAAGCCAGGCCAGGGAGTTGTTTTGTTGCCTGTGGTTCAGTGTGAATGGCTTATTTCTGAAAGGCAGCAGAGGGTGGTTGAACTTTGATTCTTTGTGCGGGGAAAAGCAGCATGTAAAATAAAAAAAAAAATAAAAATTTCCTAGATAGGGCTCCAATTTTTGGAGGCTTTTAGCTAAAAATCTTCCTTCATAAAACTCTAGCAGTGCTATGAATTACACACTCAGTTTTTGCCAAGTCTGAAGACTAAGTTTTGGAAAATACCCAGAAAATTTGAAAAGATACGCAGAGTGTCTCCAGGCTGGCTAAAAGTTTCTCTCAGAAACTGCTAAAAATGGGAATAAAAGTTTTGATCGATACAGTTCCACTGATTTATTAAAATACCTTGTTAAAGAAAAGAATTTAAACAATGTTGTGAAATGGATTGAATGATTCAATTATCTCATAAGGGAATTGAGTTTGGCGCTATATTTGTGCTGATGCTGAAAACTTCCTTCCAAGTCAGCTGTAGATGGGTAACTGGTCATTCAGGCCAAGGCTGTGGAGGTGACTGCCCCTGGTACCAGGCACAACGTTCCTTGGTGTGTCCCTGTGTCCTTTGATGCAGGAATTGTGGCTTCTCAAATTATGGCCAATCTTAGTTTAGGAAGAATTTTGATTTTTCTCATTTTTTGGGTAGTGGTGTGGGGTTTTTTGTTTTGGTAGGGGTTTGGGGGGTTTTTTTGGTTTTGTTTTTTTGTTTGTTTTGTTTGGGGTTTTTGGGTTTTTTTTAGAGTTTAGGTGCAGTAGTTCTTTGGTTTGGTTTTCTCTGAGTTACTGGTGTTACAAAATGAAATTATTAAATATTACATGTGAAGAATGCATGTAAACCAGAAGATTAATGTGAGGTGCATAAATCTACAAAAGTGTTAATGTGAGCAGGTAATAAAAACTGAAACAAATTATTTTCAGCAGTATTGTAGGTAGAATTGCAAAGAAGAAAACATGAAATAATTTGGGTTGCAACTGTGCATGAGTGTAACATGCACCCTTAAAATCAATGGGGAAAATCCTATACTTTTTCCTGCATGGAAGTGGAGATTTTATCTCATTTCTGTAGGGTTTTATCAGAAAACGGGTGGTCTTTTTCATCAATAATCATTATCACAAAGCAAGTATTTTTCTCCGTGAAGCAGAGATGCTTTTGTGCTTCAGGCTCGGGGACTTGTCCCTGCGAGTGGATCTCTCCTGTTTGGATGTTGTGGCTCTGCAGCTGTGGGGCACTCACTCACCAGGGTGGCAGTGGAGCTCTCCCCTCTAGGCAGGAGGCCAGAGGATTACTGCTCCTTGCATCCCGTGCTTCTCCACCCTGAGGATGAGCAGTTGTATAGCCTATTGCTCAGAAAGGTGTTTTGCCCTCTTCATTAAAATTCTTTATTTCACCAGTCATAACACAATAGAGTTTTTTCCTCGGTTATTTTTCTCTGTAGGCTGTATGCAGTCTAGTCTTTAAATAAGTTTACTTTGTGGCTATTTTAGCTGATCTTCCCTGCCCGACCATGCTACTAGGATCTTCTCCATACACTCTACTTCCTTCTGCTCTTGTATTATTGATGTCTCTAAGGTGCCAGATGAATTGCTTGTTTAGAAGTAGATCTTGGGTAATTTCTGCTCAGATCAACTATGTTAAGCCCCATTGCTACATCGATACTGGTGCCATTGTTAATGATTGTTAACAAGCATTAAATAGTGCTATGTATTCAGGGCCATTAACTTGTGTCACCATTGTATTTTGTAAATGTCTTCTTAGCACACCTCTTTAGAAATCTCCCTTCCTTCACCAATATCCTTTGTATACTAATACAAAATTGTGTTACTTGTGACCTCAACATGGTCATGTACCTCTCTTCTTCACTTGAGCCATTGCCAGTTGCAAAAGTTTTTTCCTGGGCATTTGTTTTCTCGTGGTTTGTTTTAGTTTTGAATTTGGTTTTTGGTTTTTTGGGGTTTTTTTTCCACTAGATGTGTTATACTTCTTTCACAGAGTACCTGAAATTTATTTTCCTGAAGAGTCTTCACATTTTGTAACAACTACTAGTTATATTCATTAAGATGTAGACTGATTCCATGGTCATTGAAATCTAGGGGCATGGGACAAAATCCACAGATGGGGTTATAAGTTAGGAAAAATGAAATCAAGCATTCCAACCAGTGGAAGATCAAACTACCTTTTGCCACCTTTGGCCAAAAATACAGCTAATCATTACAGGCCTTCGTAAAATTTATGCCTCTATTGATTTTTGACTTTTTCCACAACCCAAAGCATTAAGAATTCAACAAAGAGATCAATATACTTACTTACTAAATATTTACACAGGCAGAGCATATCTGTTGTATAACATACTGTATTTTGAAAGAGGTTAGCAGAATGGTGTACATTTTCCAAGCAGTATTTATAGATAGCAACCCCTATGAATGGTTAGGTACAGTAAGTATGTATGTGAAGCCCTAGAAAAGTGGACCGGAGACTTCATAAATATTAGTTTTCCCTGTTTGTTGAAGCGAAAGTCTCCTGAGTGTAGCGCATATATTAAGGTTACCATTCCAGTTACCATAGCAATGTTCATGAAAGAGGGAGACCTTTTCTCAGTGATACATTTTTGACTAAGAAAGCAGTCCTTCATATGAACACGTATAAACTGGATGTGCTACATCTTTACTTTTAGAATGGTACCCTCTAGGACAAATATTTTGCTATGTGAGCAAACCTGAACTGTGGATGCAGAGTTTTAGAATGATAACAGACGGTGGGTGCTATACAACAGGTTTGTGAGTTCCCTTCCCTCCAGAATGACACATTTTTTCTGTCATATGTAGACTTCAGAAATGTGTGTGTTCATGTATCAGAAGGTTTTTATACATATGAAGTGTATTCTTTTCATCTTGTGCCTCCTTGTTCTGTTTTCCCAACTTAGCATCACTGCTCCTGAGCAGAAGGGTACCTGTTGCCCAGCTGGAGCTGTGGTCCTTTCCCCATGGGTTGGATTTGTAGTGACCTGTTAACTTTTCCTCTGAAAACTACTGTTCATACATGCAGCTGGTTTTATGGTCCTTGTTACAAGCTCATTTAAGTCAGGTCTAATTTGCTCATCAGCAATTTGATTCTCTTCAAAGGAGTGCTGCACAGGAGGGGGATATACTTTCAGGTGCAGCTGCATGCAGCAGCACTGTTGGCTGATTCTGCCTTGTTCCCATTTACCTAAACAAAATCCTTTAAATTTTCTTCAGTTTTCTTAGTTATTTGTCTAAATAGATAGTCCTTTAACAAGTGCTCACTTGTGTTTTGTGGCAGATTAGTAAGGTGTACAGCATTTAAAGTAGTTATCTTTAAAACCCAAAGTTTTACATTTCTAATCCTTACGTTTTATTGTCTGCTTGTTTTTTCCTTGAATAAGAGGCAGTAAAAACAGTGCAGAATACCATTCTGTATTGCTCAAATGCTTACATAATGGATCCTTAAAAATTGTATTTTTAAAACACGTATATATAACTGTGAACATATATCTGAATTTATTGCACCTTTAGTACTTTCTTTTCTTTGCTGTCTTTAGTTGATTCCATTGTGTATTCTCTGATATTTTTTTCCTGTTGATATGGCAGATTTCAGAGACACTGATACATATTTGCCATTCATTCATCTATCCATTTCCCTTGTCTATTTTGCTTTTGGTGACGATGCGTTCTTTTTCTTAAATGTATGAACTGATCCTCTACCTCCAGCATGGCAAAGCAGTTCAGACACACAGAAATGGGTACCAGGTGAAGGTTATTCTTCATATGAAAATGTGGTTGGTACTTGAATAATTTTACTTGTTATCTCTTTCAGTGAAAAAGGAATTTTGGTTTTACTGTGTTTGGGAAAGTGAATATATCTATAGCTATACATTTAAGTCATATATTTAGGATTATTTCAGGTGTCTGTTCAGTGCATCAGTTCTGTTAAATTCTGCCAAGAAGAGTTTGTGTTGAGCAAGAGGCAAAGGCACAAGTGTTACATGGTTTTGATCCAAACTGAATCCTGTTGGACCTGTTCCTTTTAGGTACATGAGAATTAGAGGGGAAAGACACTGGAGGGAGAAATCTACAGAGGAAAAGCATAACATAAGTAACAACGAAAACATAAGGAGAAAAAAGGAAAACAGTTAGGTAAAGAGAAAGCAGAGGCAGGAACAGAAGAGCGAAACGAAGGCACAGTCCGGTGGAGAGCACAAAGGCGTGTATTAGTGCTTCATCAGGGCCACAAGATACACGTGTTTCCCATTAAGGACATCTCTTTACTCTGTGACTCCAGGCAGCTTTTGGGAGGACATGTAGGCGGTGAGAATTTCCACTTAATCATAGTGTTTCTGATACTTGAGAGACAAGAGCTGGCCCTAGTGATGAGCAGGAGACAGGAGGCTGGCACTAAAGGCACTTGTGATGTGTCACTTGTGGCCAGCCCTGAAACTGGACAAAAGCCATACTATTGGCCTAAACCTGCTGACGCAGTGCCCAAGGAGCATCTGGTGGGGTGATCTACTTGCCATTTCATCTGGCCAAAAGTTGTGCTTTACAATTGTAGCTATGACTTTATTTGGGGATGTGTGAAGTGCAGGGAGAACAAAGTGCTATAGACTTTAAGTTATTACTTTTTTTGACAGTCAGAGTTAATGACATTTTTAATTTACTGTTGTGGAAATCAAAGGTGGCCCCCATACTGTCTGTACATGACTGTAGAGCTGAGATGAACCAGAGGCAACTTAATATTTGATTGTTTATCCAATCTCACAAAGTTTCTAGGCAATTTATGTGAGATATTTGCCAACTAGTAATCATCATAGCAACCATGTATTGCTTTGCCAAATCCATAAATATAGCTCGATTTTGATCCATTAATAGGGCTATACAAACCCATAGCCTCTCTAGTGAGATAATTAAATTCTGAGCACTTTGTTAAAATAAAATTACTGAAACATGGGACTGGGAGAAGCAATCAGGTTTTTGATGGAATTTAGATATTGGCCTCCCATGCTGACAGAGATTCAACTTGAATCCAGTTTTTGCTGAAGTTTTCCATGATAAGCAAGTCTTTAGTTTTGAGAGGGTTTTTTTTCAGATCTGTGAATTGCAATTTGAAAGTAAAAATTGAACATACTTGAAACTTTAAAAATGTGGCCATGAAAACACAGGAATTTATACTCCTGCTGTAAGTATAAGGAAAATAAACATCAAGCAGGTGAATTGATCTGTTGTGTTGCAGGACAGGCACCATGTGAGAACTAGTTGTAATAGATTCAAAAGAAATAGTTATTGACCCTATCTTACAGTATCATCTCTAAGATAAGAAGGCAGACTCTTTTCTTTTTCTTCTTCGCCCTGCAGTTACATCCTAAGTCTTGTCTGCTGCAATGGGTCTGTTAATTCTGTAATGATGATTCAGATATTTATGTCTTTGTTACCAAGATCTTGACTGAGCTCATCTGTAAAGGTCACTAAGCAGCTGTCAGATGACGATAACTTTTCAGGTACTACTGGCATGAGTTATAGTCAGAGTGACGATAATGGTTGGCTGAAGGTATTTTTGTCAGAAAACTTTTCTGACCTTTTTTCTTTCTTTTATTAGTCTTCAAGTTTTGTGTGAAGGAGTGCTTCTGTAGAACTTAGTGAAAAACGTTCTCATAGTTCACTTTGGCTTTCTCACATTTTGGCTAATGTGATTTTTTGTTTGTTTAGATGTTGTAATCTTCTTTTGGTATTATCAGAGTGAACAGTTCAACATCTAGAACCAAGTATTTCAGTGTATTGTATTTGAAATTCTGAAGAAACTTCTTAAAAAAGTAGTATAAAATCTTCGATTTTTTTCTAATTTGGAATAAAAATGCATGCACTCTCCAATATTTTGTTTTCTGGTCATCTCTACGGGCAATTTAGAGAAGGAGGCTATAAACCATGTTATTAATTACAGCTCCAAACCACATTATCAGTTACCCAAACTATGATGTTGTGTTCCATTCATGGAAATCAATTACAGAGTTAATACTATACCCTGCAGCATTTCCATTGATTTCTGATGGATTCCAGATTTACAGAGGTATAGAAATGGGCTCCTGCTATGAGATATTTCAAAAGTGGATGCTAGTTCTTTGCTTTCTGGGTAACAGCACATGTAATGAAATTTATCTAAGTTATGAATTTTTATCTTTTTTCTATTTTCATACCCAGTGTTGTACCTTGTCCTCCTAGAGGCAAGGACTCACTGTTCTACCAAGTTAGTCCTTTCTTTTTTTAGCAATTTAAAATGATCATATAAAGTGTTACATAAGTGTTCCTCTCTGTTTTAATACTCCGTTCTCTTTCCCAGCTATTACTTGCTCTTCTGTTGTGGTAAATTGTTAGTTTGACCTCAAAACTTTATTTTTTAAGACTTTGATTAGCCCATGCATGTTACTATAATGGAAATAATAACAATAGTTCTACTATATTACTCCAGTAGAAGTTACAAAGTTAAATTTTTAACTACTAAGCTAATGTCTCAGGGCAGAGAGCATTGAAAAAGAGCTGAAAGTGAAGATGTACAAATTTTTTTACTTCAGGAACTGTCATGCGCTGTGTAGTATATGGAGGTAGAGGCAGACAATATGTCTTTCAGGATTAAATGCTTTCTGTCTCATTACCATCTTCAGACCCATCTTTTACTAATTTTAACCAAACATTTTTTTAGTCTAGGATGTGTCTATCCTGACTCCTACAACTCACAGCCATATATTGCTTCATGAAATTAAAATATGCTCTGAATTAACAGTATATTTTATTTTGTTCTTCATTATGAAAATTAACAAGTCTGAGTGTTCAATAGATTACATTCATTTGTGTGACTGCTTGGTGATTTTTTTGGATTAGGTAAGGATAAACTCTAAGGAAATAAAATTACATTTGAAATATAGTTTGTTTTTATCTGAGAGTAGGACTTTCCAGAGATGACAGCAAGAAAACAGTATTATGAATAGCCTGACTCCTGGCTGGTTTGTGGGAGTTTCTGAACACCGTGTTGAAGACAGTCCCGTTGTTGAAACTATGAAAATTCCTAATTCCCAACACTGGTAATGTGTTGGATGAAAGTTATTTTAGTCCTTAGTGAGGATATTTGTGGAGATTGACTTATTATCCATCTTATTCTCTGCTTCCTGTTTTTTGTTTAATAAACATAGAATATAACATAAATATAAATATAAAATAAAACATCTCAATTTTATTCAATAACTTGAACTGTGTACATTGATATATCTGTAGATACTCAGTGAATACCTGTTCTTTTAATACCTAGTACTGAACTTAGCATAATGAAGTATGTATTTGAATTATTATGGATATTTCAGTTTAAATGGAGTCAGAACATATGGATATTAATTTTGAATTAGAATTTCAAAAAGGCTTGGGAGTTTTTGGTATCTCCAGTAAATGTAATGCCTCTGCTGAATAGAAGTTTATAATGTTTTATTTGTGGAATAGGAAAAGAAAATATTTGCATATAACATAAAACCTGATTTTTTGGGAGTGCTGAGCACTTGCAAGTCACTGTGATGCTCTTTTATATATATACTGATTTAGACATAAGACTTTGCAAAATAGCATTTGTTCTTTCTTAGGTGTAAAAGAGTTTAGGGAGTTCCTTGTTTGGGAGTTGCCTAACTATGTGTTAGTTGACATTTAGACAAGTGTAAAGAGCTCAGGGCTCAGGAAAAGCATTTGGTCCTCTAGCACATAGGGAACCTGATCCCCAGAAACTATAAAGAGCCAGTGACTTTGGCAGCGCTACCAAGCGCACAGTGCTGAGCACAGGGAGTCTCTGGTTTGATAGGGCAGGCAAAGATGGATTGTCGCATGCCTTTTCAGGAAGTTTTTTTGTTACGTTTTGTTGTGTTCTTTTTTAAAACAGTGTTGAAGCTTGTGCCAGAGTAAGAACTGGCCTCTAATCTTTTTGGGGGTGACTAGTCTTAATGAACAAATAGCATCAGAAAAGAAAGATAGGCATCTGTAAGACTACTTGTGCTTTCTTTGAGTGTTGATCATCGCCTCCTGCTTCCCCACTCCCCAAGAGGGAATAAAGCATACTTCTTTGTCAGAATATTTACTGAAGAAAATGAAAAAAGGAAATATGAAGTTGTTTTTTATTTTAGAAATGGCATCGGTTGACTGTCTTTATTAAGACATGAGTAACTGCATGTTCATGGAATCATAGAATAGTTTGGGTTGGAAGGCACCTTTAAAGGTCATCTAGTGCAACCCCCCTGCAATGAGCAGGGACACCTTCAACTAGAGCAGGTTGCTCAGCTGGTGGATGAAATCGTAACGATTCCTTGGGAGAGTATAAAGTAAAGGCCAATAGACAGGAATCACCTGATTACATCTTTACCAGAACAGCAGTGAAAAGTTGTTTCAATAATGGGATTTTTATGAGCATTTTACAATGACAACCTTTAATTATAAGGGTAATTATTTTTATTGCATTTCGCAATGTATTTTTTTAACATAATAGCAAACTGATTTCCTGCATTCAGTCCTTCCAGTGAAGGAAAAATCTTTTCTAAGTGCATAATTTGAATTTAAATGAATGCAAACCTTTGTACTCTGCTTGCATAGCATGCAAGTGATGACTTAAGAAAAATCCAGCTTTGTGACACACTGATTGCCTTTGTAAAGATAGAAGTATATTCTTGCTTTGATGAGTGTGTCTAACTTCCGTTAGTGCTAATGGGAGTTATGCATTAATGCTTTGAAGAGTCTACACTCCAATTAATTATAACACTTTAAAGAAAATGTGAGATGTTATTGAAGGTAGAGATTCTTCGGTGCCGAAATGCTTTTTCTGAATTTCTATCCTGTTTCTTCTCCTTCTGTGAATGCTTTGGTATTGACTGACATATTGTCATGAAATCTTGTAAATGCTAGTATCGTGTTTAGTTGAAATTACTTTGTGACATATTGCTAGTTAAAGTCATCTCACATCTAGTTCTTAGATATCTAGCCTACCTCCTGTTGGTGTCTTTTTTCCCCCTGTTTACCTTTAGGTGACAGCTGAATAACTGTTCCATTAAGTTATCAATTCCAAAGTTAACCTCAGATCGAGTTTTATCTGACTGAAGTTGAGATAGACAGGTGAGCTGTGTTTCTTGTGCCTTTCCTTAATTTTCCTGTTGTGAGCAGAAACCAATGAGCATCAGAAAACAGATAAGTTGTCCCTGTATCCTGTGCTTCAAATCTGATTGCCAACAGGAAACAGCACTTCAGAAAAGGCTGAATGGGCTTTGAGGAAAACAAGGACGAGTTCTTGCCAGTAGTTACTTATACTGAAGGTGATGCAGATGCAGTAGGTTCATCTGGAAACTAAAAGCAGTTAAGCAATTTACTCTTTAAATGGATAGGTAAATGTAGAAGATCAGCACAAAATGAAAGAAGATGAATGAGCTTGACCAAAGAGACCTAATTATTTCTTTTTCCCAAAAGTAGCTCATTAATGTTAGTCTTTGTCGACTTTTAGGGCTGCCCAGGCACCTGACAAATCCACTGTAAGATTAAAATCTCCCTGTGAACCACAGAGGTTATTTGGGGGTGGAGGAATATAAATTGCATTCAAACTCTGATTAATGGATCTCAGACCTGAGAAAGATTGATAAGGATGTAACGATACTTATTGTATTTATTATTGTTCACCCACAATGTAAAATTTGCAGCTCAGCTTTGCCACAAGCTGGAGTTGTGTACTCAGAAGTTTTTTTTTTGCTGTTGGCGTGAGGGACTGTGTTGGTGGCAAATACATCACCTAGAGCGTCTGCCTGGAAGGGGGAGCAGGTTTATGGTATCTGCAAAGCAGAAGGCTAACTGTTGAGTCCAGAATATAGAAATAGACAGATGTACAAAGAGATGCAAACAAGAAAGCAGACTTCTGATAGGGTGAGAGAAAAGGCTTTGCTGGATAAGCCACAGCAACTTCAAATCAAACCACACCAAATTCACATCTCTGAACTGTGCAAGAGAGTGGAAGGGCAAAAAGAAAAAAAAAACCTACATGTTTCTCCTCAGGCTTTCATTTGGTGTAGAATACACATTACTGTTTCATAGAATCATAGAATGGTTAGAGTTGGAAGGGACCTTAAAGATCATCAAGTTCCAACCCTCCTGCCATGGGCAGGGACACCTCTGACTACAGCAGGTTGTTCAAAGCCCCATCCAGCCTGGCCTTAAACACTTCCAGGGATGGGGCCTCCACAACTTCCCTGGGCAACCTGTTCCAGTGCCTCACCACCCTCACAGTAAAGAACTTCTTCCTAATATCTAATCTAAATCTCCCCTCTTCCAATTTAAAACCATTACCCCTTGTCCTATCACTAGATTTCCTGTTTACCTCCTAGTTGTCACATTTGTTTGGATGCAACTTCCACTGAGCAGAAGAACAGAATTTATGGATCCAGACTACCCAGAAGTTGTCAGAATTCAGTTTATTTGACAGCTAGAAGAGAGGGCAGTCACTGCCTCCACTGATGTGAAAGGAGCAGGAGGGGAAAACTGTTGTGCACTCCAGAAGCCTCTAATAGCAGCCTCGGTGAAACAGCGCACAGCTAAGCTTAGATGGGTCAGATACCTCATGCTTTCCTGAAGTGAAATATGTGGAGCAAGAAAGTTGCCAGTCACACAGTAGAGTGACTCTCCTGCGCAGTTTCCTATCTGCTCGTCTTTTTGAATATGGCAACTACAGGCAGATGAATGAGAAGTTACCAAAGACAGACTTGGGAATGAGGATTATGAAACTGCCAAGCTGCAAAGTCAGTTTTTGCTGCGAGGGCAAAATCCTCAACCTGTTGAAGTGCAATTGGCAAGGAGCCACCAGAGTAATCGCCACGACTGACCAAACCTCTGGCCAAAACAGTTAGCAGGACTGAGGTTTTTCTTTGTTAGGTTATATACCTAGAACCACAATATTTTACATGTCCTACTGTGACTGTTATTTATTCTTACTTTACATTTAATACTGAATTCTTATATAATATGAGAGTTTTCTGAAGAGAGTTTAGGGTGAAATTATGATGCATCATTACTAAATTAATTCCCCTTGTTTATTCTAACATTAAATGAGAACTACGTTTTAGTTTTAAATGCTTTGTCTTTTCCTGACAAAACATGTTTCTTTTTGTTCTTATTATCCAGTAAACGTATATTGTGCATTTAGAGAGATGTCTTTTATTTTTTTATTTGTTTATTGAGTTTCATGAGAGAAATGTTTTCTCTTACTGGCTCAAGTCAGGCTGTTACTTGACTACAGAGCTGATGATGAAAATCCTGACATCCTTCTCCACATCAGTGTGAATGTGCTGATATGATAGTTTAGTTAGAAAACATGTAATTATGATAATGGCAAAAGAGCAAGTCTCTATGGGGACTTAGATTTCCCTCCATAATGCAAACAAAAGACACTCTCAAAATGTAAGTTCTGTTGTCCCATCTATTATAATGGGCAATTAATCAAGACACAGTGCGAAAACTAGGCTGATAACAGTAAAAGCTGGCACATATCTTTCTAATTTGTATTGCAACAAATTGAGAGATGTAATCGCAACAGAGGAGGATGTTTAAATAAATTAGAGCTGTGATATGAAATGACAAAGGGAAGAAACTGAGAGTTAAGGATGACATTTTGTCTTATTTTAAAGCAGCTGTGAAATGGAAAAAGACCATCTCAGTGGCATGAGTTCTGCTGAAACAGATGAGCTGTCAGCCCTAACTACAAATTTCTGGCTTGGTATTTGGTTATGATCTATCAATTGCACTAACAGGATATAGTTTGGTCTGTGATTTTCTTGCTTTTATTGTGCTTCAACGCAACTGGAGAATGGATTAAAATGCTTTTATTTAAAATGGGAGCAAGCTGGCAAAGCTTATTTTCTAACCTGCATCGAGACGGATTTATTAATATACATCTAATATATGAATTACTGTCACAGATACCTGTCTGTGCCTACAGATACTATGTTTGATATAATGTAAACCATTTTTGATTTTTATATGAGAAACCAAGATTGCTGCCTATGGTCGTCAGTGTATTGGAATGTAACATAAACAGAAACAGCTTTTTTTCTTCCACAAAATTGACTGTCATAGCTGAATTGAAGATAAAGCAGGCTTTTTTCCTGTGTGTGTAAACTAACACTTTCTCTTAAGTGAAGAGGGAAGCACGAAATAAATCTCTGTTGGGTTCTTCACTGAGTGCCATATGCTACTATAATCCCTAGTCTTTAAAGAACACTGGGGTGTTAGAATGCATGTTTTCATTAAAAAAATTCTTCTGTGAAGAAGTTTATATGAACTCGTAAGTCATTACCTAGTAGTAGGCTGCAGTTCCTCCCTTTGTATCAGTGTAAAAAGAGCTGCTTCCTTTGAGCAGGAGACTCTTATTTCTGGAAGCATGGAAATAATGACCTCAGTGAAGATATGTATCATCTAGATAGCATATTTTCCTTCATAGCTACTCAGGTGCTTTATCAATGAGATGCACAATCACTATCCCTGGCCTGACGTGAGAAAATGAAGGCATAGCACAGAAGAAATGAAAGCAGTAGTTGAAGAGAAGAAAATTATAAACTCTTTATTTGCAGGGTTGAGATGGTAAGAGATGATTGATTTAGGCTGTGTGTTAGTGAGTAGTGTGGGCCTGTAGGAGAGAATTTTCAGAGTGAATCAGCTGGTGCTGAAACCACCTTCCGCCCTATATGCTAGCAGGTATGTTTTATTTCAGACCAGCTGCAGACCGGTCCCATAGATGGCAGGATAACTGCTGCTCAAGTGCATCAGGTGCCCTCCTGGAGAAGTTCCATTTCACCATGCAGGACTCCAGTTTGTGCGCTGCAGGATTGCTCTGCGATGTGAAACACAGGATGGTTAAAGGGGGTGAAATCAGATGATGAGACAAGTATCTGCCAGGAATGGTTTAGATATAGCTGGTTCTAAGCAGGGCAGGTGAAGTTGCAGGAGGAGGCGATCAGGGGAAGAAGGAATTTGAGGGAGAGAAAGAAATGCTTTCTTGGCACCTTTTCTGGTCTGTCGTCTCTGATTTTTAATTTCAGAGGCTTTTCCTAACGTCATGGGGAAGGGCATGTACCTGGGAAGTGAACTCGGCTTTCTTCACTCCCTTCCCTGAATTTTCGTTATTGCAGGACATTCCTTCCCATCAGGAATAGTGATTAGCCTATGAAGTCCATCATGAACCTGCTTATGGTGATTTATTTCTATACCTCTTGTATATTCTGGTGATGACTACCTTGCAATACCAAAGCCTGAGAGAAACACATTCCAGTGCTGAAAAACTTTTCTGCAAAACAATAGAATGACTTTACCCAAAGCTCTTGGGTAGCAATTAAGGGTAAAGTTTAATTAAAAAAAAAATCTGCTGATGTAATTTACATAATATGTATATTAAATCCCAAAGGATATGCCTACACTGCTGGTCTGTTTTAATTGGTCTTAATTGATTACCAAGAGTAATCCACAAATGTTTGTGGTATGTCTAGACTAACATTTACAGTTGTGTGCTTAACTCAGTGTAATGGCTATTTAATTAATTTGAATTAAAATGAGAACTTGTGCTGAATGGTCTTTTCCCATTTCATCTCACGATGGCTCAGAGGTGCCGAGCTGTTTAATCTGAATCCATGCAGTTAATCATACAGTCATTCAGGGTGCATGATTTTCTTGAAGTGGAATGAAAAATCTGTGCTGCATAACCTTCTTTGATAAAGCCCATATATTCTGAATTACAGTATTTTGTGGTTAACCCCAGCTGGCAGCTAGGACCACGCAGTTGCTCGCTCACCCTCCTTACCCCCGCAGGAAGGGTAAGGAGAAGGAGGAGAAAAGGAAAAAACCCCAAAACTCGTGGGTTGGGATAACAGCATTTTAATAGAACAATATCAGAAAAGGAAAATAACAACAGTAATAACGATGATAATAATGACACAGGTCACTCTCACCGCCCCATGAATTGGCACTGTCCCGACAGTGATCGCGAGTCCCCACCCCTTGGCTCGCCCCAGTTTACGTACTGAGCATGTCGTCTATGGTAATGGACTATTCCATTATCCCTTCCATCATTCTGTCTAGGCTTCGTCTCAGCTTCTATGGGAAGCTGAAAAGAAGTCCTTGAAAACTATAAATATCACCTGGCAACAACTAAAACGATATGTATTGACATTCCTTTCATACCAAATCTGAAACAAAACAACCACTAGAAAGAAAATTAACTCTGTTCCAGCTGAAACCAGGACACAGTACATGCCACAAAACATATTTTTCTCTATGCTAGTTTTTTTCAGGGTTGGATGCAAAGAGGGATACTCAATGGCCTCATGGCAATTGTATCTTGTTAGGTTTTGTTTTTTAGGTACATTGCATATGCCCAACACTGTGTGTGAAACTGACTTTTATTTAATAAGGTTACTTTAAACTAACTTTGAAGTGGAAAGATATTTTCTAAACTACATAGTAATTGGCAGACATTTTTAACTTGAGTTTCTTGAAAAGTGCTGATTATTATGATGCTTTTACAAAGAATGTACTCTCACACTTGTATTTCTATTGAATGAAGCTCTATAAAGACTAAATACATGTTGCTGGAAGGGAGCCGTCTCTTACCCTAGCCTCAGTACATAGTAATTTCTTTGTTGTGTGGCATTTTTAAATAAGCAGTTCCACAAAAAGCTAAAAGCAAAAAATTTCAAGTCAATATAAAAAAAAAACCAATCATGTAGTATTTGAATGAAAATAGCTTACAACACTATCAAAGAATCATAGAATGGTTTAGGTTGGAAGGGGCCGTAAAGATCATCCAGTTCCAGCACCCCTGCCATGGGTAGGGACACCTCCCACTAGACCAGGTTGTTCAAAGCCTATCTAGACCTGTAATTATTTTTTTGGTATCAAAACACCTTTTGAATGACCAATGACTTTTTTTTTTTTTTTTTTAATATACACCTATCTTCCTGTGTCTAAATGCCAGTATTTAGTTCTTAATGCCAAAAAATGTGGTTGTTCTTTAACGAATTGTAAAAATACTGAGGGAATTCAAATACAACTCTTTGAAGGCAGCTGCTGTAACAAATGAATTTCAGTAGCTTTATCGAGCCTCCATATTTTCCCCTTCCCCAACGTGCTGGCTTATAAGTGAGATGGTGGAGTGTAGATCAAACATAAATGTGCCAAAGCTGGAGAAATCAATAGAAGCCACAGAACTTTGGAATCCATGTGTTCTGCAAGAAAGGGTGTTTTTTTCTTGAAAAACTAGATGTTTCCGTGCACATCAGCACCTAATGAGGGAGAGATGCTAGAACAAACCAAGGAAAAAGTAGAATAATGTCAGAATGCTCACTGCCCGTGTCCTGCTTCCAAGGGTACCTGCCAAGGTAAAGAGTATTTCCAGGAAATGTGTTAAATCTTTAAATGATTCTGTGAAATAATGCCAAGAGAATCACTCTGTAAAAAATGCTGCTTGCCCACAGGGAACTAATAGGAGGCAAACTCCTTACTTAGTAGCTTGTGAGAGATCACAGATTTAGAGTAGTCTGATTGTAGATGATGGTGTGTCCACACAGAAACAAGTGCAAATTTAAAACCCAAGGATAAAATATTTGAAACTGGGGTTTCTTTTATTTTACAACTCTGTTAATAGATTAGGGGGTTATGTAAATTTTAGCTCACAGCTGGTTCATAGCAGGACACCTCCAGGGATTTTAAGTGTTACTTTGTTGTTTGCAGTAGCAATAAACTTAGACTGAAATATTCTTCATATACAGGCTTACTTTTGCCTGCTGATAGTATGATAGTGAGCCTAACCAAGTCAGGCTGGTATTTTTTTAATTACAAAGCTGTGTGAAGAAGTGAAAAAATGAAAAAAGAGTCTTGTATTTCATCATGCAATTGAAACCCTAGGTATGCAGGAATTATCTTTCTCCAACAGCTTAAGAGTTAATAATTTAGGTTCTTGAGTTAGAAACTATGATTTCACCTTATGAATTGGAAAGAAAAGCACAATTCCATGAATGCTGAATTCTTCAAGCAGGCTGTATTTATGGAAACGACCAAAGTCCTATGTTTCTGCAAAGAGAGTTCCAGTTCTTTCCCTCCTGCAACCTTGTGTTACATCTAACTAAAACCTGAGTATAAACTCCCTTCCTTAGCTTTTGCTTTTGTTCAGTTTTCTCTACAGAAAAGTCTCTTTTCCAGTTTGTTCAGGTGTGTGTACCCAAAATGCGGCAGGTGGAAAACCTTGTTAGTCCTGTAGAGCTGCAGGGCAAGGGAAAGCAGGTGAAAGAGATGAGAGAGGTCAGCCCTTATGGCTCTAATGACTCATTGCATGAAGCTTAAATCTGTTCCTCAAAGCATAATAAGACATGCTACACACTTGCCTGTTGAAAACTACTGCGTCGACAGCCTCACTCCATCATATTTAATGTGGCAGGGATAAGTGCAGAAAACCCTGAGGTGAGTATCCTGTTCAGATACAGGATTAGTGATGTGTTTCATGGTAGGTGATTCTCCCAGAGGTTATTTGTTTTTTAAGCTTACTTTTTACAATGGGAATCTTTAAGTATTGTTTTGCAGGGAAGATTGTAGTATTTTCTGACAGAAGGAAAAAAGTTGATTAAATGGCTAAAGTAAAACTTAGTGCAGTGGTAAATTTTTAATTGAGAAATACATGTGTCCTGCATGTGGCTGTGCACTGTAGAGATTTTGGATTCTGTAGGCTCAGGTCAGCCATCTTATTTATGTGTTGGTGTCACAGGATGTCGGTCATAGCTGGAGAAGAAATGACTGTAAATCAGATTGAAAAAACTTACTTGTATTGATTACCTTACTTTTCCCCATCACACAAAGCCGGGGGGGAGGTAGATGCAATCTTTGTTTCCTAACGCTCTGAGAACAAAGAAGGATCATCTCCCTATTAAACTGGAAACTGGGTGGACCGAATGCACATACAGTGCTCTTAACGCCAGTTACATGATTGCATCCAAAACAGTAGGCATCTGCACAATCAGCAGTTTCCAAAAAAAGACAAGCTCTTTTTTGTTTTCTTCCTGCAGGATAATTTTAGGGAAAATTTATAACACTAAGAAGCTTGGAGAATAGAAGAAAGTTCAGTTATTAACTTAACACACTTATTTTTGCAGCATTTGTAATGGGCAGCATCTCGTAGAGACACCTGCAGAAACAGACCTTTCATAAAAGCCTTGCAGCCTAAATTTAGATGAAGGTCAGAACTGATTGATCTCAGGAGCACTAATGAGTAAGACACATGGTTACTTAGGCAGTTGGGGGTAGGAGGGAGAATACCAGGCTGCACAAAGTATACTACTGGTAAATAATTCTAGATGTGTGAATTACATCAGTCTGAGCATGGTTAGAAATGTGACAGGTTGTACAGCTTGGTTTTCTGAATGTACTGCTCAGTTTTCTGAGTAGTGCAGCTTCTCTTATTAGGAACAGGTCCTCTGTGACGTGAGGTGTAACACGTCTCTGATAGAGTGTCTCTTTGCAAACTTTTTAATTAGTATTTCAGCTGTCCAGGGACAGATTGTTGAAGGACTTCTGGCCAAGCATTCTCCTATTTCCTCTGAAAGTCTGATGATTATCTCATAAGACATTTGTTAGGAGCCACTCATAAGTCAGAGTCCTACAAAGGTGTTTGTAGCTCTTGTCACACCTCAGACTTGAAAGCTATGGGTTTTAATCCAGAATAAAACCTTTAGTGAAACCTAAACAGCTTAGTTCTAGGAGCTCGAAGCATGATGATTATCTTGCATGAACAGTTAGTACTATAGAAGCCATTGTTAAACAAATACATTTTATTTGATCAAAAAAAGAACGTACATATTACATGCTATATATGCATATTACATGGTTTTATGAAATATGCACGTGATACGTGCGATAAAGTATTATGTAGTGTATCATGTATATGGCTTAATGGCGTCGCTTAAAATTGCATCACTGGTGCTCCAATACAAATGACTGACAATTATAAGAAGGGAAAGCAGTGGGCTCTGTCCTTTTCTCCTTAGATATAGACTTGCTGTATTTATTCCTAGTGGGGTGAAGGATGGAGACAGTGAAGCTAGTGGGCGTCCTGCCTCACTTTGAAGCACAGCTAGTATAGAAGGATGAGTTCTTCCAGAGATGGATAGTGTCATCTTTGGAATTATGGCCTTTCCAAATGATAAATATTTAAAAAGTGTGTGCAAAGTACATGCCAGCTAAAAAAATAGAATAATAAGAAATTAAATTACAGAGAGCATGAAGGTAAGCATGTAGTAGTCTGATCTACCAGAATTCCAAAACTAGGTAAGCTCCCCTGTTTCGGGGAAATACTGTTTGATTCTGATCCTGAGACTAGTATTATTTATACAGTAGCTGTATTAAAATCGGTAGGACTTCTGTCATTTTACCCGAGGTTATGCTTGCACCATAAATCTAACTTTGTGCTGTCAAAGCTCTGCACAGTCTAATTACCACTTGCCTCAAGATCTCCTATGACAGCAAGATCAAAAGGTTCATTATATTTTCTGAGAAAATCTTTATTCTATCCATATTATGTCTCCATTTTAATGTAATCAAGGAAACACTTGTCTTACAGAGAATGAAAACAATATAAATTTTGTTTGTTACTGTACTTGAGGCATTATTCTATCATCTTTTTTCCCTGAATTGAGTATATTGTCTGTAAATTTTTTTATAAGTGGAAATTTGTGTTTCTAACTGTATTCTTTTGCTTTGCATGGATTCTTTTGTGTCGTAGGTACAGAAAATGAATTGAAGGTGTACCACTATGAAATGGCTTTTTTAACATGTCTTTTTCAACACATCTCTGTCCTTATGCAATTTGGTTGTCACAGTCATATCCTGTACTGCATTGAAAACACAATATATCTTGTTTTCTTCTGTTTTGTTTTCCTAAGAAATTACATCCAATTCAGAACTCACTTTTTTGAAACAAATTCTTTAAAACGTTCTTTGCAATGTACACTCGCTCATGCCTGTCTCTGTGGATAGCATGTTGTTTCTGGTGTTGTGAACTATTGCACTTTACTGGAAAATGGAAGAGGGAGCGTTGAAATGCACTCTGAATGTTGTAATGTTGACTGGGCAGAACTGTCAGGTGGTGGAACTTGGACTCGGATTTGCAGTTCTGCCTGGAGACCAGACCCAAGCCCAGTTCCATATGGAGATGACACCACCTGACACCAATGCAAAGCTTCTGGAATGGTCACCATGTAAAATAGAAAGAGGCTGTGAGTTTTCCAAAGCTGCTGTATGAATTGCATGCAGCAGCAGTTGGGAACTGAAATTGTCTCTTCTCTTGCTGTCCCATACCTGCTTCTTTTTGCATACATTCCCTTCAGTGACATACTAGTTCCAGAAATCTTTCAGAGACACCAATACCTCTTCATTTGTCTCTACTTTATTCATTTTGTCGTCTCAGCTATTGAACAGATCCTCCAGTTGCCTTGGGGGAAGAGGCTTACTCTAGTGTAGCCAATGAAAGGATGAACCATTTTCATGTTAAACGCGCTTCTGATTTTCATGATGTTTCCCTGGTGGGACTCTTGCTGCTCTTGTGGGGATAAACAAACTAACGCTGCCTCTTTGACTCTGTTGCCACTGATGCATCTGGCAAAGCACATTTCGTATTGATACCTGTAAACTTTAGTGGCAGCATCACAGAGGCTTATCATCACCAAAGAGTATGCTTTGGATTGTGTGAGAGGGAATCACGCTTATGATGGAGTTTTGGGAGTGGATTCGGGCAACTTACTCTCTTCTGTGTAAAGAGTAAAGCAGAAGAAATAGTTGAGAAATGAGGGTTGAGATAAGAATAGTAAACAGGAAAGTGAGTCAAGTCTTGATGTGATCATCTGTAGGCAGTTACCTCCCCTATGCATAACACTTAAATGCTCTGGCACCAAGAAGGAAAACCTTTTACAGCATAAATCTTTTACTTTATTCTTAAAAAAAATCCAAACTAAATCCAGTCTGCCCTGTGGGAACTGCTGAATGTCTAACTCCCAGGTGAACAAAGAAAAGGGAATTCTGAAAGCCTGCAAGGGTTTTGTCTATGTCAAACTAATTCAGGTTGATATTGAGTGTTGCAGTGATGAGCAGAGACACAAAATTCATAAACAGCTGAATTAAGTATTTACAAAATAATTTCACAAGTTGTACCTCTGCGTTAAAAAAATGAGATTCAGGAAATTTAGGCTCTATTCTTAAGCTTAATGTTGATTTTATTTATTTAATTACTAAAATAATCACTTTTACAAAAGAGCAAGTGCTGCAATATTGTTGATGATGGGCTGTCACCTTGTTTCATCCATCGTTAGTCTTTGGAATCTGACTCTTAAAAATGAAATGTCAGTGGTTAAGTCTGCATAAATATGGTTTGCTAAGGGTTGTAGTCTTAAAAGATCTGAATTAACAATTATAGGAAGGTCACTTCACTATGGTTGTGAAGGTCAGTCTCATACTTTTAATTACATTAACTTTTATATCTTTCTATCTCCTACTGTATCTGCTGCATTATTTTGGCAATGTCAGATCTATAACTCTTCTTATATACTTTGGATAAATAATTATTAGGTTGCAGCATTCAAGAAAAGATCAGACAGTCCTGAATCTTTGAGCATCCTCTGTCCACGATGATGCAAATAATTTCTATTCATTGTCATTAACATTAAACTTCTGAATTTCTTCCAAGGTTTCTCAGCCCTTACTCCAGCCATTTATCAGGAGGAAATAGCAGGAGCTTTTGATTAACATTCAGATGACTCCTCTTTTGTTTTATTGATAGTCCCTACGATCATTCACCCTCATCACCTTTGCATAGGCCCAATATCTCGCCCTTCCTTGGAAACTGCAAAATCAATTTGGTTCAAAGTTGCATCTAGTGCTGTGCTGTCCAGAGGCGGAACACTTGCTCGGCATCGAATATACAATGAACATTTCATTTCATCCTCTACAATTTTATTCAGAGTTGTTTGAGTTGTCCCCCCCAGCCCCAGACTCTGATGTCACTGTGATAGAATGAAGGTTGCTGGCATCAGATAGCCAAGGAACCTCTCTTGCTGTTGGGATTTGAAACTGGCTTTTGTTTCCCAGGTAAATGACAAAAGTACCACCCTCTGGTATGTTCTGGAGCAGGGATTTTTCAGTGCTTTGTGCCGCAGTGGTTTTGTTTTGGATAGAATAATTAACTAGTCATTGATCCCGAGTGCTGCACAGATCATAGTAGGTAAAGTACTTGACTAAGAGTAAGGTATTTGACTCCCAAACTGGACGTCAAAAGTCTGCAATATATTTTATTCAACCTAATGCTGCATAGCTCAAAACTATGTAATTATACAATTTCGGCAAGGATTCTAATACCAGTTATTTGACTATCTGAAGTAACAATTCAGTAAGCGTGGATAGGCAGGGATCTTTGAGGTTTAAAATAGAGAATGATAGTGAAGGTAAGCCTGAGAACCTGTTTGTTTCCACTTTTCAGACAAGTGACATAGCAGAATGCTGTTGAGCTGAAAGAGGAACAAGAAGAAAACAATTCATTAAAAAAATACTGAAAGAAGAAAAGTCTTCATGATTGTGGCTCTTAAAAATGCTCTTTTCTCTTTTCTAGTCTCTCTAAATGCCGGTTTGCTGAGTGCCTGCATACTGGAATGGAAGGTGGTTAGTAAGAAGCTTTTATGTAATTTAATAAAAAAGACAGCAATATAGTGCAGAAGAAGAAAAAACTTCCCAGGTTTTTTCTTGCTGGAATGTTTGATTACGGTGCTATTGTACAGTGTTATCACACTGTAATTACAGGAACGTGAAATACCCTTGTACACGATAACACAGTCCTTCCATACAATTTAAATTCTGTTCTAAAATGGTTTCTGTTTTGTAAAGCTCTTAAATACCTGTTCTGTTTCCAGACTAAAAGTTTTTGAGGTGGGCTGTTTGATTTACGGCCTCGTTCCTACTAAATTTAGTTGTTTGCAAGACGAATGGTGACATCTAGTCATAAGGACTTAAAATTTATTTTTAATGTTGCTGATAGATGAATGCTGAGTAGCTGTGGTTGTTAGTTCCTTTCAGTCAACTATTTCTATAAATTTGTGGGATGAGTGTTCTGTAAATTGATGACAAGTGTATCATCTCGAGGTTTCTTCACCAAGGCAAGGTTGTGCCAGATGCCTTCAAAAAGTCTTGTATTTATTTTTTTTAACTTTCGGTGTTAAAGTATCACAGTATGGGATGTTAGGGAGTTGTAAAAGGGAGAAAAGAATTGTCTTCAGTGCCAATGTGGAAACCATTGAGATTAATTGCTTTAGCTTTGTGCTTTCTGCTCAAATGAAAGAAAGCTCTTCCAACCCATGATCTGGGGTGGTCTGAGCTGGTTGATGAAGAGGCTCATTTCTCTGGATTTCACTTCAGGTAGCGTCTTGGCATATAAACCCTCATATACTAAACCCCTCTTTTTAGATACCCTCCTAAATCCTTTGGTGTATGTGTGGTTCATAATCACAGTTTTTAAGCTTTTAGCTTTTTCAATTTGATGCAAAGAGACATCCCAAATCTGAGTTAGTGTGCTTTGGAGGGAGGCTTGTGCCTGCTTTGTATGGAGTATGAGCAGAGCTGACAGAGCATCTGAGAGATAAGGAAAACACAGAAGTCTACTTTCTGCTGTTCAACAGACTACTCACAACAACATTAATGTACCAGAATCCCAAGGCTGGACTGTGAGAAGAAGTGGCAACACCAAAGAATAAAGGCTGATAGCCTTTGGCAGACCTCCACAGCTGCAGGGTTTCTAATGGCAAAAAAATCGGCACACCGATCATCCCAGTCCCAGACTATTTTTCCTGGGGCATCAACTTATTTGCAAGAGCTGAGAGTCTGTACACTTTTTTGTATCTAATTTGGTATTTTAATTTTAATCCTTTATCACCAAGATTCTTTTAATGGTTGTGTGTAAGCCCATATAAGCTGTAAAATTGTCTACATGTTGAAACACGTCTAAACCAGGTTTAGGGAATACGGTCCTCAGTGTCTGCTGTACTGTTTGTGTTTGAGTCCTGAAGAACCTAACATAGTCAAATGTTAACTAGCACTTGGACATTTTGGTATACAGAAATTTTATGACTTCATCAGAATTTTTCTTTAAGGCTGCACAGCAGTTTCTTAATTTCTGGAAGAAGAAAGGACTGTTACATGTGAGATCTATTGGGTAAAAAAGTGATGGTCCTAGGGCATCAGTTCAGAGTTTACATAGGAGTTTTGGTATCAAAATATTTATTTGGCTCCAAAGTAAAGACTTGATTACATTGTGTTGTAAGCCTTTAGTTGTGGTTTGTAATTCGACTGACAGGAGCCTCCTTAGTTCTTTCTTAGGATTTAAATGGATTTATTATCTTTGTATTAATCTAACAATTTAAATGATTTGATTATTTGATTCAAATACAGTATTTAAGTCAGCTGTTTTGACCTTGATTTGCTTGCTACGCTACTTTATTCCTGATTTAATTTACAGTTATTGGTAATAGTTCCTGTGGTTGTGGTTTTGGTTTTTTTAACGCTTCTTCTACTGATTTTTTAAAACTGATATTTATAATATTGGGTTATATTTCTTTCAAGAAAAGTGAAATTTCTGATAAACTTGTTAAAATCCTGAACGAGTTTTGTTTTATCAGACCTATGCTTTCTCATACTTAATACCAAAGCCCTGGAACAAATTCAGTAGCAATGTTGGACACAATTCCACAGAGTAGCAGGTATGTCACAGCTTATAAGTAGTAAAGAATTTATATCGTCTAGTGTCCACTAAGCCTTCAGATGTTAAAAATTTTGCCATTGACTTCATTAGAATGGGAGCTTCATCTACTCATGAGTCAATCCATTTCTACTTAGGTGCTTATTCACTCTACCTATTTATTTTGGGGTTTTTTCATTTTCTTTTTTCTTCAGTACTAAATTACTCTCAGGGAGAAAATGGATAATATTCATGTATTTCTATATGATAATTGTTATCCCTAGGATAGACGTATACAGATATTTGATGTCAAAGATGAAGAAAAACTTTAACCATAACAAAGAATGTTTATTTTATATTTATCTGGTGAGGATATATCAAGCTTTAGCCCTAAATGTAGTACTGAATATAAACTTATTTTTAACGTTAAGAAAGAAAATGTTTCATTTACACTTCTGAAAAAAAAATGGTTGTGGAGTGCTCTGGTTGCTTCCTTTTAGATCTATGGGATTTTCACCAATTAAGATGTATTACTTAATGAGTCCCTTCCAATGTCTTTTATCTGTTTTTTTAGTTTTTCCTTGTTGCAAAGTGGAAGTAACGGAAACAGCTCAGATTTTGCAATTTTAAGTATATATTGCACTTTTTGCCAACATCCTTTTGTTTGACTTGAGTAAATATAGTACATTTACACATGGTTAACAGCATGGAAATAGTGGCTTTATTTTTTTTGCTAAATCTACGTTATCTGTCAGAGCAAAGATACAAAGGAAAAATCTTTCCTGTGACGTTTTTAAATTTTATTGTGTACTATTATTCACGTTTAGCTTTAGAAAAACCCAAAACTGTTTCAAATTTCACACTCCCCTAGTATTTTTCTAGCCTGAATTTGACCTCAATATATATTATCATGGCTCAAATTATAAAGTGGAGGTTTTTTCCCGATTCTAACAATGGCTAGGAATTATTTTTTTTTTATTTAACAAACACTGGAGGGTTCTATATCAAGATATCTATGTGTGTTTGCATAGAGGCATTTAAGTTGGACCCCTGATGAATCTAGCTCCCTGGCTGGAGTCACTATTTTTCCTTTAAGCTGCACTCCAGGTGCTCTCCTGTTGACCTGCAACCCGGCTCCAGGTTTTGGGACTCTACTACTGGTATCAGCATCGTATTGGTAGGAGTGGGATGGATTCTGCTTCTCCTCTCCTGGCAACTCTAGTTTAAAGCCCTCTTCACATTTTATACTACTATGTTTTATTATGTGACTTCATCCAAGCAAGGCAGCTGAAAATTGAACTTTTGTTAAATTAAAGCAGAAACATCTGAAGGGTAATGAAGATTTTGTTCCCTTAAAGCTTGTCTTTTTTTTTTTTTCCCCTCAGCCATAACAAAGGTCTAATCAAAGATACTCTTACTATAGAAATTGTTTCTTTTATACTCTCTCACTATCATGTCTACAGCTGTAGGACACTGACTTCAACATAAAAAATTAAATTTCTTGAAGAAAGCTTAGTGGACCTGCTTGCGTGGTTAGAATACTCTAAGATACTAGTCAATGAAATGATAATAAATGTTTAATGCAAAGACTTGAAAAGATGCATCTCAAGTCATAGAAAGAGGTCCTTCAACTGCCGTTTTTGAATCAGTTCCATTGATGTCAATGGTAGTGCATTGATTTATGTCAGCTAAGTTTCTTATATTCAGCACTCAATCTCTAAAACATTAACTGCTGTTTTTCAGAGAAAGTAGGGTACTAGGAGTTGAAAGCCAAACCCACACTATGAAACAATGAAGACGAATGCTGTTGATTCGTAAGACTTCAGAATTCAGAATCACAGCATTGCTGAGGTTGGAAGGTGCCTCTGGAGATGGTCTAGTCCAACCACTGTTCTCAAAGCAGTTTCATCTATAGCAGGTTGCTCGGGGCTGTTGGCAGTCAGGTGTTGAATATCTCTGAGGGTGGAGACTCTGTAGCCTGTCTGGGCAACCCATTCCAAGTATTTGACCGTCATCACAGTAAAGAGTTGGTGATCCTTATGGGTCACTTCCAACTCAAGGTATTCTATGATTCTGTGATACCCTTTGTAAATTTTTGTCAGCTGCTCTCAATCCTCATCATCTCCTTCATAGTTTTGGAAGTGTTCCATCACCTTCTCGGGGATCTAGGTGAGACTGATCAGCCCATGGTTACCTGTCTTCCTTCTTGCTCTTCTTGAAGATGGGAATGACATTTGCTTTTTTCCAGTTTTCAGGAACCTTCTCCAATTGCCATGACTTTTCACAAGAATGTGATTTATGGGTTTTTTAATATGTAAAAAAAAAAAAAAAAGACAAGAGATTAACTGTCTACCTTTTAGAAAACATTTCCTTAAATCAGTTGTGTCTCTCCAAGGTATGGTAGCATATGGACTTTGTATCTAAGAGTAAGGACTATTAAAAATTGAATAATATGGCAAATAGTTTAAAATGTGTAGGACTGCACATGTTGTCTGTGATGGCTGAAGATAAGGTTAGAAAAATAATTTTATAATGAAAAATAATTGTATTTACCTGTTCTGAAGTAGTACTTCTGTGAGTGAGTTTTATAATTGGTTTTATTATCTTTTTTTAGCAGAAAAAATATTCTTTGCAATTGCTAACCAGTAACTAAATAAAATAATTTATTCAAATTATTTTCTAATTAAAGATGATAATCTTTTCTTACCTTATTACTTACTAAAGTCATACAATATACTGCCTCATAATTTGGTGCTTTAAGCAATTGGGAATTAATTTTTTCCTCAATATTCTTCTCATATCTTTTTAGGGAATAAATGGAAAAAAAATAGGATCAGATGTTTGTGAATTCACTTGGCAAGAGATTACTCTAGACAGAAAGACATTTTAAGTTTGGCAGTGGACAATGTGATATTTTTCAGTATTAGAGCCAGCCGTCAGAGAAGTTGACCTGCATGTTTGCTACCATAACCTTCTTGATTGCACACCCTGTCAGTTTAGCAAATAGCATTCACTGTGATTGAGTTTATTTAGTACTTTCAGAGGTGCGGGTGACCTAGGCAGGCAGAGGGAACTAAAATGTTGGTCAGAGCCATCTCTAGGAGGTAATTGCATTGAATATCATGGATATAGCAGGGGTTTTCATCCAGGGGTGAAGGGCCATGTTTGCTGTTCTGGTCAGAGCTCGGCTTGCAAAGGTAGAACTGTAGCAGAAGTTTTGTCAGGAGTCATGTGTTTACCTTGTCTGGAAAGAAGAGGGCTCCTCTCTGCTGTTCTGTCACCGTTGTGACTATCCGGAGTGGTAGCGGTGTGGGTTAGTTCAGAGGATGGAGGGTCACCTTGGGAAGTGTTGCTTTTGATTTCCTTTTTGTGAGAGGATGCAAGCTACACAGGTATTCCTTCATTTCTGTTTGCTGATTCAGGGAAGTGCAACACCAAAAATGGATTACTTTTTTCTTCCTTGTCCAGTCTTCTTCCAGAGTACAAGACATTTGAACTCATTAAAGAAGTTCTCAAAAAACAAGTCCAGGTCAAATAAAGAAAAAAAAAATATTGAAAAACATGCTTGAAGCCCATCGTTACCAATAAGAAATGCAAAGCCCATAAAAACCAGCCCCCTAGTTTTTATTTCAGAACATTTTCTGTGCCTGTAGTTTAAATGTTAGAATGCAAGACTGACGAGGAGATAGAACAGCTTTTGAACAACTGGGTGAATGAGTTCTATGTTACATTAGTGAATTTTACATCATTTAGTGAAATGCTGTGATAAACCCACATTATTAAATATCTTGCTACATAAATGCAATGAAAAACTATTAATGTGATTAGCATTTTCTTATTGCATACTAAGTACTACTTTATTTTATTGAAAAATCTCTACTATTACAGAACAATTTTCATTTTGTAAGAATACATCCATCAGAAAAAAAAATGCTATAAAGGTTAGATACAACTAAATGGCTTGAAATTTAGAAGCTGATTATGTACAGAATAAAGGACAGTGGGAGACAGAAGACAGAAAAGGGCAAAGTGATTTGTATATACAAAGGCCTAAACAAAGTCCTTCTAGAGTGCCGGTCAGAATGTGAAATACTTAAAAGTCAGCACACTTGTATTTCTCTACCTAGCCATTTAAAATTTGATGAATTAAGTAGATTTGTTGAAATCATTCCATGCATAAAATGCTTCCTTTATTTTTCTCAATTAATTCTGTGGAGCTGTGGTTATTAAAATACTTTATCTGAGATTGTTTTAATGCTTTTAGGTGCATCATCAGACTGTGTTACATCAGCAGTTATTGCCATATTGAAAGCATGGGCGTTAAAGGTTTCTGGGGGGAAAAAAATAGAAAATCCGTAATCAAGTGCCATTTTTGAAATTGATGAATGAGTGTGCCAGTCAGTGTCTGACAATTTCATATCAGGGGAGCCCTGCCTGGTTCAGCAAAAATACACACATCAGCTTCTTGGGATGTACTCAGAGAGCGAACAGACTGAGTCTGCTAGAAATTGTGGACTCAAACCGAAGGTAAGGAAAGTACTGGAATCAAATGTAAATGTAATGACAATTGTGGGGTCTCTTTCTGAGTAGTTGAATACTGAGGATAGGTTTTCCCGTTGCATGAATTCTGTATCTGCTAAGACAACCCAACAAGTGGTCAAGGTAATAAATTCTCATACACACAGAGAGAAATTATAGTATAGGACATGGGAGCTATAGACCGCCTGAACTTTTGTCTTCATGTATATGTGAGGGGTCAGGTATTACCAGAGACTGGGTACAGTTCCTCATCTCTTCCTCTCCTACCTCCCTTACAACCAGAACTTGGAAAATACCACAGTATTTGGGGGAGGAGTGTACTCATCACAGAAATTGCTGTGCTTGCAACTGCCGACAGTGGCACCAGTGCCATCTTTGAGCTGCCTCTGCTTTGTTTTACACTTCTCACTGGCCACATGGTTCCGTTTGGCCAGTGTACGTTAGTGTTAATAGAGCCAGGGGCATAATCAGCTCGGAAAAACCCACTAGCTCAAACAATGTCCTGCGTTTACAATTACAGTTATACATATTTGTCTTTTTCTGTTAGTAAAAGTAGACCAGGATGGAGAATCCACAGCTATGCAAAAAGAAATTAAACCAAAGTAGATTAAGGGGAATCGTAAAATGGGGATACTCTTTATTTTTAATGGGAATTGCTCTTCATCATAAATCGGTTTTCTGAAAGCATTGGTGGAACAGCTACCAGGCTGAATGGTGCTCATATTAATCCTGCAAAATGATAGCTCCAGTACAGTGGTCCTAGCTGTATGCTGGGGGGGACATTCATTATTAGGTTATTGGAGTAATCTCCTGTAGGAAGCAATTTGGAATGACTGCAATCTGTCTGCTTGTCTGTTTTAATTTTTAAATAACATTATTTTGTGTAAGCTGCATGAAATCATTGCATGCATGGTAAGCTGCTTACTGAAAAATCCTTATAAAAATAGATGCTGTGAATTTGCAGTAGGCATGCAAAAATTTTCACATTTTTCACTCCTTTAAACTCACTTGATAAAAATAATTTGCTTATCAGTTGAGAGACCATAGAGGGCAAGTTTCAGTGACACTGATGCCTTTTAAACCCTGAAGACCAGGTTAAATTATAAAAATATTGTTCCTGGTTATTTGGGGTCCTTGTGGCCCAGTCCTGTCATACAGCAGTTCCTTTGTGCAATCAAGGGACAGGCTGGAGACCAGCTTTGCCATGTAATTAAGCTTTATGTTTTCGTGTAAGCTCCATTGTCATATTACTGGATTGCCTTACAACTGTGAGTATGTTTACCTATGGAGCTTTTTTTGCATTTTAATAACTGAGGAAATGAGTCAGAATATAAGTGATACAGGCAAGACCTCTACATTAGTATAAGAAACTGAGCCGTGGTTTTTTATAACCTGGACTCATATCTTTACCCAGGGGTAATGCACCCCTTGAAATATCTCACTCTCCTAAACCAGGAACAGCAAGAATGTGGTTCATGTCTTAAGACACCCTGCTCTCCCTCCTGCCCTGGACGGAGTGTATTGCTTTTCTGTCCCATGTCCCTATAGGAAAAAAATCCCCAACCAGGAAAATGTTCCTGGTTTGCATGCATAGACAGTGTGACTTCACTGTTTTTCTTTCTGATCTTGTCTCAGTGACATGTTGCAGCCATGATGGGGCTGTAGAGAACTGAGACTCGAGAAATACTACTTCAGTCTTTATGAGGATTACGTTTATTGCAAAGCTGCTTCTGGAAAAGTGTTGAGTATATATAGTACTAGAGGTACAAAAGTTAATACAGAGAACTGTTTGCCATAGATTTCAAACGGCTTAAAAAAAAAAAGGGGGAGGGGGGAAGAAGGTAATCAAAGATCAGTTCCCAGAAGTATTAGTGTTGGCGCTGCCCACAGAGGTCACCACACTATCAGTTTTCTTTCTTCATAATCTCTCAGTCGGGTCTGCATTCACCTTTACAAGAGAAGTGCATTGTATAAACCCCACTGTAAGATAAGTTGGAAACCTGGAAGCCTTTTAATTTAATGACAGGCTTTTTTTCCCTTTAGATGACAAGATTAAAGGGTAGTTTCAAAACTTTAATAATTTTACTTAGCTTTACTTTCCTTCCTGTTAACTAAAAGGCCATTATTTAGCAATCAAGTGGTTGACCCATGTAACAAAGCTTATTAATAACCTCTTTGTGAACAGAACTGTATAATATAATAATAGTTAAAATGTTTTTACCAGGTATCATTTGATAGTAATTGTGATTCCAAGGTCATAGTAAAATCTTTTGTTTGCCTATAATTAGTATTTCTGTCTACAATGAGGGACAAGAAAAAAGATACAGCAAAGCAAAACTTCTACAGCTTGGTTGGTATTCATTCCTACCATCTCCAGCCCTGTCTGTCTTTGATTTTAGTGGAGTTACTCTTGATGAATAATAGCGCGTACCGTACACTGCAAAGCACCTGTGAACAAATTTGTGGCCATTCTGATCCAGCACTTTGCAAACATCTGGACTAAAGGCTCAGGCTTGCAAACTGTTAAGCAGAAGCATAACTTTTCAGTTGAATCACCATATTGATATTTGTGAGCCAATTTAGATGAAACATTACAAGCCCTTTTGCAACACTCAAGATCATAATACAAGCGCTGTTAGAAAGGACCTTTTCTTATGCCAGAAGTCTTCAGATATTTCCCCAATTAGGATCACTTGTCGAATGTTCTTGGAGGAGGTGGGGCACTGTGATCTGAGTTAGTCTCACTCTGTGAAGGTACAAGGACAGTCTTGGGCTTCCCAGTTACGTGCATCTGTGGGAGCTTTCTCAGGATGGTGGTATCTCTTGGGTGCCTCTACATCCATTTTTTTGCTTGGATTAAGTTTACACTTTCAAGGTGAATTACCCCATTGCACCCACTTACTATACTTTAGTTTGCATTGTGGGTTGGTTGCAAAGCACAAGAAATGGATTCCTGTCAGATGAAGCTGACTTAGTCTGTGCGATCCAGGAGTACCCCACATGCGCTTCAGACCCTCAGGGAAGTTCAGTCCATGGGGCCACTCTAGAGTGGGTCTGAATTAAAAGCCCAGACATACAGTTAATACAGACAGATGTCAGATCTTCATCACTCTTTCCATCTATAGATAACGCCTGCTGGGCTGCACCACTTCCTAATATACATATAGCTTTCATTTGTTTTCTGCAGAAGAGTAATAAACTAGTAAGAAAGAGATTTGTATTTTTTTCCTTTAAAGGAGCATGGTAGGAGATTGAGGCTTAGCTTGAAAGCTCTTACACCAATGGAAGTATAATCTTCTAGACTGAATTTCCTGAGCTGGTTTCATGTTATAACTCGGGGCTGTAGGAATGTGAAAAGGATTACACCTTAATTTTGAGTAACCATTATGTGAGCAGTCCTTACAAAGAAGCATTGAATTTTGTGGTATTACGTGCACGAGGAAGGATTCTTACAATCAAAATCTTATTTGTTGATTATTTTGTGTCCTCAGTTTGAGATTCTTGGGATACTTGGGGAGCAACCAGATCCAAACTCCCCAAAGGATTACTTTGAATTACTTTGAATATGGTACTGTTGATTTCAGTTGGCTTTGGATCAGGGCTCTTGTCAGGATTAACAGCAGTCGTCTTTATAAAGCAAGCAAACAAAACAAGAAATAGAGAAAGGTAGAAAGGTAAGATTTTTTTTAAAATATCTTTTTGGCAACTCCTGGGTTCTAGGGATTTAACTGAAAGACCTCCCTTTCTTTTTCTTCCTTGCTCTCTTTTCTTGTTTGTTTTGTGAGCATGAGCACATTTTATTAATTCTGTGCCTTTGTAGAAATTGTGAAGACCCTGGGCTAGGTGATGATGGTTCATTTGGTGTTTTCTTGCCACATGAAGCTCATGAGTGCTTTTATTAACAGTGCACTTGACTCAGCTTATGTCGCTTCAAGAGATCTGCCCTTACCCAACATGTAAAATTTACATTTAAAGTAAAACTTTCATATAAGCTACTGTACTACATCTGATTATAATATATATTCTGGAGGGGGACATGCATAGCAAAGATTGTCCAGGGAATTAATTGAAACAGCTGACTGCTCTGCGTTTATCATCGTCATCTGATACTTGCAAGTAGTGTTGGCTTAAAAACAATACAGCAAACACTCTCCTCTCCTTTGTCACCTCAAAAGGCCGCACAAACCCAAATTACATTTATTATTTGGTGAAAGACCATTATCATCCAAAATGGATCCATTTATCTTGGAAAAGCAGTATTTTGATTCCTGTTTGATGAAAAAATGTATTAAAGATTATGAAAAACATTCTTTTTTTCTTCCGTGGATATATGTTTGTCAGTGCCATATCTACAGCAGAACAGAACACAGTGAATGATACGCTGTTGCAATTGTAAAAATGCTTGTTATGTGATATTGGCTCTTAGAAATTTTATTGTAATATGTTCGTTATGCCAATAAAGCTATTATAGAATAGAGTGTATAAACCAGATGCTATGCTAATACAGAATTCAATGGCAACTATTAAATTAAAATATAATCCATAACTCCTAAAATAACTAATGGCATTTTTATTTTTTTTTAATTTTTGCTTTGGAATATTCACTAGTTTGGCAGTGAAGACTCTAGACTTGATACTTGATAGATTTGGAGGAATAAAATGTGCAGACAGGTGTGCACTTGCTTAATTGAAATTTAAATTACTTACAAATTCTCTGGAATGAAATCAGCTCTTTCCATCAGGAGTGTCTTGTGGAATTTCATACAGAAATGCAGTTGCAATTGCCTGTGGTTATGTGAGTGTTTGTTTTGTGTTGTGAAAGAACTGAAATCAAATCTTAGCACAGTCAAAAGGTTTGCTGTAATGTATATTTAATTGAGATCGTGGAGGCCAATTATCTTTTTATGTATTTGGAGGCATATTTTGTGGTTAATTTGTTTCTAAGCGTACAGAAATTCCAAGCATTGCCTTCCCAATCCCAATATAAAATCATTGGTGAGATGAGGCATAGGGAGCTCCTTTGCGGTCAGGAGGAAATCAGTCTGCCTCGTCGGTGGATAGTTTTTGAGTGGCCAGTATTTCATGTTCAGGGCTACTGAGGCCTCTAAGAGCACAGTTTATTCCCAGCCTCTCTGTCAAGGATGTCTAATTCTGGGCAGCCATTCGGCCACATGCTGTTATTTTTCATTTCAAAGAGCTTTTCCGACCATCCTGTCTTGCTCTGTTTCACACATTTCTGTAACCTGTACTTGAGGGGGAGGATTTTGGCTATAGTTCTTAGACTTTACTTCTGAGAAGGTAAGAAACAAACTTTCATTAGTCTCCTAAGATGTATTTTAAAAAAATTTAATTCCACTTAGTTTCTGGATGCTAATCTGTTCTGTAGTAGAAAAGGTAGATGCAAATGGGAGACTTGAGGCTGTGACTACTTTTCAACAAAATATTGTCATTTAGAACTGTGCCAGTTATTCCACCTACCACATTACACAGAATGGCTGTAGAGAATAGCAGTAGAGTGCATTTTAAATGGATTAAGAATTGGCTGATTGACAAATCTTAAAATGTAGTTGTCCATGAGAAGTTGTAGTGTCATGGGGATGGTTCAAATGAAGTTCCCCATGGGTGAGCTGTAGGTCCCATGCTACCTGGTATGTTCATTAGTGAACTCAAAGTAAATAGCTGCTGCCAGAATTTGCTGTAAATGATGCTGAGATCTTCACCTGAGTAAAAATAATCTGCACATCTGTCTGTGTCATATATAGCGACAATATTGACCTATGTGCACTCAAGATGATTTTATATTTATTTGAAGACAGCAAAATAAATTTTAAAAACCCAACAAAATACCCATACTGCTGGGAATTAAATGATTGTGGTACAGTAATAACTGCTGTGGTGATACAGTTGTATTTTAGAAAGCAGAGACCCTGAGAAAGGTTTGGCTGTCATGATATGCAAGGACGTGTGAGTTCCCAGTGTGATATTCTCGCAAAAAATGTCTAGGGGAAGTGGTACCATCATACAGCTCCTGCAGCTGTTTAAAGCAGGAGTAGAAGCAGAGAGAGGACTTTTAGCTCAGGATGTGGAATTATTAGCATCAGTACAGGAATACTGTTTCCAGTTGAGCTGCACAGTTTTGAAAGTGTACTGCAAAATTTTAGAGGAAGAAGGGAGAGGCCACACACAGATTTGAAGGACTTAACAAAATGCCTTTGGGTAGTTGCAGATGTAGAGGAAGCTGTGTTGCGTTGGACAGCTTTTGGTTAAAAAACATAAATAAATGTTTGCTCCAATCTCTCCTCCAAGGAACCTCACATTCCCAGATGAAAGTCTGAACCATTAAGCTGCAGAACTGTGCCCCTATTAGTCCCACTGACTTACGTAAGGAATTGTCATTTATTTTATATAATTTCAATAAAGAAGGAGGAATTTGCTTACTAAACAAAAATAATCTAAACCCTAATGCATTGGCAGCATTTTTGAGGGGAGATAGATTATGGGATGCAATACCTTTTAGTTGAAGGTGGATTAGGAAAATGTTTTCCCTATCCTCGCTGAATATTACTCAGTTACAAGATAAAAAGTGTTTCTGTCAAACTGGCTGTGAACAGAAGCTCCTGCTACTCAAATTGGAAGGATCTGAGTCCATTTTCTGGTTTCAAATGCCTGGATTAAGATGCACAGACGTCAGCTGTGGGACAGGTAATTTATTGATCTGTTGTTCTAATTTTTTGATTTATTTGGAACACTGAAGGCTCAGTGTTTCATTACGATGGTCCAGAAGTTGGTTATACTCTCCTTATTATTCATCCATATCTGCCACCAAATGAAGTCTTTTTTATAGCATTATTGTGTCAGATTGTGACAACTAAATAATTTGGAACAGTATTCTCCCAGAGATTAGAAACTATCTACTAATTGCAGAGCATGTTAAAATGATAGATGACTTTTCCACAAGCTACAGAAAGTGGAAGTTTCATTCAGGAAATGTGGCAATAGCTCAACGTAGTGAAAGGTCTTATATGTCCTTTACAGCTAGTCAAGCTGTTTAGGAGCATAGCGAGGGCAACAAAGCTGGTGAAGGTTTGGAGCACAAGTCTCCTGACGAGCGGCTGAGGGAACTGGGTTTGTTCAGCCTGGAGAAAAGGAGGCTGAGGGGAGACCTCATCCCTCTCTACAGCTACCTGAGAGGAGGCTCTAGAGAGGTGAAGATCGATCTCTTCTCCCAAGCAACAGGCGATAGGACAAAAGGAGATGGCCTCAGGTTGTACCAGGGGAGGTTTAGATTGGATATTGGGAAAAATTTCTTCACTGAAAGGGTTATCAAACATCAGAACAGGCTGCCCAGGGAAGTGGTGGAATCGCCATCCCTGGAGGTATTTAAAAGATCTGTAGATGTGGTGCTGAGGGACATGGTTTAATGGTGGTTTTGGCAGTGTTAGGATAATGTTTGGACTCGATGATCTTTAAAGGTCTCTTCCAGCTGCAGTGATTCTATGATTCTACAATAGCCTAGCCTATGTGANGCAATAGCTCAACGTAGTGAAAGGTCTTATATGTCCTTTACAGCTAGTCAAGCTGTTTAGGAGCATAGCGAGGGCAACAAAGCTGGTGAAGGTTTGGAGCACAAGTCTCCTGACGAGCGGCTGAGGGAACTGGGTTTGTTCAGCCTGGAGAAAAGGAGGCTGAGGGGAGACCTCATCCCTCTCTACAGCTACCTGAGAGGAGGCTCTAGAGAGGTGAAGATCGATCTCTTCTCCCAAGCAACAGGCGATAGGACAAAAGGAGATGGCCTCAGGTTGTACCAGGGGAGGTTTAGATTGGATATTGGGAAAAATTTCTTCACTGAAAGGGTTATCAAACATCAGAACAGGCTGCCCAGGGAAGTGGTGGAATCGCCATCCCTGGAGGTATTTAAAAGATCTGTAGATGTGGTGCTGAGGGACATGGTTTAATGGTGGTTTTGGCAGTGTTAGGATAATGTTTGGACTCGATGATCTTTAAAGGTCTCTTCCAGCTGCAGTGATTCTATGATTCTACAATAGCCTAGCCTATGTGATGTTACCTGGACTTTGGGTTCTTGTAAAAAAATAAAAAAGCAAGCACATGTACAGTGTGTTGTCATTATTATTATTATTATAATTCAGATACTGATCGTTTCTTCAAATTCACTAAAGAAATCATAGATTAAGGCAGGATGTCTAAGCGCCAAGGTGTGTTTCGTGGTCGTCACATTCATTTTACATGTTTACTGTGCCAGACTTATGCAAGGCTCATTCAGTAAATATATCTTCTCTGGCAAGTCCACATCAATGGATTAAGGAAAACAAGGAGGAGAAACTTGTAAACTGAATTTATATTCAGGTACTTTACATCTGTGGACTTTTTTAAGACAAGGGACAATTGAATTGTTACTTCCTCTGAAACTTGGCTACTCTTAGCAGTGCTCACAGAAAATTGTAACTTTTCTTTCTTTTGTTACTGAAAGATCTGGGTTTTTGAATAGCTGTCAGACTTGCTTTTATCCTATTACATGTTCTCAGGGAGTTGAAGGTGCAGTTTGACATTTAGGAGGAAAAATCTAAAACTTCACTCTCAAATGTTTCTCTCTCTTGTGTTCCCAGAATGACTTTTTTTTTTTTTTCTTTTTTTCTTAAATCGTAACAGCCACGTAGAGTGTGTTTCTCTTTAGGCCCAATCTCTGAATATTTGTGTGCTAAAATATTGCAGTGATAGTAAGCAGCCAGTATAAAAGTAGTCAAACCACAAAAAAAGTGTGGTCACTTGTCAATGAACATATGGGAACTCTTACGGCTGCTTGGCTGAAAGATCATGTCATTGGTCCTAATGCTGCTGGGGGAAGACACCTTTTCATCTTGCACATTTATGTTATTCCTCATGGGTCTCTTGGTTTTGGCAGTTAACCTTGAGATCTAGTGCACTGTCTGAGAGCTAGAAACACAACATGGATTAATGATACTCTCTTGAATACTAGGTTTATAAAGAAATCAGAAAAAATACCTCAAACACTTCCATCTGCAGTAGATTCTGGTGTTGTACTGGCATGTGAAAAATCTTTCTTCAGACTAACCTTAGTGCTTGACTTTAAACATGAGAGTGGACCTATTAGCAGAGATCAGGAATTCCCACAGTTGGTATAATAAGTTATTTAAAATTGGGATTCAGTTCTACTATCAGTCTACAATGTATAGAGACCAGCCTGAAATCTGGTTATTGGAAACTTCCTGGTTGCAAACTTCTCCCTCCTCTGTGGTGTTGCACACTGAAGAGACAGGGCTGCATAGGCTTGCCTCTTGGAAGGAAATAACATAACCATTGTCAAAGGAAAGAAGTGCCTGTAAGTATGACTAAGCTGAGACATAAGTATGAGAATTTAACACCGCTGCTTAGAAAATGTTCTGCTCTAAAGAGTGAAATTCACTTCTAGGTGAATTAGGCAGCAAAAAAAAGCACAGCTCAAACTATACTTAAAAAATGCATATAAATGCTGCGTAACATTTCTGCCAGCACCTGTAAACATCACCTGTATTTCAAAGGAAGGTACTGGCAATTTTTCACCAGGTTCTTTTTTTAAAGTGCATCTTGTAGTTTTAATTGATTGATTAAACCCACTTAAACTGCAAAATTAATTCTGGCGTGGTTACTGTTGTATCTTTAAAATAAAAAGCCTGGAAGTAAAAGGCATATCTAGGGCTAATGTAAATTTGCATAGTGTCAATTAAGTTAATGATAGCATTATAGTGAATTATATCACTGATCTAATTCAGTAATTTATTTTTATCTTTGTACCTTTATTTTTAAGTTGACAGAGGGAGGAATTTTTTTAAACTATGATTGGGAAAGTTCTTAAATGTCAGTGGAACTAATAGCATCAGATCATCATCTTAGACTATCAGAAACATTTAAACATGACAAAATGTAGAGCTCTGAATATGCCAGTTACTGAAATGTTTGGAGGCAAAGATGTTTACGCTTTTTTAAAAATCCAGTGTCAAATCAATAACTGTATTGAGCTTCAACGTGAATTGGTCTTTGTGGATTAACTGAAATTACAATAACATTGAAACTGGTTCCGAATGGTGAAAAGTCTGTTTCGTTATTCTGTTTGGTTGCTGCTATAAGTCTGTCTCAATGGCTTCTGTCAGAATCGAAGAATATCACCACCAGTGATGATAAAATAGATTTCACTGCTAGTGAGAGACTGACTGATTAATATTTAGTAGTGGAGCATGCTCTGATAATCCATGCCTTTTCACTTTTCAAGCTTGGAATATATCGTTTGGGGGGAACCGAAATAGAATGAGGCATAAAATCTTAGGAGATACACATATTGGGAAGAATGGAATTTGCTGTAGCTTTTTTGAGCCTCTCGAGCTGGTACACTAAGTTGTTCATTATTCATGACAATTCTGCAAACAAAGCTGGCAGCAATAAAATACGTGGTTAATAGACTGTTCTTTAAGAAGATTACCAATATGAATAAACAAATAATACCTAGGTAGTGTTCCTGTCTGCACATATGTATTAAATATTATTGAAAATTACTTTTTTTATCTCAGCTTTGATTGTTTCTCAGATAATAAAATTTAGCCCTCAGCTTGAGCTCCCACCTCAAGTTTTCCTGTTTCGATGTGTGCGCTTGATCACTGCAGTACTAATATTGTGCTTGATACTGAGCTTTGAGTAATTGATCTCAGCCCACTTAATCCTATTGATCAGAGTGAACGGGATTTCAGTTGTGTTCAGAAGAGTTGTATTCCCTCCCTGTTTGAGTTATCATGCGCGTTTGAGTGACATAATAGCTACATTATGTAAGGACACTGTAGTTCTGCAGGCGTGATCATGGATGGATCATAATGGGTTTGCATCTTAGTTTTGTGACATAAAACTAGTAGGGAGAAACATAACAAGAGCAGTCATTGTGAGCAACTGCTGTGCTCTTCTGGAAACAAATAGTAAGAAACACCACGGTTCCTTACTCTTCCATGCTGCAGCACTGGTATAAATCACTGCAGTGATTGGGATAATCGCTGGTATGCATGATGGCCCAAACCTCCTCCCGTTATAAGACCCTGAGACTTCAAGTCTCCCGCTGTTTTTGGAAGACAGAGATAATTCTGCAGATGACTCAGAAAAGGTATTCTTCCCTGTTTGTTCTGGTAGCTGAACCTATGCATGATAATTATACTTAAGAGTCCATGCATAAAACTATGTTACCTTTTTAATGTCCCAAAATTGTCTGTTTTAATGGCTATAAGCTTGTAACCGATTTTTACAGCTCTATCACAGCTAGTATGCTGTAGGATACAACAGAACTATATTATCTTATGTAGGAAGATCTTTTTCAGGATGAAAGTAAAAACCTGCTAAGTAATCTTTGTGAAATAATTGCCTTCCCTGTAGCAAGTCAGAAAGTGGCATATATAAAGACATTTTTTGAGGAGAACGTCAATACTTGCAAACTTTCTCCTTGCTAAGGATAAGACGTAAGCATATTTATAGGAGACCATTTGTAACACAAACGTCGTTTCAACTCTTTCTGTGCTCTTCCTCATTATAGTGGGACTGTCCTTGGAAATACTGAGTGTTCAGTTCTCACTGTCTGTCTACTCCAGAAAATATCCCATTATTTGTAGTGATTGTGTATCTGATATACAGACAACAACTTTACTTTTCCGTGTTCATGGCCATTTTCATACATTATAGCTGAAACAACGTCTGAAAAGCTTTGTCATTATTCATTCTTCTTTGTTTATACCCCAAAAAAGGTGATAATCTCTTCTGGTAGTGGAGTTAAGTGATGTACTTTCAGACAGCACAGCCTGAAAGTCCAGGGAAAGAGCCCAGCATACTGTGCAGCCAGCATTTCTGAGAATGCATTATTGCTAGAAACAAAAGTAGCATGAATTATTTACCTAGAAATACTAAACTGGCTTGAGAACACTGCTGGAAACAGAGGGAAAACTGGGCCTTGTGAATCATTCATGAAGCTTTATTTAACACAGACTTCTTTTTGTCTTCACGGACCAGTGAATCATGTTTTATAACCTTTAGAATGTTTCCGTGTGTTTCATTCTACTCATAAATAGATGGGGTTTTTCAGTGCCTTCTAATGGAGTACTGATCAGTAACATTATAATTTTGTGTTAACTCCTGAGTATCTGTTTGCTTTTTCACAAGTAAGGGGGTATGGAAGGAGGCAAAGTGTTGTGGTGAAGGAAGAGGAGGTGTGTGATAGTTTCTGTTTCATCATATACTTTGTCCCATTTTTGTGGATACTGGAAGCTGTGGCAGCCCAGTAACTTAACCCGTGGATAGCATGGTCTTTAGCTACTTCGGAGTTTTGCTCAGGAGCTCCCACAAGTGGGCCATTGTCTCTCTGCTTCCTTTTCACAATTCTAAAATAATATTACTGTTTATATGTAAGGTTTTTATAAAGCAGCCAATTAAAATCTATCTCCTCTCCTCCAGTGGCAGTGACAAGCTATTTGTGTCAACAGTCTTTCCTTTATCAGGCCATTCCAGAGGTTATCCCAAACAGGGGTGAGGACTGTTGCACACTTGGTACAATAAAGTTTTAGCACTAGTGATGCTCTCTTTTCTTGTAAATAACTTGTACTGGGTTACACAAATACTTTCTTAGAACAATGTATTTTAGTGATGAGGCTTGATCCACATCTCCAAATGAGAACAAAAAGAATTTTTCCATTAATTTGTACATAATCCAGATGAAACTTTTAGAGCCTTGTTCATACTGCAACTGTTATTTGTATGTTGACATTAAAACTACTGACATAAAAAATTTTTCAGGTCAGTCATTATTGCAAAAAAAAAAATGCAAAACAAACAGCCCTAAAGTGCTGTAATGTTTACTTATTTGTCAGCAGATTTTATTAAAAATGATGCTTAATGTGACCAGAGATTTGTTTTCATAGGTGTGAACATTTACACTATTAACATCTGGAGATGCATCTGCTACTGCTGATTTGTTAAAGTTCAAAAGTGAGCTTCTCATAATCTATTGGGGATTTTTAAATGTTTAATCATTTCAAAGTCTGAAATTTATATTGATGTAAGAAGAAAAGGAAAAATAATGAGTTGCTTTGGAACAGTGCAAACACTCGGTGCTTGATGCGATATCACTGGGGGCAGTGGGCCTTTTCCTCACAAATCACCGCTCCCTTCAGTAATGCTGTTTGTTCCCATACGTGCCAGCAGGTCTGTGTCTACTTTCCTTACTAAGGAGATGGGAGTGAGGGCCCGTGGGACTGAATCGAAGCCCACTGAGATCTCTGGAAGTACTGCTGAAGGCTGTGCTTCAGCCTCTTGACTTCCAGAGATACCATTGATGCCTGTTTTTATGTATGTGAGCCTGTGACATCTACTAGCTGGGATAACAGCCTGTCTCATAATGTATGTTCAGCTGCCATTATGAATCAAAATAAGATGCTGCTTCATATACGTGAATAATGACCCTTTTGTCATACTCTTCTAAAGGAAATATGGCAAGAAAAGGAAAAAAGAAGGGATTGTAGCTGATTTGAGGAAAAGAAGGTAAACACTAGAAATATCAAAACCTCTCAGTTTTCAGTAAGATTCCTCCTCTTCTCCCTGATCAAAGAAGAGTTATGACTGCTATTTACCATGAGAGGCAGAGGTAGTATAGATCACAACAACCTCCTGAGTCTTGCTTGTGGACCTATGATATACAAAGAAGAAACATGCTGAAAAAACACTTGGATCTGTTTAAAGGCAGTCTAATTTCAGAACAGCTCATCCTGTGAAAGATACACAGTCTAGTAGGTAGGATTACATGGTGTTTCTTTACATTGCATTTTCTTACAAAAGCTCTGGTGGTAAGATAGATTTCACAGGAAGATTGCTCATTGCAAATATAGATTTAATAAAAAGCATGCAACAACCAACATCTCTTGGTGTTTATCAGATGTTTTACGTATTTGTAGCACAGGTCTGATAGTATTTGTAATTAATCTGCTTTCTTGGTGCTGGAAATTACGCATTTGTAAGGAAAATTCTAGCTAATGAATAAGGTGGATTTTTCTGCCAGGTAGGTTTTCTCTACTTTGTGGTCAAGAGTTTTCAACCACATGCAAGGACAAGTCAATCGATTCGATTTCTTTATAAGAAGAGGGCCATGGAAGAAGTGATGTGTAGTCCCTGCATCCCAGGAAAAGAATGGAAAAAATCTAAACAGTTATTAATTTCTGCTGAGATACCCTTAATTTTTTTCTGCTCCCACAAGGACCCTGAACAGCAGTGAGAAAAGAGTTGCTCTTTGTTCTCTGCTGCTTTACACAGTTGTTCTTCCTTAGTCTTGTCAAGGGAAATGTCACTACAGCATGAGGCTTTTAATCATCCAAATTAACAAGGGAATATAGTCACCTATATAACTCTCGCTAACAGAAATTTGGAGGTACTAAGTGTATATATACAATATTGTATGTATTTATGGTGCCTCTGGAAATATACTGGTTTTTATCCTAAAGCTAATATTAGATTTCATCATAGCTTTTGTTTTAGTGCATCTCCCAGAGAAGCATATACACTGTATGTATGGTGTTGCAGTCTCTATGAATTAATTGTTTGTCTTGAATAAAATTGAGAAGATTAGGGTGACAACTGTGATTGTTCCAGCACCTGTATGGCTGGAGCCTATCTGGAAATCCTTTCTGCCTCTCCTTTCCCAGGACTAATTGATTCAAGGCATACTGGCAGCTCTCAGCTCCTTTTCAAGAGAGGTGTGCAGTTACAGCAAGGTTTGGTGTTGGTGCCGAAGTGACTGTTTTATCCTTTCTGATGCTAGTATGAGGGTTGCTCATTTTCAGCTGAAAAACTGAGGGCAGTGAATGAATGTTTTGCTATAGCAGCTGGACTGAGGAAAGAGAGGGATGTGTGTGGGTGTGTATCTGTGTGTGTAAAATACTGATTGTGGATCAGTTCGAAGATCAACATTCTTAAGGTTTTTCATCAAATGGGAAACTTTGAGGTAAATGGGTCTTTAGTTATTTAGAAAAAAATGTAAAGGTTTGATTCACAAAGGGTGTTAGGAACAATTCATGAAGCAGAAAAGGAGACTGTTCCTTTATATGTTGTAGTGTTTAGGACATTTGTTAGGGATGTGGTAAACTTCTTTTAAATCTTTTCAGATCAATCAGTTTGAAAAGTTAGGACCAACCCACTCAAAGATTAAGAGAGAGACAGATTATCTGTGAGGTCAGTTGTATTCTACTTCCGACAATAAAGCGACTGCAGTTGTCAGTGGGGTTATTTGAACACGAATTTCATGCTTACGGTGTGACAGTTCTACCTGTTATGTCAGAAAGCATAGTATTAAAACATTTGCAGCTGAAGCAAACAGCTTGAACTCTTTAGTTTTAAAAAGCTAGTTTAAGTGATCCCCCCCCTTTTCTGTCTGCAAAATACTCTCCTAATGTTCAAACTCTGAATAATGTACACCCAGTTCCAAAGTACCTCTAGCTTCTGCCATTGAGATAACTTTTCTTCTCTTTTAGAACTACTAAGTAATCCTTTGGGGAAATATATGAAGACTTCTAACTCTGTAGATTTATGATATAATATGTTGGGTTTTTTTTTTCTTTCCACCTTGTTGTCAGTTACTGTTGTACCATTTGTGTGGCTTGTTCAGTCTTCTGTCTCCAACTTCTCAGTCAATATTGATAGAAATTGAAGGCACAGGAATCGTCAGTCATTACTACATGTCTAGGGAAAAGTCAGGTATCTCCTCTCTAAAAGTATCAATAAAAATAGGGCATCATTAAAATAAAAACAGGAGTTTAAAGTACATTATAATGGCACTGCTTCTATTATACTCAGTGCTAAAGTTGCTATTTTTCAGACCTGGGGAAGAAGTGATAACGGTATATCTACTATATATGTCATAAAAGATATTCCTTCCCATTAAAAGAAATATTACAGGCTAGCATGGGAACGATATGCAAATTACAGTATACAATCTGCAGAGAGTAAAACTCAATTCTGTGGATCACCCGAAGGTTTCTGTCCTCGACATTTCAGAATGCCAAAGCTGAATTTCAAGCTGTAAGCACTTATTTTGGCTCTCTTAGACTATCACTGTTACCTGCAGGCGTTGTTGACATGGGTACTTAGTTAAGCTGGATGTGGTATTTTGTCTCAAAGCAAGTTGAATCTCAATGCCCTGTGTCTTTTACTTAAATAATTATAGCCTGTCCTGCTACCTTACATCAATACTGGGGTAATCTGTTCTAAGAAATACTACACGCGGTTAAGAACTAAACACCAAGCGATAAAGACATGTATTAAACCCCGCAAATGGCCTCCTTTAATGGGAAGTTTTCCTGGTGATATCATAAAACATTTTAAGTTGATCATTATGTATCTTTAAAAGTCAGAATTACAATGGAGATATTACATGCAGCACTATATAAAGTGCTGCACGTAGAAACTAATGAGGTTCAATTCATTGCAAAATTACAAAAAGACAGTGGTGAAAATCACCTGGTTGCTGTGTTGATGCTTCTGCAGGAAATGCATGTTTTTGTTTTTTAGCCATAGCGGCACACAGGTCACCATACTTCCCTTCCTGTCATTTGTCACCATAGTTCCATCAAAGCAAGCGTTACATGATTCAGGAGGGAGCATCGCTCCCCCACCATTTCTTTATACTCTACATACTAATGCTGTCCTTGTGCAGCCACCCACTGTAATGTGTTTATGACTAAATCCTTGAATTTGCATGCAGACTCCCAACACCTTCATCTTTGCTGAAGGTTTGCTGGGATCTGTTCCAGGATCACCCCTGACGAACATCTAGGGGAGCCACTCAGATTATCTTTTCCGTTCATGGAAAAATAGCAGTATGATAAAGGAAAGGTTTGTGAGCTCATTTTGTTGCCTTTAGATTTGAAGAGACTGTGAAATGTTTGCCTGTAAGTATGTATTTGCTTTTGAAATCGAGTTAACTGACTTTTTACTGTAGTGCCTCTTTGTGAATTTCCTGTAATGCTCAGACATTACCTGCATGGATCATCCACAAGCAGCAATAATTTAATGTTGACTGAGTGCAAAATTTAAGTGTTTAAGTGTTTGAATTTGTATGTCTCTCTATGTTACAGGAATCACCACTTGGTGAACTGAAACAGTCTCTTATGTCTTCTGTAATGAGAGGAAAATTCTTTCTTAGTGTCAGTAGTTTCCTGTGAGGAGAGAAGATTTATGTAGAGAATTCACTGGTGAACTTAACAAACAAATGTACATAAGGATTTTGCCATGTTGTGTGTAAGAGACAGTACATACCAAACTTTTAGTTTTTGACCTGGGTTGTAAATGTCCGTTCTTGTTCTGTGGCAGGCATTGCTAGTTATCTTCTGCAGCATAGTCCCCAAATCTTTTCCAGTCTGCATATAAATAAGAGAGTTCTGTATTGCTCCTGTAGAAGATACTTCCCACCAAGATGAAGCACATTTGGAATGCATTTTGTGCACTGAATGTCCTCCAATGAAGGGGCATCTCCTTCTTTTCTTCTTCTATTTTATGGTTGTATAACATGATACAACTACTGATTTCTGTATTTGGGGTATGGAATCTCTGGCGACCGGCTGTTCTTTTTCCTTTTTTTGCACATAATAGTAATTCGTTTCCTTCCACCTATAAGCTTTAGAGAGAAAAACTTACACAACTTCCTCCTTTATTACTATATCTAGTTTATATCTGATTAAGTTTTTTCCTTATTAGTTACTGTGTCATCTTTAATAAGTTCATATGATATTCTCTAAACAACATTGAATCTATGAATACCTTCATAGTATTAATGAGCTACTGAGGAGTAGAAACATGCACACCTTTTATTATTCTTAACCATGTTCCTCTAAGGTACTCTCTGCTTTGCATATATATATATTCATTCTTGTTAATGCCTTTCTAGAAAGACTTCTAGCTTTTTGCTACTATTGTTTTATTAATATCATGATGTGTAGGAGGTCGGGCTAGGTGACTTCAACAGTCCCTTTTGGCATCGGTGTCAATGTCTCTGGTCTCTGACTGTCTGAGTTGCTCTGGAATTGTCTTCAGGTAACCAATTCAATATTAAGTGTTGTTACCCTCCAAGACCCACTTAGCTTCCAGCCTTCAGTTTCGTTGGAAAAAGTTGGATGTGAATAGAACCAAACCTGGTGAAAAAAGATAAAAGAATGACCAAAAAACGTGATCCAAGAGTCAAACTTTTAGTAAATGCTTTAACTTTCTGCTTGGTGAAACTTAGGTCTATGGGGAAGAACATCTCTTACAGCAAAAATGTCTGCAGAAGAAAAACTAGAAAAATGTTTTCTTATGTGTTCCTCTGGACTTGATGACAATTTATCCCATCAAATACAATGTAGAACTCCTCTTCTAGTTCCCCTTTCCTGGGAAGGACTGACTCTCTTCCTCCCTCAGCTGGCTATCTGAGCTCTAGTATTTTACATATATCAGTTCTATAGTCTTTACTATAGTATGTTACCAATGTAAGGATGCAGAGGCATAAATAAACCTTTCATAATAACTGAATTAGAAATATTGGACATCTTATTTGCTGTTCAAATGAGAAATATGACTTGTTTTAATACTCCTGGCCACCAGAATTTTTACTACCATCTAACGAAGATGTCAGAGTACGCTTCCATCACTGCCAATGACACCGTGAGCAATCATAAAGTACTATGTAGAGGGCTCTGTTTCTGTGTCCAAACTGTTAAGGGAAATTTTTTCTAACCCAAAGGATGCAAAACTGCACAGGGTGCTTTTATAGATGTAATTGCTCTGGGTGACAGGCAAAATACTCTGGATGTGAGTACAGTGTAAGTGATGTAGAAAGCTGGGGTTTATTCTCAGTGTTTTGCTTCTAAGACTTATCAGTCAGAAGTTGACTCAATATATTAAGCTTCTAAGTATTTTAACATTTCCTCTAAACCCATGTATTAGTGAAATGATTCATTTAACATTTACAAAAACAATCATTAAAGTATAATTATAAAAGAAAAACCTATTTAAAGGAAAAAATAATGACTATTTTTCCACTTTTTGAAACATGTTGTTAATTATATTGATTAATTACATATTGGTTTGACCAGCATCTCTAGTGCATGAATAAATCCATCCGAATTCATGATCTGGATTAAGTGATCGGTGCTGTGCCATGTGAGCGCAGGTGCAGGACCTGGTGTGAGAGGTGAGCCCTTCCCGGACACACATTCCTGGGCCACTGTGATTCCCACCCTTCTCCTTCCCTGCGAGCCTGTGCTCCTGCTTCTGCTCGGCCAGTTGCCTCAGGGGCTGCTTAGTCTCATATGCTTAATGCTGCCCTGGCTTTTTTTTGCGTGAGAATCATGGTTTTAGTAGGAAATACATTTTTAAATTGCTACTTAGAAGAGAATCATTGACTTCACATTTATATGAACTGTATTTTTTTAATTGGCCTGTATATGAAGTTGTGGAATTGATATTATTTTCTTGGTATGCGATGTTTATTCACATTATTATATGATGTGATTAATGATAATAGGACATATTGAACAGTTAAGTGTATGGGTGCTATCTTATTAGACAGACAGTAAAAGAACTTCACAACAGGATGAGTATTGGCTTAAAGAGGATGAGTATTATATTACCTCTTCTACAAGGGTACAGGAAATCCTGATGTGGTCTACACAATGTAGCTAATATTTACCATTCAGTAATTATTTGTAGGACTTTTTTATTGAATTTATAATGATGTATGTTAATTGATCAAATGCAGTATTGTAAAAAAAATACTGTAGAGTGTTAGATGTAACTATGTTAGGATGTGCTAGCATTGTACTGTTTATCCCATCCTCAGGTATACGTATAACCAGATGCCTATTTTACAAGCAGAAAATAAATGTAATAGAATCTCAGATACTAATTAGTAGTAGTACCAAGAAACCCACTACTTGGAAATAACTCTGTGCTGAAGGATTACAAAGGCTCTTTGTCTTAAAAAGCTAGCATGTTAAAAAAATGAAGTGCAGGTTATTTATTACATTACAATTTTTTTCCATTGCCTGGTGGTATTTCAGAAGAAGGGTATTTAATTGGCTGTAAGACTGCAGAAGCATGGATGATAGCTCTTTGCCTGTTTTTTCATAGCTAGAAATAAAATAATATTCCATAGGTACTCCTGTAATTATTGTTTATTTACTGAAAATACTGAATATATTTTTCTTTGCATGATTTGGTGTATACTCCCAATATTTTTCCTAGAGATAGGAAGAACAGTGATTAAGTCCTCCTGTGAGAGCCAGAGCCAAGCTGTGCCAAACTTCATCAGTGATGAGTTTCAAATATTTTGAAAGTTACAGTTTTCTCCCAGCTGCTTTCCTTGCTGTAGGGAATAAGTAACCTGCTCTTGCCAAGAGCTACCTACTTTATTTTTTTTTTTTTTTTTTTTTAAGTGACAATTAAAGCACTTCTCTCCTGTCATCTCCCCAAAAGTAGGTATGCCAAGGGGAGCTTGGAAGCTTTCTTCCTCTGCCCTTCTGCTGAGTAAGAATGTGAAAATCTTTGTGAGAGTAATTGATATCAGGGCAAGGGTTCTTCATCTGAGCTTGGAATAAGACATCCATCCTCAAATACAGTAGCAATTTCCTTCCTAGGAAATAGTTTCCTTCCTAGGAAGCTCCATTTGTGGGTTCTTTTCTTGGAAGAAAAAAAAGTGGAATACCTCTGTTGTCAGTGCAGGGCTGTGCCTTTAGAGCAGGTCCAATGCCTTTTTCGTCTAAGCTGAAAATAAGTGTTACAGTAACAGTAATGTTGTCACTGTTTATTGTTTTTCATATTTAAGGAAAATGCCACTGCAGAAGAAGGAGTGTTTGTGCCCTGTGCAGGTGGAATATGTGTGAATTTGTATGAAGCATAGGAATTTATATGCACATCTTAATTAAATCAAGTAATAGAAAGTGTAATCGGTCTTTAGATACATCATTGCTACCTGTGACTTCCAGTGGCTCAAGTACAATATGTGTTTTCAGAGACAAAATGAACCATCTCAAGTATTTCAAGTATTTAGAATAAGTTTAGCCCTGACAACTAAAATAGTGTCAGAAAATGGAGCCTTGCTAAAACGTACTATTGCTGAAAATATGAGGGGCTAAAAAAGGATGTTGGGGCTAAAAAAGGATGTTGAGGCTAAAAAGGAGAAACTGGATGCAAGTTTACAACTTATGCTGTCCTTTTTTTCTCTCCAGATTGAGAAGATTTTCCTGTATTGTGTGAAAACCTGCTTTGTCTATGCCTTTGACACAGGTCCGTTTAGAAAAGTGTAGTATATGTTTCAGTATAGAATACAAAGGATTCTTGCTGTCTGACCAGCAGTGGTGGAGGAAGCCTCTACCATTTTTCCTGTAGGCTGATTTGATGGGAGAGAAGAGGTAATAAGGAACTGGCGGACGGTTTTATTTTTAACATTCCTTTTTTTTTATTTTTTGGTAGTCAATTAATGCTTTTATGCCATCCCCTGCAGCCTCCCTGGTTCAGTGCTGTCAGCAGTATGTGCTGTGCAGCCGCAAGACGCAGCCCGTCCCTACAGGTGGTTACAGCCCTGTTGGCTGGATCCTATTTACTGGCACTTGTGAGTCCAAACTCCCCCATGACTCTGAACAGGGCAGCAGCGGCTGAACAGCAGAGTCTCTGTCGTTAGCGCTGGGGAGGGATTTTTAAAGGAAATCTGCTTCCATAATTTTTTAAACTGTATTTCTCTAAGCCCGTTATTGTTTTAGAAAGCGCAGATCCGGATGGATTTACAAATGTAATCATATGCTTCTTCATATGTGTAGTATATAGCACAATTATGTTTCTTTTGTGCAAAGCTGTGATAATCAAAGGGGCAATATTTGAAGCTGTTTCCTGTTATAGGTGAGGGGGAGATGAAGTGGTTGAAGTGGTTGTGCTAAGATCTTGAATGGCAAAGTGCTTAAGCCACACTGTAGTGCCAGTCCCCACAGGTATGGTTGCAGTATGCTGGAGAAGTTTAGATATTATTTTTTTTTTTAAGCCTAATAGTGAATTGTTTTAGTGATGGAAGCTGGATTCAGACAGCAGAAGTGGTGCTCTCCATAGAACAGAACAGAGCGGAATAGGCTCCAAGTTCTGGCATTTGCTTTGTGTGTTTCACATTACACTGTAAAATTAAATGGATTTCTGTTATTCATAGTTCCCCCCAGCATTATTATAGTGAAAGGTCTTTCTTCAGGTAAGGCATCATGGTAGGATTCGGTTTTTTTCCTTTGTCAGCTCATATTATAATATCAAGAGATACAGTGGACTCTGCATGAAAGTGTTTAAAGCAGGTCTGCATGCTTTTCATACAGGAAAACCCAACAGGAAGTTACAGGCCTGGTGCTGGAATTGCAGGTCAAAATTCTGTAATCTGTACTCTAAAAGAATTCAAGACAGAAGGCTGTAACGGGCCCTTTTGGCCTTGAAATCTCTGAATCTGCTGTGTATAACAAATGCAGTTTGTTCTGTTTACATCAGTTCTGACTGTCAAGCCTTTATGTAGTTGGAATATATAATTTGGAAGACAAAATCCACTTCACGTATTGCAGATGAGCAGGTGGAACTGCTAAGTAGCTTCCCTGCAGTTCTTTAAACTTCAACCTGTAATCTAGAATAAAGTTTGTGTTTAGAACTACTAAAAGCCATCTGTGTTTGGAAAAAAATTGAACATTTCTGTTTATCTTCCTGTTTGGTGCATGAAGGTTTCTTTTTTTTAAATGCATGGAAAATAATAGAACAAAATCTGTTTGACAAATTCAGCATCAGGAAATTTTTTAATAAAGATGATAATCAATAAATGTAAACAAATTTAAGATCTCTTATTTAGCAAGATATTTAATGTTCCTTGAAAGCAAAACATTTAGGTTTGAAAATACAGGTGTTCTGCCAAAGGCACAGTTACACCAAAACAAATTTCATTCCTGTTAGTATTTGTGGATCAGCCCTTCTTACGTGCCCTGTAATACATTGTTGGTAACTGAGTAGAGGAGAAAAAGCAAGAGTGTTTCTGTTCAGGGTTTCCTCATGACATAATGGTGCTTATTCTGGATCAATTTATTTTAATAGCTATAGATTGTAAGCACTAGGTATATATTTTTCACCTTTCATCCTCTATCTTACTCAATCCTTCTAGCCATTTTCCTGGGGTTTTGGGGTGCAAAAATAAAATGTCTCCAAACAGCTCTGTTAAACTTTTAATAGAATAATTTCTAGGTGTCTAAAGCAGTTATTGAGCAAGTATAGATTAACTAATGAAGTTAACATTTCAATTGACACTTTTACTTAGGGAAAACCAGAAACTAATAAAATCAATAACAATGTTAATCTGAAAGGGAAGCACAATTCAAATGGGGAAAAAAAAGGTGAATTGCTTGAATTATCTGATCAGAAGCCAGTAAGCAGCATAATTCCCTGGAATAATCAGTAAGATAAATTTGGAACAGTAATTTAAATATTTATTCTTTTAAACTAATGTATGACTGAAGTATGGAGAAAAGTTCTATTGTTTCACTTGCACATCACACCTGGAGCAGATCTGTGCTCCTTTTGTGGGTACCGTGCAATCTCATTACCACCAGATGTTCACACTGTTAAATAACAGTTGTTGGCTTGCCAACAGTGCCATTGTTCAACCTTTCCTTGATTTTCTTCTTGTTGTAATATTGCCATTCAGCTACATTTTATTTTAAATTAATTGCATAGATGAGCTGCACAAAATGTCCCTAACTAACATGTCACCTTTGTAATTTTGGAAGAAGTAAAGCACATGAAGATAATGTTAAGATAGAAACTTAATTGCTTGTGTTTCTTTCCTGTTGGAACTAAGACTTCGTCTTTGAGCCAAAATAAAATTCTGCTCCAAAATACGATCAGAATCCTTTCCAGGCCAGTATGGGGGGCTTTAGTTAATCTATTTCTATCAGAAGGGTTGTTAGTATGAGTTTGAACTGTAGATAAGACTGTTTCCTAGGTCATTTTATGCTCCAGACCTGTTTCCTACTTTTATGGAGCTTGCATTGAGTGTGCCATGTGGGACAGGACCCTCTGGATCAAGATATGCGCTGTCCTGGTGATCCTACATAGTTACTGGCACTGTCGGTCTAATTCCCCACGCTTCAGCAGACCAGTGGAATTACATGTGCAGACTAGAGAATGATATCCAAAACAAATGAATGCCAAAGGAAATTCTGCCAGTGTTTTCAAATGTTGGTGCCAACTCTGTGTTTCCATATCTATGTTGATTAGAGACCAACACACTTACCATTTAATTTTCAAATTAGCTAGCATGGGTATTTCCCAAGAATTCCAGTAGTGTGATAGGTTATGAACACATATGCAAACAAGACCTCTAAAGTGCTTTCGTTTCATAAATTAAATTTAGATACATAGGATTTAATACTTCTGGGCAAAAATTTTAATGGCACTTGTGACCTTTGAATGTCTAATTTCTATTCAAAGTCCAGATGACTGATCAGTAGAAATAATTTAATATAGACTGGTATTTTAGCTTCATGAAAACATGCAAAATCACAAAACAGTGCCTTGATGTAATTTATATATTACTGGTTGCAAGATAATTCTAAAGAGCTAACGATCTTCATTTAATCAACATGTTTTCCTTGTAAATCAGAATGACACCTGTTGTTTTTGAAAGAGCAGGTTAAATAATTAAGTGTGAACAGAAAATTGCCTACCTTTGTTTATTTTTATGATAACTTTGAATGTTTTGTTTATCCTTTGGTAGCATAAAATAAAAAAAACCCCAAGTCCTGTCAATCGTGTAGTTCTGTGACATTTAGCTGCACCTGCTAAATTGTGGGTCCACTGCACTGTGAAGCACAATTCTCATTAGCTCCAGTACAGTCAGGATTTTAACAAAGATGTCTAAATTCTAGCAAAGCTGTTGGATTCAGTGCAATGAAATTGAAGCAAATGGTAAATGTCTCACTGAAAAGGGCCGAGAGTAAATGCACTAGTGGATTACTGAACTTTTTGTACCTACTGCCATAATGGTGAATATTTATTAAAATAAGAAGCCTTTCTGTTGCACACAGATACTTTATTATTCAGCATCATATTTTTAAATCTAATTTCATTTTCAGTGGCAGCAAATTGATAGCTGAAAAATAATGTCTTATTGTTATCTCTAAGTCAGAATTTCAGTGTAGATTTAAACTATATATCCAAGATCACGAACTTTTACTTTTTGCCACTCAATAGTTAGCTAATACTCGCTCTCACGAAGTAATAAAAAATAGAGGGTACTGGTTTTCACAGATAATTAGCAGTCTCTTCTACCGCATGTTCCCTGTCTCAAATGGTGTACATTGTCACCACCCAGTTGATGATGATACAACGATTTCTAGGCGTAGAGGCTCAGACTTTGAGCTGTAGAGATGCCTTTTTCATTCCTAGCCAAGATAGCAGCTGTGTTGACAAGCGTTTACACCAAGTGGCAGTGTGTTTGCAGCACTGGAGGAGGCTTGCATCCATGTCTGTAGAGCTTCAGGAAAGAGACGGCATGTACATAAAGGAACTATCTATTTCTGTTATTCATATTTTTTTTATATTAGTAAATCCGAAGCATTTTTGTCTGTTGAGTAATTTCCTGGTTTTGATGAGGACTGGAGATTCGGTCCCATTTGTGAAATAGGGTTGCATTCTGTGGTGTAGTAGTCATGGAAAAGGCAGCAGAGCGCCATTCAGATTAGTCTGGATAGAGTTAAATATTCTCCTGGTCGTTGAATATCATGATGCACTCCAATAGATAATCAACGTTATTTTCATTGTTAGCTTATTCTCTCCCCATATTGACTATAGGCCAAAGTTCAGGACAGTCAACCCATTCATTACAGAGGAGAGTTTGCTTGTGTAGTGGCTAATGAGGGAATTTTTTTGTGTGTGTGATGCAGCTTTATAATAGCAATAGCAGGCATGGTAAATTTGGTGATTGTTGTTTTCATTACGGTAGAGAGCTTATTCTGAAGAAGTGAATAGTCATTAAAAGTTAAAGAAAATGGAGCACTGAATGGGAGTGTTATTTGCCACCATCATACTCTGGAAATCAGTATTTAATGGGATTGATATGCACTTTTTCTTTTGGGACATAATATATTGTCTTCTGATTTCATTGACTAAAGCTGGAGACCTATGATACGTTGGTAGAAGGCCATCCCATCCTGAATGAAACATATTATAAGATCTTCATTAAACTTATTTGATGGTATATGTATATTTGTTTCACCTTTCAAGTGCCTATGAATACTTATTTTCAAAAAAAAAACATCTGCAAGTTTCTTTAGTGGCAAATAATCTGACTCTAGACTATCCTGGCTCTCACTTAGGGTTTAGATATTACATTGCATAATCACATGTTCTGTATCCTCTATTTTGATTATAATTTCTTCACGATGAAGTTTACTACAGCCCGTACTAGACTTAGCACAATTTACATGGACTACAGAAATGAGCTGGAGGGTGGTAAGTAATAAACATCAGCATTGTCAGTGGAAACCTAGAAATCCTACACTGTGACCTCATTTGCCTTTGATGTCCTCTGCTGGGAGGGCCAGATTCTCAAGGGCTACATTACGCACCTTGTGAAGGACAGCCCTGAGGCCACTTCGATATTATACTTGCAGTATTTTCACTGCAAGCCCGCAGCTTGAGCGTGATGGTAGGCATTGAGTCGTCAGCTCTGGCTGAATCCACTCGCTGAGATACCTTCGTGTGGACAAAAAGGGGTGAGCAAACTGCAGCCCTGCGGCTGCTCCAGAGACAGGTCTTTTACTGTGATATGTGCATAGCCATTGAATTTTAATTTTCTCACTTGCCGGGCTTGTCTATGAAATGCCAGTCACATCTACAGCACCACAGAAGTTGGGACAATTGTGAACTCTCAGGAGCGTTTCAGAGGCACAAGAAGTTCACATTTCTATTGTAGGTTGAAATACCCCATTTTATTTGAGAATTATAATTATATGGGAGTGGAGAAGCATACAAATCTTCCTTCCTTGAAATGATTGTATCTTATCTGAAGTGCAGCCTTGCCAATTCAGTAATCTGTGTGAAATCCAGCCTGGGCCATGCTGCCCACTCCGAAGCAGAGTGGTCCATGTCCCATCTGCCTTGTCTTCTTGACAGTCTCAGCAGAAAGGTCAACTCTTGAGGCTGTCAGAGAAGTGCTGCTGTATTGAGATACCTTATTGTCTCTCTGGGGAAGAGTCTGGGATAGGATGTGTGACTGAGACTGACAATTTGTTCCCTAATTTTCTCAATAGTCCAGGGACATGTATGTTAATTAGGGAACAGCTGGGTGAGTCCATTGCCAAGCTGGCTCAGTAATGGTCCTTGGTGCAAAGCAAAAGAGCAACCAGAGATTATTTTTTTTTATTCCTGAACAAAAATGTTTCCATGTAGTTTGGAAAGCTGAGCAGTTTTATGGGAAATTTAGGAAAAGGTGGGATGTTCTGCGCTGGCAAAATTACATCTACAGCAATGATCTTTCACCATCACTGCATAATGTGGGGTGAAAATCAAAGTGCTGGAATAACTTTCCCTACTCTCCCTCTTTAAATTTTTTAGCACCTTAAGTACAGTACATTTTCTAATATGAAGTCTCTCTCTATTTTTTTTTTTTCTTACAGAGGGAACAGATAAATAAAAGTGTAGGTGTCAGAAGGTATCCAGGAGTAATAACCTGGTGGACGTTACTGGAGTTGCATGGCACATGAGCAGTGATGTAGCCTATTAGGAAGGCTCTGTCTGCTGTGAATACTGCCCCTTCCCATCCTCTTTCTTTTGGTGCTGATTTACTGTTAATTGCATTTCAAACAAATTGGAATAGACTAATAGACTCAAGTCTATTATCCTAGCTTTTAACACCATGAAGTCATGTTTAGTGCTTTGCTCTAGGGGGAAAATGAATATCCCTAACAGTTTCCTCCCAGTAACGGCAGAAATACAGATGGAGACTTCTGCATTAAAAAAAGTGGAATGGAGAAGGCGGTGAGGAGGAGTAGCAAAAATAGTCAAATCTTGTGCTTTAGTCCATCAACTGATTGCTTTTTGGGTTAGATAACTGCTTCCCATTTATGCTAGTACACACTTAGTTCTTTGCATTTTCATTTATTTTTATTCATTTCCTCTGTAGAGCTTTGTCCAGTTGTGCTCTAAAGTGGAGACTTTTATTACTTCTGATCAGAGATTAATTATGGCATAAGTGCTATTTGCATTCAACTTTTTGTAATCATTAGACAGCTCTTTAAATGATGTTAGTTAATATCTTTCTGTCATGTGGTGTATTGACCATTTCAGAAAGCTATAGCTGTGTTATTCTGAGTGTGCTCTTGAAGTGGGGAAAATGAGACAGACCCTGGGGCAGCCTGGATTTGGGAAATCTGAGTGAGCAGGTCTATGTAGAGGTGCTGTGCTCACTCCCAAGCAGGGTCCCATGGGAGCAGAAGAGAACTGCAGGAAAATTTCTTCATCCAACAAGGCTGGAGAAGAAATAGCTTTTACTCCATCCAGCAAAGCTGGAGAAAAAATAGCTTCAGGAAGCTATTTCTCGTATCTGCCATGTCTGGCAGGACAAAAACGCTCAAGGGTTTGCAATTTAAGTTACTAGTTAATAAATTGGTAAACTTGTAGGAAAAACTTGAAAATATCTAAATCAAAACAGCTTTATATTATCTTGGCAGTACATAGAGGAGGAATGTATCTTTCAAAAACCTGGGTGTGATGGTTTAGTTTTGCTGTGGAAACTAAACTGGCAGCGCACCTGGATTCCACAGCATGTCCAGGTAGAGCCCCAGTACCGTCACTGGGACTTTATTCAGCTACATTCTCTGTGATTACGTGCATTCAATCAGTCTAGCTGTATCTTTGTTGTCTTGTGAAGTAATTCAGCTCCTTCCCTTCTGTTTACATCTTTCCAACGTGCACAGAAGTGACTTGCTTCAGCAGCAGACAGTCATGTTATTCCAGCTGAGCTGCTCAGACATTACTGCCTGTGGCTGATGGTTGTTGTCCACCTTATTGCCTCCCACAGCTCCGCAGTGAATATTTCCTCACCTGCTTGAGTTCAAACTCAAGAACACAAGTTTAACTGCATTGTATATTTCACCGTTGTATTTTTTTCTGGTAAATCAATCCCCCAGCGGAATTGTTAATATTCAAGAGGTGTCCATTTCCTCTCTCCGGTCTGAAGTGCTGGTGTGGGGATATTAGCAGTTGCAATAATGAGGCAGGATCCTGTGCAATTGCGCGATAGGGAAGGAATATGTGATTTTGTAAATGAAGAGTGACTGTTGAGAGAGTTGAAGATTTTAATGTATTGATAGACTGCAGTAATCAGGACCACTGAAATTCGGCATGAGTTGAGCATGACTTGGTGTGATATCTGACAGCAAGATTTGGAAAAGAGGAGGATACTTTGATAAAGGATGGAGATTTGAATTACCTGGGCCAGTCTAGAGTTGCTTTATTCTAGAGTTGAAAGAAGTAGGAGGACAGCTTTTGTGTAAATGCCTGTGTTCCTAGTTTGTGCTAGTTACTTCTTTCTGCACAAATATGCAACATGCCATAAAGCATAATTAAATAAAATATCCAGGTTGTTTTTGATTAGGCTGATTAATCCATTAATATCAGCCTAACAGTCAAGATCTGCTCTCTTGGGCTCTATCTTTATGTTAATATAGCTCTGTGTAATAACTGAGAAGTCCACCTTCTCAGCAGAGCTAATTTGCTTGTGTCTGGAGGGATGCTACTGTGACTGTGCTGCTTCCATTTCTGTAGCTACTGTGCCATAAGATCTCCACCTGATTTTTGGTTAGTTTGTGTTGCATTAGAAGGGAAAGGGAAGTAGAAGACCTGTATAAGTCAGAAAGCACAGGAATTACCTGTGTCTACAACCCTGCAGGCCATTTTGAAAAGGGAATCTTCTGCATAATGCAAGATTGTCTAGAAGAGTCACAGTTTACATTATAAAACTAGTGCAGAATAAATGTTTTCTTGAAAGGACTACTCACAAGAGCCTAAACTTTTAGAAAAGCAGTGGAAATCTTACTCAGTTAACACGTGACTTGTCTGGCATATTGAAATTTGGTCTATATCCATAATATCTTTGTAAATGACTGTTTTATTTAATTAGAAAACACTTAATTAGACAAAGATTTGTCTAGCACCTCCTGTTCATTAAATCAGAAAGCATTCTCTATTTTAATTAGCATGACATTTTCTATAATCAATTTAATGAAATGCCATCTGCAGTTCTAATAATACTGTGTACAGCAAAGGCTGATTGACATATGTGTTGACAGCAAGGTATCAACCTTCTCTTATGTTTGTATTTTAAAAAAATGTAAAATATAAGGAAAAGGAGGACTTTGATTTGCTAATGCTGCTGTTTGTGCTGCAAAATGGAATTTTATTTAAACAATCCAAAATTCAGTAAATATTTTCAATGGGAAGACAAGAATTTACAATCTCCAGGTTAACACTGTCAGTAATTTCAGAAGACTGCCCTGAAGCCTCCTTATTGTAGATGTTGTGGAGCAGTTTTTCAGCATTGCTTGCACGTCTGTTCTTCTCTTTCCTTCACTTTTTTAGATTCTACTTACGCTCTCAAGACTGTTTCGTAGATTGCCTTAATATCTGGTGGTTTGTATGCACAAAATTGCTTGAGTAGTGATACTGCTCTACCCCCACCAAACTCCTTGGGCTCTGCCCTCGGAACAGGTGCCCGGGGGCTTATCGGCTTGTCCTCCTCCAGCAGAGCGAAAGGCAGGCTCTGCCAGAGGGGTGGAAGGATGTATCTGCACCTCTTGCTGTGCTACTTGCTGGATAGGAGAAAGCCCCAGGCTTGGGGCCCTGTTCTGTATGATCATAAGGACAGAGAAAACAAAATTGCCAAAAGCCCGTTAGATTTCTGTAGTGTTCATTATTTGTAAGTGAGGGGAGGTTGGCATGTGAATACTTAAATGATGTCAGTGCCCAGGACTTCTGGGCTCCTTTAGGTAACTAGCTTAGGCTAAAATACATGGTGCTATGTACACATTAGCCAGCAATTAGATGTCTATGCTCTGTGTACCTTCTTTATAAATAATTTTTTTCTTTGAATTATTCAATATCAGTAAGTTCTAAAACATTATTGAACCAGGTCCTAGCAAGTTGGACTTGCCATGTCTCCGTTGAAATTGATGGATCCACACAAGTTTGTCTCAGGAGTTACCTTGAAATAAACCTTGTTATCAATAAATAATCGAAATTTAGCAAATATTCTACCACAGTACTTTTATTTGGCAAAAAGAAAAATTACATAAACAGTACTGTGAATAGAATAGAAGAATATTCAATAAAATAAACCCACTGGTACCAACACAACTCTTGCATGGCTAACATGAAGCATGAACAGAATATTGGAGTCTCAGATTCGGGAATCTCCAAATTCCTGTGTCTTCACTGAGCCTAAGCTGCCTCCCTAAGTTTTCATAAATTCTCAGAATTCACGCAGGACAGGCTTCCTTCTTTTTATGCAGGAAATCCCCAGTTGTTTCTGGAGCTGTTGGATCTTTCCAAGTACAACAATGACAACTTTTGGTACTTAATTAACTGGTGATATCTCATATCTCTATTGGTCTGGGATCTCTTATAATATATCCCACATTTAGAGACCTACAGAAATGACAAATCATTATACTTCGTCTTTGTTCATTCACATGTAGGACATGACTAACTTTCTCTTGACTCTTACAGCTGAAATACGCAGTTAATAAGTGTGTCAACAGTTTAACGCACACAGGGAATCTCTTGGAGTGACTCTCTGGGAAAAAAGAAATTATGTGATAAATAGTCTGGATCTTTTTGTGTCATGTACAGGTCTGAATATGCAGACACCACCCACCAATTGTTGTCTAAGTTCAGTGATGTGTGAAATCAGAGTTTATACTCATCAAATAAACCACCACCATTCAGTGTCCTGCTTTCAGGAATATAAATTGTTAAAGGCTATATAGACCCCTGGCCAAATTCTTACACTAGCACAATTCAAGGCTTGATTTTCAATGATGGTGATGTAATTCAGGATGGGAGTTAGTCTATTTTTTCCCCCAAATAATACATAATTTTTCATCAGAATTTAAAAGGGTATGAAGTTTTCTGAGATAATGTGCACATATATGATGCCATGTGAAGTTAATTTGAACAGTGAGTGCTGCAAATGAATTCCGTAGCATTTTGGATATGGCAGTGTTGTCAGTTCAGTAAATGAGAGTAAATTCAATAAATAAGGGTAAAGAAATTATGGAAGAATTGATGGGGATCAAGCTGCTTGTCAAATACAAAAAGTTTTGCATTGATTTCTTTGCATTTTATGATATTTTGCCTGTACTTTGACATTCTCTGGAACAATATATAGTAGGCCAGGCACAGTACAGAGCTGCATCTCCTGCAAACAACATATATCCTGAGCAGAACCGTAATCAGTCTTGAACCTAAAACAGGAACAATAGCCTGAGTAAAACTATTTATATGAAATGCTGTTTTCATTTTAAAAACACCTGAGATTATGATGATGCCATATTTGCATAATAGTTGCATCACCGAGAGTTATATTAATGATACTGATATATATGTTCAAACTATGATTGAAATTGTATGGAGTAATCATTTCAGCAGAACATGTGTTCCACATTCTTTACCTAGAGATAGAGCATATGATGAAAAGGTTTACTTTTAAAAGCATACAATAGCATAAGAATTTGGACAGTTAGCCTCACAATGAAAAAATAATTTATTGTTGGTTCTACAGCTAATACAATTTTGTAAGAGGATGTAATATTTATGTTACTGACTCAGGTGAAATTATTACACTGCAATAATCACAGATGAATTTTGGTTTTTGAAGTTTGTTTTGATGTAGTATTTTATTTAATGTTGCATTCTCTGTGAAAGCCAAGTAAGTTGTAGAGAACCTGTTCAGCAGCAGGTTTAGTCTACAGAGCTGTATGCTTACTAGGCAGCATCCCTCAGATTCAGGTTCAGAAATAAGCTCAAAATCAAAGGGGAATAAATTCTTCCCAAAGATAGTTATCTATAATAATAGCTGAACCTACCCTACCTTTTTCTCTCTATCATCAGAATGACTGCTGAATCACCAAGTTTGTTTCCTTATTCTGACAGTCATTAGGTTTGCCTTCTAACAAAGCCAATTAGTTTAATTACACTAGACACTGCAGTTCTGATGAAAAACCTTACATATGTAACACAGAGAACAAGGTATTTATGGCAGTCTTTGTTCAAACCCCTTCAATCGAGTGAATCAATTTGGTAAGCCGTACTGGAACCATCTCAGCAGGTAAACTAAACCACCTGCTGCAGGGTAAGGCACGGGAGGGGAGGAAGAGTGGGAGCCCATTTTATCTGCCTGGGAAAAATTCCTGTTCTGAGATTTGTGGAATTTGCATGCTGTGCCTTTGAGCATCTTACCAGGCATACACCCATGTGGATTCCCTGGACGAGGCTGCAGCACTAACCAACCCCAGTATCCCATCTGCAGCTGAGATCAATATTTGATAGTTCGTAGGAAAGTGGAGTAGAAGACACAAACAGGAGATGAATTATGCATCAGAAGGAAAAAGAAATATCCCTTGATCCCACAGGCAGTCAACTAAAAAAGCTCTAGGTTTGAGATATTCATTAAAATTGTCCTAGCGCAGAGCTACAAACACGAGCTATATTGTTCAAACAAACCTGTATTTCCAAAGATTAATTGCAGAAGGGGATGAGAAAATCAATAAAGGGAGTTAAAGCCACAGATTCCAGGCCAGAAAAGATCTCAACAGCCATCCAAACTCAACCTGTTATGTTTTTACCAACATTCAGACTAAACTAATTCTGAACATAAAGATGTGAAGTGCATCTTTACAAAAAAAAGTCCCAGGGCTGCTGATTCTGTCATCTCCTTTGCTGAGCTCTTCCACGCATCCCAACGTCCATACCTGCCATCAACTTTTCCCTAACTATATGAATATATATATGAACTAGATATCTTTGAACTTTCTTCCTGGGGCTGCTTTCAATCCATTCTCCGCCCAGTCTATATTTGATGCTATAAATCCTGTTGGCCAAATGTACATGGCACGTAGCAAAGTAGATAACTGAGAAGTAGTTATGTTCTGATACTGTTATTTGGATTTGGGTAGCTTATTAGTCACACCTAGAGACCAAAAATGCATTGTTCAGAGCACTGTTCAAACAGGGGAATGAACATGGCTAGTTGTTGACAGCTGTTCCGTGACTGGGTTATATGTGCCATTTTAGCTGTTTGTCCAGACAACTTTATTCTACAGTATCGCTTAGCACTGTGGTACAACATCATTGGGGATTTTCAGTGCTATGGTACATAAAAGAATACATGCAAAAAACTCTAAAAGAAGTTGCAGAAACTTTAATGTTCTGTAGTAATGTTCTGCCAGTAACCTGAAACCACAGTAACTTCCTACAAAGTGTTACCTCTTTTTATTCAAAATGAATATTTGAAATCTTTTTCTTTATAAGAAGTTGCTATTAATTCCACACTTCTCAATCTAATTTTTCTTCCCAAACAAGAGCTCCGATAATCCTGTCCTAAACTCTATCAATCCCACCCCACTTCCCAGCCATGATCCTAAAATAGTTTAGTGAGCTCTTAAAATGAGGGTTCATTAATTTTACAGAACATAACAGAGGACATTCAGTAGTGCCTTATATCTAGAGTTTCAGTGGAGTCAATTAAAACACAGCTACATTTTTCTGAAGAAGTGAAGCATATTTATTATGACAGCGCAACCTTTTTCTCCAGTCATGTTTACTTCCCACTGAATAAAATTCAGGGATCTGTAATGAACTTTTCAGACATTACTGATGATTAGTAAAGTTCTTTTGTGTTTCCTTCGGGCTTAATTTAGAACTTTCCTTAGGCTTTCTACATTTTTATAACAAAATAGCTTCATTTGATTAAATATAAACCACTTACATAGGCTTTAAATAACATGAAAGAATCATCAGTCAATCTATTGAATCTCTTACTAGAAATAGTGGGAAGTTTGGAGCCAATTTTTTTTTCAGTCAAGGCTTATATAGTTCTGTATTTCTTTGTGATTTTGCACATATTGGTACAAACAGATAGAAAGCATTTTTCATAGGAGCCACAATTAATTCTGTAATTTTTTTTTTCTTTAGTTCAGGTATATTTGATTATTTTTCGTATGTAAACTTACAAATCAAGTAAGTGGTGGAAGGACAGTTCATCCCACAGTGTTTTAAATATTCTACAAATAGACCTATTTAGCTTTAACCCTGTTTGCTAATATTCAGCTTATGTGACTATCTCATAATATGTGGCCCAGCACTAATCATACAGGACATGGACTGTCTTAAGATATAGTACATATCTTTGTCAATCCAGTTACCAGAAACACAGAATACTATAGAATTTTTGTCAGAATCTCTTCTAAGGAGGTAGGTGAATGTGGTGTCCAGCAAAAGCTTTTTTCTTTGCAAAACTTTGCTTTGATATAAGGCCGTTTTCATAGCAAATATGGTTGGACCTTGAAGTGTCAGAGTCACAGTGATATCTGGGTGAGACCGGTTTTATGTTCAAGATGTCACTTCATTCACAGGAATCTCATTTTGGCCATGGAAAATGATTCCATTTAAGTGAAATCATATTTTTGAGTGAGGTGAACATGCTATATGGCATAAACTGATATTTTTGAAGCTTGTGAGGCAAATCAACAAAACTAGATTTTATGAGTGCAATTCTCTCAATCTTGTTTGCGTATTGTAATGAAGATATTCTAATGACTGTAATATGCTAGTTTTCTCTACAGATGTTGGATTAAATGATGTGTTCGCTAACTAATAATGCCTTTGTTGTTGCAGATACAGCAGTGGTGTATAAAAATAGGAATGGACATGTTGTTGAACTGAATGTAGAAACAAATACAACTACATTATTATTGGAAAATACAACTTTTGTAAGTAATATATATTATTTATTCATTTCTTAGTGGAAGTCTGTTAGCATTTTTTCCTGCAACAGGAGTGAGAGAATATAATATTAAAAAGTAACAGAAAATATGTTTGTAACCTCGAGTAGATAATATATAAATAGAAAGTATAATCCATTCCTCTGTCAGTGCGCAATTTCTGGCTGAAGTTATTTGTTGTTTTATTCAACCTACGTGTAAATAACCAAGATGTGCTGGTGAGTCTACCTGATGTCTTTTATAATAAAAAGTTACATAGAACGGGGGATTGCTACTCAAAATGTTGAGAGCTTTTCCCTATTAGAAAAGGGGAGGGCCGTTCAAAAGTCATACGAAGATTGTCCTTTAAGCAATTAAATATGCAAAGAAAAATGTATTTCCTAGTCCTGTTAATCTATGGCTTACTTGTTCCTCTGTGTTTTAATGGCAAACTAGATGGTTGGGGATTATTCCTCTTGACCAGTAAGTAGTATACACGAGTGGTTTGCATATGTTTCTGACTAGCAGTAATTGCTAAGAAATGTTTTAATGCCTTAGTCTACATTTTCTTTTGCTTTGGTTGGTGCTGTTGTTCTCAGTGATACCACTTATATCCTACTCTGCAATTCTCGTTTATCAGGGTTTTGCAGCATAAGCGCATGACTTGCCAGTCTTTCTTCATAAATACTCTGTACAGACCACTGGCTGCTATTGTTAATCCCTGTATTTTTAATTTAGTAAAATGCTTTGCACCTGCAGACCCAAAAGGATGACTCATTTTCATCAGCGGTCTTTGACAAAAGCTGATTTTATTCGTGGTCTGTTCCTGGCCTTTGCTGATACAGATTCCTCGTTTCAAAGCATAAAGTCCCCGGTGACCTTTTCTTCTAACTCCTTGAACTAGAAAGAGGAGAGCAGAAGTTCAGGAGAAACAACTTCATGCTGACTTCCTAGGTCAATTTAAAAAGATGAAGGAGAAGGGAGGAGAGAATTGTATTTTAATGGAGTGTGTGTGAGGCTCCCTTTCTGTAAGCTGCACCCTTCCATGTGCTGGGATGTGCCACAGGGTACCTCCTAGCCCAAAAAAGACTGGCAGGCACAATTAAAAGTGGGTGAAAAGGTGAATTTCTGTAAAGTACAAACCACAAGGTACTACAGAAGCATTTTCCCTCTTATCTTTGTGTGTGTGAGCACTTGCCTGGCTAAGCAGAGCATTAACTGTGTCAGGGTTACGTGTTGCCTTTCGTGTGTAACTTGAATGCAAGCAGCTCTTTGGACATCCCTGGCTATAAAGCTTGACTTTAATGACGAGACTTGAGTGTTCTCACAGATGAATTCGTATGCTTTTGGCTGCAAGTGTTTGGCTCGTGCGATGTCAAGTGCAATGCCAGCGTGACAGGCTCGTTGGGCCATTACGCTAAACTCGTCTTGCCAAGTAATGATGGATCAGTATGGACAGGCTGCTTCACACTGCCAGCGTCGCCCCTTCTTGGAAAGTTGCTCTTCTTTGGGCTTTATATGGAACTGATTTATCCTTAAGTCATGCAGACTGAGAGAGCGCTAGGCGTGATATCTACTCCTAATTAGATGTGGGAAACTGATGCAGAATGGATAATAGTCAAGCAACCATTTAACAATTATGTATGCAACACAGACAAATAAACACATAAGTGTGTTTTTTCCTGCGAAGCTCCTCTCTGTACACAGTCAAAAGCTTACACTGTTAGAGGTAAATAAAGTGAATTCCAGCAATGATTATTCATATGGAAGTAGAATAAAAAGCTGAAAACAGAGCAGAAGACTCAGTAAGATTGCCGGTATATGTTTGGCAGAGAGCAATGGGAAGTGTTGCTGTGCTGAGTTGTCTGCTGACAAGGTGGCCAGTGATCCTAACAGGGGATCATAACATTACAGGGGCAGACTGTACAGCTGAAATCAAAAGCTGTCCTGTTCTTCTAAGCTCCATTGTCCCCAAATTCACACTGCTAAACGTACTCTTCCAAAGTTAGACACCTGGATCATTAATCATACATTTTCCTCGCTCAATGTCACATCTGCTTAATCACTGGTGCATAATTAGAATGTTGCTGGTTTAATGACCCTGCAGAGCTGTCTTGTGTTAATAAAAAATACAGCACAGCTCCAACATTGGCAGTGGCCAGTGCAAGTCCCCTCATTCTTCCCTATCAAAGGGTTTTAGTCATGGAAGAGTCACCTTTCGATGGGAGTTATTAGTCTGCTTTCAGTCTGTGTTCCCTCTCCTGTTTGCCTCTCTGCTTAAGCAGCCTGGAGAAGTGGCAGGTTTTTCTTAGTAATGTTGATAATTGTCCATTGAAAATTAAACTGCCATGATAAACTCATTGCACAGGGGCAAGGGGCTAGTAATGACTCTTTGCGACTACTGATTCGGCTGTATTTGAACCTGCAGCTCAGAAGAGATTTTCTTTTTCCTCATTACTAATCCCCTAAAGCAGTGTTCCACTGTGTACAGATCACTGGCTCTTCTTTTGCATCTTAGAGACTGCCATTTTTGTGCAATGTACATTTCTTTTATCCTTTTTTGTGTTGCCTATTGTCTAAAAGTCAGATAGCCCTACTGAAGAGCTGCTATGCTCACTATGCATTTGTATCAGCAAAAAAACAGACTTCATGTTTTTTTTTTTAAAAAAACAAACCAAGTTAAATATACAGAAAATTAAAAAAAAAAAATTAAAGATACCTTTAAAAATGGTCATGCACCTGGAAAGAAGAAAGGGTGGGGTTTTGTCATTTTAAGATGTCCATTTCTCTTCCATAGGAAAGTATCTATCCAAAGTTCCTGAATTAAAGTGGGTCTTTTTTCCAGTTTCATTGGGTTTTATTCAGAAATTACTGCACTTCATTTGTCCTTTTCAAATGGAATCTTTTTCTATAATCAATCTATTAGTAAAACAATCTGGCCTTTATATGATTAAACTATCAGCAAAGCAATATTATGGATAACAAATACTGTGACAGAAGTGAAAAGAGTAGCTTATAAAGCACAAAGAATATCTATTAGCATCTCTGGAGATCATAATTTAAAGATGTTTTCTAATACATATTTGTCCTCTGGGTGTATTCGTGTAGTGCATCTTGTTTAAACTGTCTAATAAACAGTTAATATTCAGAGCCAGCGGTATATAAATGTTAACAGCTGGAGGCTGGGCAAGTCTTCTATTAAATGGAGCCAAAAAAAGCCCTAGACATTAATCACTGTGTGGCATCCTGATGTTTGCGATGCTGCCTCGATATGTGATTACAATATGTTCTCTATCATCTAGCTGAGGTGCCTATCACCATGATCGTAAGTGACATGCCTACTAGTTTTTCAACATTTAGCAATACTTTATGACATGTTATAGTTCCAAAATAAGTAACATTATGCCACACTTATCTAAGTAATTTCAGTGTTGACCATGCATTTTGCTTATACCTTTTGCAGTCAACTGTTACATAAAGTCACTAAGAGCAGGTTACGGGCTCGCGTGCAACCCAGACACAAGATCTGGCTAAGCTGGAGAGGAGAGCATGGAGGACCACATGGTTTCTTTTGCTCAGGGGAGGTTGTCCATCTGGTCCCTTATCATCCTTCTAGCTCAGCCTCTCTAGTCTGTTCTACAATCCTTAAATCCAAAACAAAATGAAAAAAGCAAACACAGAGATCAGAGAAAATGTGTGTAGGGACCATGTGTTCTGTTATGAGACTTTCCAAATGCGTTAAACCCTCTCAAAGAAGCCTTTAGAAATTTTGCCTTCATTTCTCCCTCTTAAAAAAGAGCTACAACAATTATGGAAGTGGTAAGACTGTTATTTGTTAGCCCCCAGTTTCACTGCTTTTGTGGTGGATGTATGCAAAATTATTTGGATGCCATGTGTACACCCTAACAAACACCAGGGTCCTGGGTCAGAAATTAATCTAGCGTGACTCTTTAAGCCTTTCAAACATAGGTGATGTGATATATTTTTAATTGCCAGATAAGAGGTTTTTGATTTGTTTGCGATGCCCAATGATACAAGTATAATTATTTTCAGTTTGGAAGTTCTAGAACAGGGTCTTGTATTTCCACCAGCTTCCCCCAGCTGTGTGCTTTGGGCTCTTCTTAAACCCAGCAATTCCTGCCCCCTTGGTTTGGGTGCCTTTCCACAACTCTTTTCAAGCTCACGGGGAAGCTGCATCCTGGTGCACAGCAGACAGATCTTACGAAGTTGCAAACCTTTTTTCAGAGGCTTGCTGGGAACATACCCTAGGGTGTGCTGTATTGTTGTGTTGCTGTGGACCGGCTTTTACACAAGGATGGAGAGAGAAGTATTAGTTCGTGCCGCCTGCTAATTAGGGGATGGCATCCGAAGGGTGAGCAGAGCAGGAGTGCTCTTGGCTCATGAATCATGATCAGGCTGTGGCAGCCCGGTTGTGAACACCCTGTGGAGGCCTTGCAGCCAAAAGCAGAGAATGAGAGTGCTGGTCCGAGCCGAGGTTTTGGCAGGGACTATTTTGTGGTGTTTTACCAAGTGTTGTTCATAAACAGCCCTTCTTGTTGATAGTTCTTTTTGATGTGTTGGGTTTTTTTTGTGTGTTTTGTTTCGTTTTCCCCACCACATCTCCTTCCTGTTTTGATGGGAAAGTCAGTGCAGCTCCTTAATGCAATTACAGTTCCTTTGTTGATTAATGCAGATTTAATTGCAAGAGTAGTTTACATGCTTATATTTTAAGAGCCTTGCATAGGAGATTAATGAAAGGGTGAATAATGATAAATACATTAAACAACATTATATAACCACATAAATACTAGTAATTGTTGCAACACTGGACATTTTAATGACCTAGACATGTTGTAAATAGGTGGTTATGAACATTGTAACGTTATCTCTGCTCTCCCGTGCTCCTCTAAATGTTAAATAACCCCCTCAGCAAAACCTTTTCAGTGTAGGGGTTTTTACAAGTTAGGGTTTATTGTTGCAGTGCACCACTGTGCGCAGAGATGGGAAAGCCTGAAAGGTGGAAGGGTTTGCAGTAACTGTGGTTTGGTGGTGGCCATTGGTTTTTGTCCCAGTGAAGGATGTTTCAACATAAAAAATGCAGGGGACAGTACTGCAAACTGTCAGGTCAGGGTAGCTCTGTGCGTGATCTCTCTAAATAATAGCCCTGGTGAGATCATTCCTTGATATAGAAAATAGTTAAGGGTTAACTATATCAAAGATGGGGAATGGGAGAGAGAAAATTTCTGTGATCTACTGGTTAGACGTTATTTTCTCCTAGGAAGGCAGTGGTGCCAGGCTCCTGTGAGCTGCACGAATCTGTTCATATATTTTTTACGCCCTACAGTCACCTCCTCATGTGTGTGAAAGTATTTGGGACTACATGAGGAGTTTCAGGTGGCTTTGGGGAATTTGGTTTGTGTTTTTGAGAACCACCTGTCCAGGATGGCCCCCATCCATAGGGTAGAGGTCAGCTTTGATCATGTTTTAAGGCACACTCATCTTTTACACTGGAGAGGAAACCTGAGCATTAACAGTTACAACACATAGCATTGCATCATTTTTGGATCTAGATTAAATGCTCAGATGGCACAAGAAATAGCGTATTAAGAAATGTAACCTTGGAAATCCAAATTTTTCAACATTCTAATGATGGTGCATTTTCCTAATTACAACCTGACTCTCTTTGCTGAGGTCCCCTGTTTTTACTGCTCTGAGGCTTGCTCTTCTGCTAGGCTGCACTCTCAGCTGCTCTCTCATCCAGCCTCCCTGTGATCCATCTTCTCTTTTTGGACATAGCAGCGGTAATGGAAGGAAAGTCCCATTGTTCCCTTGATTGCTGGTACCATCCGAGGAAACTGCGACATGCCAAACACCTTATTTTGCAGCTAGTGTAATTCTGTCCCACCTGATTCCTCTTATGCATTGATTGCCATTTGGTCAATGCCTGTTTTACAAGTTGAGCTGGATACCTGTGAATGCTAATGAACTCCCATACCATCGGTGTTCAGTTATACCATTAAGTTAAAATTCTGATACAGATGTAGGTATGTAATACAGAGAGATGTATAATTTCCTAAGTAGTAGTATTGCCACTAGACTTTAAACGAAAATTCTAGAGGTCTTGAAACATTTCATCCTGGATGAATAACAAAATTTTTTAAAGCCTAAATGTGTGTAAAGTGAGCAGTAAACAATAATTGGAGGGTAATAATAGGAGTGTGGAAGATGTAATTTTCTGGGAAGAGTAGAAGTACAAGAAACTGAAACAGAAGGGGGGGTAAAACTAAAGAAAAAAAGCCCCAACAACAAAGTAAACTCCAGAAAAGTGAAACTATCCTCTAATTGGTTTTTCACTGTGATGTATTATTTCACTAAAAACTGCAACTATGAAAAAAGAGTACTATAAAGTGTTTGACAGATGTTAAGGATACATTCTTATAGCTCTGGGCTAGACTGTATTGTAGGTAACTTCCATCTGTCTGCTCTATAGTGTATTTTTGAAAGACTATGAATAAGGCACTGATTTAAGTGTTAAATCCACAAAAATAGTAAAACCAACATTTTATAGTAGGTGAAAGAATAGAGAAAAGATGAAAGAAGTAGCCAATACATCAATAACTCAGAACCAGGCTTTAAGAAAACAGAAGAAATAGAAGGGAGTGGATCCTTGCTGAGGATGCAGAACCTAAACCCAGCCTAAAACATCTCTTAAGCACAATCGTAACAGGCATTTCTGTTAACAGCAAAACACACATAAAATGCAAAATGAAAAAAAAAATAAATTAATCCATGCACAATATTGACATTGGAAATCAAACTCGAGAATATATTGTTCATCAGACTTTCGCTTCCTATTTTAATCATCCATATGGATAGGTGGAAGAAAAGCCAAATTGTGTGTGCGTGGTGGGGGGGAAATTCCCTTATATTTATTTGTTGCAGGATTGCTTTTGCTTTCACTCTTCCTGTCGCAAGCTGTTCTCATCTTCTTTCCTTGCCATGCAAAGCTGTGTTTAGCAGGACATAATTGACATGTGGATGAGAGAAGGAAGCTGGAAAGCTGAGGGGCAAAAGACTGCTTAAGTGCACAGTGTCCTTTTGCCTGCGTTTGGCTTTTACCTTTGCGATCTTGACACCAAGACTAGCAGTCATTGCTTGTCCAAGGGATCATCGCATCATGCATCACTGTCAGGAGAAGAATTAGAACTCTTATCACATGGGGTGTTTCAAAGAAACCTAGAAATGTAATGTTTAATGTGATGACATCTAATTATACAGTCATTGGGGGTTCTGCTTAGGTGAGGGGTGCACGGTCTGATATAGGATCATTCTTTTGTGTCTGAAAAAGTGAAATTATGTCAAATTCAGCAATATAGGAAAAATGGATGACAGATTTGTGAATAAAGAAGGGGAAACAGTGTACAGGTGTTGAAAAAAACATTTTTTGGGGGCTCAGAATAATGCAACAGTGTGAACTAATTCAGGGATTCCAGCATTTATCTAGCCACAGTGTTTTCCAGTTGCATACAGTTGGTGGTTTTCATAGGGATTTTAACTCTTGATGTGCCTAGGTAGAACTGACAAATATTAGAGACATAAAGAAATTATCTTCCCTTTTTCCTTCTCTTCTGCCTTTGCTTTGTAGTGGCTTGGAAAGGGGATAAGAGTATATATGGAGCGCACAGTGCTGTGCTGTGTTGAGTTACCCCCAGTCTCCAAACTACCTGATACTGTGCAGTGATGCAGAGGGAAATTAGCCCTCCTTCTGCATCCAGGGACCATGCCTAATTAGTCACCTATATTTCTCCCTGTTCCAGAGCTAATTTGTCCAGAGCTACCTTTCTCAGAGATCAAGCACAGATAAACATAGAGGCATAGTCACATCGGGTAGCATTTAGGTCTGTCTTCCTGAATGAAGGCTCAAGACCTCCTGATAAAGCCAGGAGCTTGAAAAGAGCCAGATACGCAGACATGCTAGGAGAACAAGTGTCCTACAGATTTTTGATAACAAGACGCCCAAGGTTTTTTAATTCCCAACGTTTCCAATATGATATTTTTCCAACACTTTCTTTAAAACTCAAAAATATGTTCTCCTGCAAAGAGAACAAACCCTCGCGGTCTGAGTCTTCACTAATTTCTTTGCAATGAATAAATATATCTAATCCCTGTAGTGAATGTCCCAATAGACAATCTCCCAAGGGCCTGAGTGGCATAAGTCTCACCTCCTACAGCAGGGACTGAAATTTTCTTTTATGCCCATCGCCAGCTGATCTTATGTCCTCAGTCATACAGTCAGGAATCTGTTGGCTGATGAAATACCATAGACATTTATGGGGCAAAACCAAAATCTGTCTTTTTTTAGTGAACTCAGAGATTGTGAGCTTACTTGCTATGTTAGGCAAGAGGAATGAGTCAGGTTTGGTGGGGTTTTTTTTTCTGTTGTTAATCTAGAAGGGCTTCTTCTGTGCATACAAGTAGACCATTTCTGAATTTATTGCTAAAATTGTCCTTGTATTTACCAAAAAAGACCCCAAACAGAACTCTGAGGTCACTTAAATCACTTTAAGTGACTTTAAGTCACTTAAATCTCTCTGACATTCTAGAAGAGTTAAAAGTCCTTCAAGGCTTGATTATAAATACAGCTTAAAAAATTGAGCTAGCTGTGTTTTTATAATAATTTAAAGAAATCAGCCTTGCTATCAGCTTTGGCAATGAACTCATGATTTCTGCTGGTCTAGTTCATATTTTCTTGTTTCTGAAGTGGAACAATAGAAAGTATGAAACAGCTTTATGCTCCTTTTACCAAGAATAATGCCATTAAACCAACAAAAAGAAAACTATTTCGCCAAAACCATTACCTGCAATCAAGAGATTATAGCTTATTGACATTGTAATCTACACCATGTGTCTGCGGTATTTCTGGAGGCAAACAGAATTTTGCAGGTGAGTGCAAGCCAAAAGAACAAGGTCATCTTCAGTAGGATTCAAATGATTTTAAGTCTCAAATCCACAAGACTCTATACCTGGATATAGGATGTGCAAGTAGCTCTTGCTGGTGTTGCCTGGAATTGCCAATAGCTTGCAGCTGAGCTACTCAGGTGTTTGCATTAAATGCATCATTACTTTTGTGGTGGCATAATCAGTGGCTGAAGATTCTTACTAAATGCATGAAATGGTAAGCACCACACTCCCTGAGAATGAATTTGGAAAGCTGCCTGGGTTCTATATTTCTGAAGACTGAGGTAGTGGGGCAATAATTAATAAACTGCTAGAAAGCAGAGAAATTTCACATCTAAAAATGTTTTCGGTGATGTGCCAGGAAAACGGAATGTTATTCCCAGATTAGCATAGTCTCTGCTTAAAGATGGCAAACTCATAAAAGCTAGTTTGAGCATAGTAGAAATCTGTTCTGAATGCTCTGTAGAGACAAAAGGATGCTTTTAGAGTTCTTTCTTTCCTCTTTTTTCCTCAAGACTGCAGATTTATCTTCTAACTTCTGATACTGTCATGCTCTTGCATCAAGCTAATACACAATTTATCTTCAAAACTAATTTTTTTCCTTTGATTTCTTTGAATAGTTTGATTCTAATTGTATTTCCTAGGAACCAGAATTTAATCTGTATATCAAAACATAGCATCTTCTCAGTTTATTGGAAGACTAGCTTTTGCCTTTTTTTTAATTTCATTTTTTTTAGGAATACCTCCTTAGCTATTCTGAATGTATTAGTTTGTGGCTTCTTGTTTGTGTACCTTAAACCTCTGTTGAATTCATTAGCTCAGTAGTGGGATTAGGCTAAACATAACAGGATCCTTAAGAAGCAAAATAAGGGAAAACCTTCCTTTGAACAGTGGATATATCTTATTCCGTGTAGCTATTTGTTTTCTTTCATCATGTACCTTTGCAGTTGTTATTTTTTCTGTGCTACTTTTTCTGGTTTTATCTGCATTTTTCACTTCTTCACCCTTTTCCTTCCATTCTGCAAATAGATGTCTTGAGATTCATTTAAAATTATTTCCTTCAGTGCCCTTTAAAGCACATTCTTACCTTTGTCATACATTAGATGCATTAAATTATTTCTGACATCAACATTACCCCTTGATTAAATTACAGCCCTGAATTCAATTGGGTGTCATGTAGTCTTGGATAGATAGAAAGCAATAGTAGTTTTATAATGCTACCGTATGGTTCACTTTACTCTCTACTAAGCATTTCATTTCTTATAAGAAATAGTTGTTCTTTAGCACAAGTTGTCTTGCAAAATGTTTATGTAGTGATGATAAAAGAAAAGCAGAGACACAGTGCACACCTATTCCTTCTCTTGTATGTTATTTTTAAGCCTAAACTACTGATGAATCTCCCTCGTAATCATTCCTGAAGTACACACCAATCAAAGTGTCTTCCTCCATCCTCTGTAAATGAATTGGTTACAGTTGTTATCCTTGAGCTTAGCGCTTGCAGTCGTGATATAAAACTCATCAGCTTCTTAATTGGTATTTAGTGTTGAAGCTAGATTCATCTATTGCCATTGTACTGATACCAGCTAATTAGACTAAGAATTATTTGAGTCCTTCTTTTGTGAAAATGACGTAGGTGTTCTAAACCAGATCTACCGTATGAATGGGATGTTCTTAAATTAACTGTAAGAAAATTTGGAAAAAAAATATCCTTCTTATTGCAAACTGACTTTTATTTTTACTTCATTTTAGGTAACATTCAAAGCATCAAGATACTCAGTTTCACCAGACTTGAGATTTGTTCTTCTTGCATATGATGTTAAGCAGGTAAGCTAACTATTCATAATCAGCCTCTCAGTTAAAACTCTGAAACCCTTGTCATTGTGTATATTTCACCTATGATGCCACGTAATGTAACATGACTTGTGTACTTGATTTCTCTTCCCAAAACCTTCTGATGAAATGATGGTGATGTACGTATTTAAGTGTGTACAGAAATACTGCAAAGTTCTCATTTGAGGTAAATTGCCATAGCTCCTCTGAAATGTCATGTTTTTTGTAGTAGAGGATTCGCAACCCTTAAACTGTTCTGTTAGTGGCTGGTTATTTGAAAGCCTATCTTTTGATATTCCTTCCTGTTTTAAAGAGCTGTACATGTAATTTATGAACTGTACTAAAAAAAACCATCTAGACTGATACAAGTCATGCAAATTTTATTATTGGCTTCAGTAGTCTGAAACCTGATAGTCTGAAAGCCTCTTGAACTGCATAATGCAGTGTATTCTTTGTTTCTCATAGTATTTAGAGATTTTGTAGCTATTATATTGGGAAAAAAGTTTCAATCAATAATACTGTATAGTTTCCTGGAATAAATCTTCAGGCACAAACAAAAATGAAAATGTTTTTATGAATTTCCTCTTTGCATTTCCTCTGTATTTGTATAAAATGCGGTATCAAAATATGAATGGTTATCCTTACAGAATAGCTCTGGATTGATAGACTCAGTAGCTATTCAAGGAAGTTTGGGATGCTTGCAGTTCTTTTCTTTGTTTGGGAACAGTAAAATATACAAATACCTGTGACCTTTATATCAAAAGTCAATGTTGAGAAATTATAAAAGATTATTATTGTTTATTATGTTATACACCAGCATAGTAGTTTACTTACTGTTTTGCATTGATAACTAATAATAGAGTAGCTGTGTGGTTTGGGTTGAAATTCTTAGAACAAGGAAATACTCATTTCCATGTCAGTATACAAATCTTTCTGGCCTCCTGGTAACATTGCCGTATTGATCTGCATACCTGCAGCTTTAATAATTATATCTGCAAACCTGAAAATGTACTGAAAGCTGATCTGAAGTGTTCTAGAGGTGTTGATGTAAAATGGTTTGTTTACTTGGGACTGGATTCAAGTAGGAGTTCTTCTGCTAGTTCTAGTGGATTCTGGATCAAGCTCTTTTTAGGATATGTGTTGACCAATAAACCGAGAGAGAGCTGCTGCTGTTCAGTTCCGTGTTTTTGTTGTGGAGGGTACCAACTTTATTTCTGTCTGAAAAATATTTGCTCCGTGCTGTTTCCATTCTTGGTTGCTTCTTTTTGTATGAGAGAGATGAATAATCCCTTATACTGACTTAATTTCCTTATTTGATATATTGACATTTTCATTTTGGGTGGGTTTGTTTTGTTTGGGATTTTCTTACTAGTTGCATATATAGCTGATATAGAAATATAGGCAAACATGAAAATATCCATCACACTTTATTACATCTAAATGTAGTAACGTTAGGAATGAATCCCTGCCTCACAGTAAAGATGGCTGATTGACATGCAAATAGCTCATGCTGAATGGATCACTTCGCAGGAGAACTCACTTTCTGTATTTCAGTCTTGGTTTTGTTGCGAAAAAGAAACTTTTCCTTCCTTTTACAGTCCAGTTGCTGATGTTTACTTAGAAGGATGAGGTTCGCAGCATTTATGTTTTACATCTAGCCATTTCCTTTGCTCAAGTATAGTGAGAAGTAGTAATTAAAATGAGAAATGAACAGGGTTTGGCAAGCAGTTTGTGGTGGTAGTCCTGAATGGCTTTGGATGAGGCTTGTGCTGCTTACTCTCGCATGCCCCAGCTGGGCTCATGGCTTTCAAACCAAAAACATACCGATTGTTGCGTCCTCTAGAAGTGGTGGTGACGGTGCTAAAATTGGTTAATAGCTGGATGTTGTCCGCCAGATCCTCAGTTGATGCAAATAATAATAATGCCACTGAACTGTGTTACCTCTGGAGAAGAAACCGTTCCTTAGGACAGAATGGAAAATCACCAGAAAGAGTATAAGCCAATTCTTTCAGAAGTTACAAGAAATATCATTGTGAATATGTGGAAAAAAGCCTTTTTTACTCGAAAATTTCTGATTCTTGGAATATTTGTTGGGCGGGTAGGGCACTTCTGTTTTGACAAAATCTGTTGGGGAAAAGGTATGCAATGCACTGGAAAACCTCTTTATTTCTGTATAACTAATGCTTCCTAATAACATGAAGGCTTAAGTTAGTGTTCATTCTTCTTGGATCTTCTTTTTTCTTTTTTTTTCCCTCAACCAGAGCCAGACTTATTGGGTCTGGGTGAGGGGAAATCCGCCTGTCTACTTTACTCCTTCCCCCAGCTGTTAACTGTAAATTATAAAAACTATTGTCTATAAAATGAAAATTCAGTTTAGTTTCAACAGAATCAGGCCAGGCTATTTCTTCATATCTCATTTGAGTATAACTTTTTACAAAATTGTGGATTTGCATATTGTCACGTGTTACAACACATGGTTGAGTCTTTAATCATACCTGGTATGAGGAACTGCAAATAACTTGTTATAAGCATTTGGTTGATCTCTCCATCTGTTGTCAATTGCCATGGACCCTTGGACTTTACTACCTGTGTTTGCCTTCTTTGTTAAGATTTTTTTTTTTCCTTCTTTGTTAAGTTTTAGGTGTATAATTGCACTGTAATGTATCTGATAGGATTTCTGCTTTTACGGACTGTCAAGGCTTTGGGTTTTTAAAATTATAATGGTTGTTTACATACATTAATCTGTGTTCTTTGTAACATACAGTAGTACAGCTGGAACAGATTTATTAATCAACAGTTTTATAAATAAGCTAGGGTGTTTCAGCTGAACAGATTGGAGAAAAATAGAGACAAATGTTTCTTCAAGACATTTTGTCATGAAATTGTAATTAGAAACAAGGTTGTTTTGATGTTTGGATTAAAAGTAAACGTTGAGTTAAATTAAATAGTTGAATATTTATTTTACTGTTGTCAGCATTTTCTTTAATCTATTTTATGCTTGGAATGGCAAACTTTAATTAAATTTGCAGTTTTTTCAGCACAATTAAGAATGTCCTCTATGCGTAACGGGACAGAAATCTGCATGAAAATAAGCCATTTTAGAATTCAAAAGTAATAATTGAATGAATCATTTAAATCATGCTTAATAGAAAGAACAAAACCATTTCACATGGCATAGCAGCTGTTTTGGTGCAGTTCTGTAAATTTCATATGGAAGAAAATTTCTTTGCGAAGGAATTCAAATTGTTGTAAATTGATTTCCGGACATCAAATTCCCACCATCTATATCATAGCAAGTCACAGAATGTAAGCCAGTGTTATTGGCATAAGCACTGTGGCTGTCTGGCTTTTTTTTTTTTTCTTAACAGAAGGCTGTGGCAATTTTGGAGGTACTTTCTGTGTGTTCTTTGCTACAGTAATGCATAGCTCTCCACGCTTCTGAAATACTTTCATCAATTCTGCAAGTTTTTGCAGTGTGCCAAAACTTGCCTGGATCAACTGTGTGTAGCTCAGACTTCCCTTCTGTCACTCACTGTAATTTGGTCACCATCACTGAAAAAGTCTCGTTTTGCAAGGTGACAGATCAGTAAGTAGGAACTAATTTGAGAAATGAACACATACGTTCTTGCTGAATGTCCTACCATCCTGATTCTTCTGGGACAGTGTGAACACAGCCGCAGGGAAGCCATTGTATGTATTGTATGCAGAGAGGGGACAGTTTTGCAGTGCTGTATCTTTTTGGTTTTGATTTTCCTTTGAAGATTGTCAAAGTACAAGCAAAGAATGTGATGCTCTGAGAGGCAGAGCATCTAAGCCAGTTGAGGTTTCCAGAGGAAAGGTTATTTCACTATTGCTTTTAATAAGGCCTGTGTTAAAATAGCTTTTTTTTTTTTCTCACTCTGCTGGTGGTGTTACTCACAATTACTGATTTATGGTTTTGATTAGCAAATGGAAATCAGACACTGTTCTTCCATTAGTGGTAAAGGATGGGGCAGTAAATTTCCAATTTGCAGTGCAGTGAGCACTGAGGTCCTCAGAAATACTTTCTACCATCGGGGAACTTAAGTGTCCCTCAACAAAAGGTTATACCTTGCGAGTTGTCCCTGGAGTCTGTGTGAAATGAAAATAAGCTTTATTCTGGATATTAGTGGGTCTTTTGCTCAGACACCATAGGCATGTTCTCCTCGCGCTCTTGTTAGAATACAATATGCCACAGAAGAGCAAGTGAGGAACTCATTTATGAGATCAGTTCTTTTTCTTTGTAACTCCCCTTTTTTTCCTCATTTAATTTAATAACACAGTCCTTGTGACTTTGGGTTTTTTTGGTATGAACCGTCCTTTCTTTCTCTCTGCTTTCAAATCCTTTTTGAATACCAACTTTCAGGATTCTTTCCTACTTTATTCTCTTACTATTACTAATGCATCATTTTCTGCTTTCAGTGCAAGATGAACTACGTGCAGGTTTTTTCAGCTCTTGGTTCAGAAATGTGCTTAAAAAACAGATTAAACTTCAGCTCTAGTTTAGAAGCATAAGCATTTATACACTCTCTAAAAAAGGAAATGTTTTCCTGAATTAGGGCTTCAAACTGTAATCTTTTTTAGCTAGAGAATTTTAATAAAACAATGTATTTAGCTTAAACCACCGTGAAAACAGCTTTTAATAATTCTTATGGTAAGATCAGGATGAAGAATAATCCAATCCTCTTCAGAAAGGTGTCCTGGTTTGAGGTAAAACAGGACCAATTTTGTTCACTAACTCTGCATTCTAACTAGGCCTCTTCTAACTGCTGAAATTAACAGCATATTGTGCAGAAAACTGCTCTTTCTCAGAGTGATAAGACCCATGTTTATAGCTGATGCCAGGGCACGGTATGCAGAGAGGCCCTTGCTTAGACTTACTGCGATAATGACCAAGGCCAGACACCTTGTTATTTGCCCTGTTGGAGGGCTGGAAGCAGAGAGGCGTAGAGGTGTCCCATCTGTGGGGAGGAGCAGACAGCACAGGTGACCCAAAACTGACCAAACAGTGTATTCCATCCCATCTGCATCATGCTCAGTATAAAAGCTGGGGGATCAAAGGGTCAGCATCCATTTTTCAGTTGTTCCGGTTTTCCATTTTACGGCTTCCGGCTCCTTCTTCAACTTGCTTGGGCTTTTGCTCTTGCTGGGACTCTTGCTTTCCTTCTTCAATGGCCGGAGTCTGAGGAGGACTCCATCGGTTCGTCTGCCTTTGATTCTGACCCGTGTGTTCCTGGATCCAGTTCCCTTCCGTCGCTGAGTCCAGTGTGGGACTTCCCCAGTGCCTGCTGGTGACGTGATTGTCATCCTGGGAGCTTGATACGGTTTTGTATATATTTCATTATTTTCTTTTGTTATTTTATTCTTTATATTTCATTAAAGTAGTTTAGTTCTTACTAAATTAGTCTCTCTTCTTCTCTCTCTCCTGCTCGGCAGGAGAGAGGGAACATCTGTCGCTCGGCTTGCTTGGGCCAATCCAGCCCAAACCCACGACAAAAGGTAAGAGAAAAATAGTTTTGGATCTAAATGTCACTCATTCAGTAAGCATGAAAAATACCGCAGACGTGTTGCAGAGTATTTGTAGTTTAATGTATTGAAGCAAAGATGACAGTCCAACACAGTGTCTGAAGCAAAGAAACCCAAAGAGAAATAAGTTGTGTGCTGTTGTGTGCTGATGCCTGTCATCACTTTGCTGCTAAGATACCTATTTTTTAGAGGCTAATGAAAGGGAGTACTGACCACAGTCTGTAGCGAATGGAGGGCAAACGGCAACAAGTGACATCCTCATCAAGCTTTTAGAGATTGCCTCTGATACTGGCTTACTTGAGCGCACTGAAAAGATCTTCAGGAGTTTGTCTGCAGATTAGAAAAATCCATGAGGGGAAAAATTCAATGAAGTCTTAAATTATGATTATCTGTTCTGCATTAGGAGATTATCTTTCTACCAATTAGGTGGAAACTAAATGTTCAATTGTCACTAATCTTCTTGGTCAGTGGAACTGATTTTTTTTTCATTTTTTTTTCCCTGCAAAAATTAAAGGATAAAGAAGTTACCTTGCATTATGTCTTATTTTTATCTTTTTATGTCTTATCAAGATACTGTTTGGTGTTAACATGTGCAGGTGTTTTCAACCAGATAGTTTATACAGTGTTTATGAAAAATCTGACTTTGAAGAGCATTATCTGGAGTGCCAGCTAATAGTTGGAAACATACACAACAAAGATGAAATGAAATCTGTCTTCTAACACATGGAAAACAATATTTTCTCAACAAGATTATTCCGTACAAAAGAATTACAAAAGACTTCTTAAACCAGCAGTGATTTGGAGAAAAATATTTTATGCAACACTGTCTATGAAGTAAAGATCAGATACAAAATTCCTTCTATCAACTTTTTCCTCCAGAAATGGATGCTCCTTTAGATAAACTTGTCTTTCATGTGTATTTCCTCAGGTCCTCAGGGTGATCTTTCATCTTCCATTTCTTCATTTTGAGATGAGTCCAGAAGAAATCATGCATGTGCATACTCCTGAACTTACAGGATCATAATTAAAAGTCTGATCCAGACATGACTTTCCCATTCATCTTTATTTCTCGTCAAGAACACAAAAGACTACTTTTTAGCTTTAGGCCAATGAGAAAAAAAATAAGGGAATTTAAAGTGAGATCTGCCCCCCCAAATTTATTATTTCTTACAGATTTTGTTATTTCTTACCGATATTTTTGTGATATATTTTATTCCTCTCTTAGGTATGACAAAATTAGGTGTTTAAAAGGTAAGATATTGAGCAATTCATGGAATTAGGCTGCTTGAATTTTCCCCTTTTAAAGGCTGTTGTTTAGATTTGAATTTTTGGCTTGATAGATTAGAATTTGCTAATGTAATAGGTAGGCTGTAGGTGATCTTAACATACTACTCACCCAAAACATATATTTGACTTTATTTTAATTAGCTTCACACATATGCAAGGCATTTTAAAGATATAAAAAGACAAGGTCTTTGCCTGAGGAGATGATGTGCTTTGTGTAAAACCTGGCAAAGTGTATTTGGTGACACTATTTGCTCTCATGAATTATCCCATAGGAGTGAGTATTCAGTTCGAGTACACAGTGTCCCACTTCTATCCCGGGTTTCACCTAAATCATGTGGCAAAATGTAGTAACCACCAGTCCCCATAAATAGAAGATGGGGAGAACTGAAAGAGTAGATTTTATGCTGAGAATCATTGGCATTGACATTGTTTAGTATTGGTCTGGTAAACAGGCTTTTCTCATCTGATCCATGTTGAATTGCATTCAACATGTAAGTACTTGCATTCAGTTCATTAGGCAGCTTACTACTTATTAGAAGTAACAGAGCTATACCTGGAGTATCTGCATATCTTTTGCATTATTTGTCTTTATATATGCATTTTTATATTTACATTATTGGCATATTTGGGATGAGATAATGGGACTGCTCTCTGCCAGGGCGTTACTATGAGCACCTGCAGAACAAGGGGTGAACTGTCCTAATTTCTTCCTTTTATAAAGTTCTGAACTAAAAAGGTGAGGAAACTCTGGGGTACTATTTGGATCCATTTTTTTTTTTTAATCTAATATGAAAGTTGTCATGTCACATACATCTGCATAGGCATCCACTTAACCTGTTTTTCAGAAGGAGGTTATTTAATTTCTTCTAGAAAGTGCTTGATTTCATCAGCTCACATGTTGATTGATATATGCAAGTTCATCCTTGAGTAAAAAAAACCCAAAAACCACAAACCAGATGCCCCTCCACTTCTCATAGGAAACCATGAGACAAAATATAACTCCTTTTAAATAACTTACCGGGTCTCTGTTCCAGGACTGCTGTTCATTCTCAAGTTTTATAAGTTAACTAACTAACTAGTTTTGGTTAAGGTACAAGATGGCTCTTTTTTTCTCATTAAGAATCACCAGAGTTGAAAAATCAGAATTCGTGTTTTCTTGTTCGAAGACAGTATTGAAAGAACATCATTGTGCTTCGCTATTGTTCAGTAAAAATGGATTCTAGGGCATTTAGCTTTTCAAACAAAATGTTTATTGACAGGAAAAGTATTTATTTTCAATAATATTGTCATTCTTATCAAGTATGAATACTGTCATTTCAGGAAGACTTAAGGAGTTTCCAGCTGAGTTTCCAAGATCCGGCAGTTTAGAATATACCATAACTGTCTCTTCAGTCTTACCATAACTGTGATTTTCACATGATTCTATTCCTACATCACATAGTAATCCACAGGGAGTGGAACCCCTGTGTGCTAATGCTATATAAATAGGCAATATTACACTGTTTAAGTCAGCAGCTCCCTTAAACTATGAACAATTTATTTTATACAGCAAAAGTTCTAGCTTCTGCCGTGAAACTGCCAGCACTATCGCATCCTTCCTATTTCTCTTCTGTGCATTGATAATATGCAGAAATGTCCCAGAAATGTCCATTATAAGTGAAGGGTTTGTCCATCACAGCCCAAAAAAGCACTGTTTTTAAAAGGTTGGTTTTCTTAAATTCCACTTGTCTCTTGCTACAGTCTCTTGTATGTACTAATGATGTTACCAGAAATAGTGTAAAACTAAAAGCTAGTTTTACAATTCTATTGTAATTTATGTATTTTTTTAGAACATGAAGTACTAGTGACATTTCTATCACATATCTGTGACATTGTCTTTCAGCAGTGCTGAAAGACAAAAATAAGTTGTGGGTTTTTTTAAATTTTTGTTTTAAAAAAACCCCAAACCCAACCAAAACAAAACAACCCCCAAGGACAGCCTGAATAAATAACAGGGCAAGGACTACTAGGAGTCCTAATTGGGAACTGTATTAGTAACAGTTATAGGCTGGAAAAGCTGAGCACAGCTTTAATTTGGATTAAGACTGCCAGAGTTCACCACAAGCAACTAGAGTCAACTGGTACACCCATCTGTTGTTAAAAAATTTTTGTTCCATGCTCCCAAGAAATAATAGTTCTGTTCCTTGCTACCCAAAGAATATGGTCTAAAAGAATATTTTACACGTCTCTCAGATTTGACAGGTTTTTACCCTGAACATGAATCATGGTTAGTTCAACTGCTACACTTACTGATTTCTCAAATACAAGAGCTCGCCTGCGTCTTCAAATACAGTGAATAAATGACTTCTGAGGAGCAAAATCACTTTGTGGATTTGAGTGACCCATTATGTTAAAACATTTTACTGAAAATGCCATGCATGTTTTTTATGATGTAGATATCAGCATGTTCCATAATGACTCGTTTCAGATCTGACTTAAAGAAATACTCTTTCTATACGTACTGAACATAAACAAGATTGAATTACTTAAAGAACAGCCCTCTTAACAAATGCCTAGGGTCCAGTTCATGTGTTCAATACACTCAGAAAATCCATTTTAAACAAGGGGTTTTTTTGCTTTTATTTCATTTTTCATAATATCCTCAATCTGAAATTCAATAATAATGTATCTTACTGAGAAATGTGATATGCATTATAGCTTTCTCATTAAACTTTTAAATAAGATACCATTAGTATTGATGAATGTGATCCCAAATGGTCACTTAATCTTAAAGTAGTCATTGATCACACATATTCAGAGTTTTAGTCTTGCAGCCAAACTAGTATATGTTGTTAGTGGTCATGAATTTGATACTAAGAGGAATTAACATCTTTATTTTGCTGCAGTGTTATGGATTAGATTTACGAAGTAGGGATGACTTAGTGAGTTTGTATTTTTTTTCTAAATGCAACAACATTTGCTAAAATCTTTTCAGATACCTTTGATAAATGAAATAGAATGCACAGTCTAGAAGCCCAAAGTTTTCATCCTTTAAAATACGTTGTCTTTGATTGTTAAAAATAATTTTTAAAATAGAAATTAGGAGGCAGAGGTATTCCACGATATTGATACGCTAGCATGTGGTTGAAGTCACTTTAATACCAGAGATAGTAGGGTTTGGGGTTTTTTAATATCTTTAAAAAAGCTAAATCAATCTCTGTGTAGAGAAGCCCTGCTGGTTTTCACATTTTAAATGTATATAAGGATATACTTAAATATACATATATAAGAATAAATACATATATTTTAATAAATATAGATGATTTTTATAAAATAACCTAGAATTTAAATAACAAGACAGACAAAGTAGAAGCATATACAAAACAAAAAAGTTAATACTTCTCTAGTTTTGCTGGTGTTGTCTCTGAGTCAGTATTATCATGTCAGCAGTATTCTCTAGGAAGATAAAGATTCATGAGATTTTTTTTTAAAAAAAGAAAAATCTTTATTTTTTTGAAACAGTTCCCAAAAAGAAAACAAGTATCAAATGCCTACCCAAATGTCCATTTTCATAATGGGCCAAATAATACATGACTTCCTTAAACTGTTCTCAATATTATTCATCACTTTCTTCTATATTCACTTAGATTCTTAGTCTCCAAATGTTTCTATACCTTTGGGTATATGAGAAAATCTCATCCTCTGCCTCTCCAGATAAAATTCTCACTGCAGCAATCATAGTTGGTTGGAAGAAGTTCTGAAATGTTTGTGGTCTGCAAAATGAGGAAAAGCAGATGAAAGAAAAAACAAAGCTCTGACTGAAGGTTCACAATGACTTCTTGTTATGATTAAGTAGTCAAACAGGCTGGCCAGATCTAGAAACCAATTATTCTAAAAATGGGGGGGGGAGGGAGTGTGTGTGTGCAGGAAATAAATCTGCTTTTTTAGTTATTCTGCATAATTCTGTCTCTTATCAGCAGTGCACATTGAATAATAATTAAATTTTCTTTAAAATAGAGAAGTCGGGAAAAAAATTAGTATCTTGGGTAAAAAGTCACCGCAGTGGGCAATACTTGCAACTGCTTTTTAGTTCCAAATTGGAAGTTCCTGGTAGAAGAATCTAATGTGCAAACTAAAAGTGTAACTGTAACATTCTTAGTCAAGAAATGTTTTTAGTCTTGGAAGAGAGGCATGTTTTGTGCATTCACTCAAATTGTTCAAGTGGGGAGATGTTAGCTCTTTTTGCTTGCTTGTTTTCATATGCAGAAAAAAACCCAAGTAGGTTGAAATCTCAAAATCCTGGCATCTTTGTGAAAAAAAATTAGTCACTCCAAAGACAAGTTCCAAGTGTCAGCACCTTTGGTAAGGACAACCTGTAGCAATGGCAAATGGTCCAGAACATGAGTAAACATGTTTAAAAGCTGTCTCATAGAGAGTATTTGCTCTTCCTAAATGCCTATGCAAAAAGGATCTTGAAGCTGGAGGGTGTTCTGTGCTGTGGGAGCTCCAAAGCTGCTTGTCACATTTCAGAGAACCAGTGCAAACACATCAGAATTTAATTTTCTTGCACAATCTTTCGCTTTCACTGTGCAGGCAGTATCATTAACTTTATATTTAAGTAGCGACCTTTATCTAGCAGGCACCTAAAGTGCTTATCGCTTCTGGACTTGATGAAAATGCCATTAAAGTCAGTGGAACTTTTTCCATTGACTTTAAAATGGGCTTTTGGATCAGCTCTTGTCTACCTATCACACAAATGTAATAAAGTCATCTCCGTGGTGGACAATGAATAAGGCACAGTGTACCGCTAGGATTTTCAGCAGGATCGTGCAGAGGATAGATTTATCAATGTTTGCAGAGGCTCATCCTTGCTGTAAGTCAGCCGTTAGGTCTGCAGGTTGTCTGCACCTTTGTGAACATTACTTATCTTGCTTCCCATGGTGTTCCCTCTTTTTTAGGGGCAGCTCTGACAGAGACTTTTGACAGCTCGCTGTCGTCATTGTTACTTTCCTGTAGCATTTTGGGTGCAATTCACTTGGCGCTGGTGCACTGTCAGCTTGTAGTGGTTCTAATTGCTGTCTGCACTGTCATTATCGTGAAGATATTTTAAAACTACATTTTCCTCCAGTGGAAAGCTTCCTGAATGTGACCTTCAGCTGCTTCTTGTGGATGCTGAGGCACGAATTGATTCAAGTTCTTGTCACTGTCACCTTCATCTGTCTTTGGTTTCTTTTAAGACTCTTTCTTCATTGTTTGTGCTGACACGTATGTGAACATGCTGTGTTTTACATGTTTAAGAGGCTGCTTAGGGGAGTGACAGCAAGTTTATTCTTCTTCTCCCTCATGTGGAGTTGGGGTTGGATTGGTACCACTCCTACTCACGTCATCTGTTCTCTCTTTGGGATTTACGGTCAAGGAGCAATTAGAAGATGAACAGGGCCATTGCACCCCTCCCTGGTCTTTGCTGGCCAAACTCCCAGAGCAGAGAAGCTAAATAACCAGTACTCTGCTAAGCACATCTGGATCTGGGCATTTCCTCTGATAATGCCCTGTCTCGGTGCTGTCCCCTGGGGATGGCTACCTCGGAAACGGTGATCTAACAAATTCTGCTTAACAGCTTGAGCTCCCGTTCCAGTTCTGATGGAGGATTTATGACTTTGTATAGTTCATTCCTGCAAAAAATTCACTTTTTCTAAACTTAGCCTGGAGGAGGGTTATAAGGAAGAGGCTATAGCTATTATTAGATTGGCTAAGGAAAGGTTGGCATGTGGAAAACCTGTTCTTGTTTTCACGCTGTATCCTTTAGTAACATAAGCTGTTATACCTGTTGATTGTTATTTGTTTATACGTTTACATAATTCGCACCTGCAATGGACCTACTAGCCCTAGTCCTTACCGATATCCAGTCTTCAGGTATTCTAAGGATGTGTGTGGCTTTTTGCGTTTCTTTTAAGCCGTTGATTTTCTGTCCTGAGAAAGGTACAGAAGATCAAGCCAGCAGAATTATCTTTGCGTCTCTTTCTAGCATGTGATGCCAGTGCTACTTTTATTTTTGTCTCTGTCTACTTGAGTCAGCAACACTAACAGTAATGGAAGTTGTGGTACAGTGGTATAATGAAGATCTTAAAGGACATGCAGTTAAACGTGCTTTTAGCTCATTAAAATGTCTTTGAGGTTGAGGGCAGATGGTTGGTACTAATGAAACCTTTTTCTGAAGGCTTCTTTCAGATAGTGGATCGCATAAATAGTTTTATTTATTGTATAGGTCTTTACACTTTGTTGTGAGTGTTATATTTGTCATGTAATGATGTCTGTAAATGTCAGTCAAAGTTGAAGTCTTTTCTTGAAAAATGTTTTGCTATCTTAGCCTGGCGTTGTACCAGGAAGGCACAAGTTACTATCATGGTTGAAGAACTTAATTGAAATAGTGTAAATATACTGTACTTAGACTTAAATTAGCAAATTGAAGTGGTGCTTATCATTTTAGTAGGGAATATATGGCTATTTCTTTGTTATTTTGCTTCTGTAACTTGATCTCATATCTTTTAAGTTAAATAAATCTTTTTTATGAATTGTTAGAGAACTTACATCAGCTTTATTTTTGAGGTGGCGGTTGTTTTTTCCGTGTGCCTCAGTCTCTACCCACCTGTGATCCCTGCTGATCCCCGTACATAACTGCTGAGGTTCTGGAGTCTCAATGATGTGAAAAAAGATGTTGAGCTGATTGTAGAAATATTCCATGGTAGCTTTTGTCTAGAGATCCCCAAGTGGCATGAAAGTGTTCATGAATCATACCTCTCAAGAGTCCTGGAAAGATGTTTTTAAATTTGAATAGATGATGTGTTTTCATACTGAAATGTTTGCTATTTTAAATGATACAGAAAAGTTTTTCTCTATTAGCAATATATCCTTATTAAAAAAAATTCAGTATTAAAAAAAGCTCAGTTGGATGCTTTTATTTAAAACTTCTGGGCTATTTTGTGATGTATTATTTGCCCTAATTATTCAGTTTATTAAAAAACTAGAAGTGTTTGGAGTAAATGGTTGTAAGACTTCCACGTAGTAAGCTTAAAACCAATTAAGCGTATATATAAACATAAAATAAAAATATAGTGATTAAGTTCAAAGTTTGCTTTGCAACACCTCGAGACACATAAAAACCAGTCCTCCCCAAAAGGGCACATTTATCAAGTTTTGATGGTTGAGAAAGGAAACTTTTATATTAATAGTATTTCTCATCAGCGGAATTTCACTGTAACACTCAGCTGTGGTATTCATTACGCCAGCCATCTGCTTTGGCAGTGCCATAATTTCTTTTTTCAGTTATCTCAGATGAAATTTAAATCATCGTACGGTGAACACTGCTAGGAAACTAAAAAATCTAAATATGAGCTTGATATTAAAGTTCTTGTAGCTCATTGCAATTTATGTTCCATTTGTATAGTATTCCAAAAATAGAAGAAAAACATTAACTGTTTTGAGTATTCAGAGAAAGGCCATCTATTTTGGTGGTTTTGCTTATATTTCTGTTCCAGTAATTTTTGCAACCTTACAGTGAAATAGGATTTTAGAACTTGTATATGCTACGAGCAGATGAATGGGGAGAAACAGAGAATCAGACAGGGTCACAATGAGGAACAGGTTGCTCTTCTCTCCCACTCTGTTCTCTGTTATGAATATCCAATGGTACGTCATTCTTAACTCTTCTTTTTACTGTGTATCTTAATAGTCTTAAGCTTCCAGATATTTGCATTTATCCTAGAAATTTATTGTTATGTTCTGCTAGGGAGTATTGCCAAATTCTTGCTGGTTTGGGGTTTTTTTGTGTATATTCCACAATCGGGGCCTTTTAACACCAAGCAATCTGAGAAATCCCACCCCTCCTTTTTTTTCCTTTTCCAGTTCTCTGGCTTTTCTCTGCTTGTCTGTCTTTCTTCTACCTTGTTTAATGTTCATGAGACTTCAACTTTCTATTTCTTAATCCCATCCCCTCCCAGATACAGTTATGCACTGTCTTACTCCTTCATTCTTGTTCCCTTTTCAAATATATTTCTTGATCTCAGAAAATCCCCACTTAATCCATATTCTACTTTATTATTTTACCTCTTAAAATTAGCAATATCTCATTTCCTTATGACTTGTTTTATAGATAAATCAGTCATAACAATCTTAGGAAGTGTGAGGTAAGTACGTTCCAACAAAAATATGGGAATTCAGAGTCTCTCTGCAATATCTTAGGATTTGGCTATGCTGTGAGATGGGTATGCTTAGGAAGTGACTAAACATGAGAAGATACCTGATTCCGGAACTCCTTTGCTCATTTTGCTGGCTGTATCTTGGGCTTAGAGGTGTTATGTGGCTGAGATTGAATATATCTTCTGATGAACTGGGCAGATGGTCTTGTTCGTGCCAAGTGCAGCTGGATAGGATGAACTAGAAGGGTAGCTCATTTCATTCAAATTCCTATACAATGCTTGCCATTGTGGTGATCCATCATAAAAATCTGAGATTAGAAAAAGTTCTCATGTATAGGAATGAGTTTAAATAATATGCAGAGTAAAAAAGGGCTAAAGTAGATGACAAATACTGTCAGCTAAATTTGGTCCTCTTTTCTACTCTTTTATGTCTGACAGAGTACTCCAAATGGATAATTATTACCGGTAGTGGCTAGCATATCTATCAATCTATACATTTACGTATCTTAAATAATGGAAATGAAAGTCAATTTCTGAGCTATATCTCTTTCAGAAGTGTATGAGAACTTTTTTTTTCTTTTTAACCTTGAGATGATATGTATGGTAGTGTATTAAATTAGCATAAAATGTTATGATCATTGAGAGTGATATATGGTTGTGTGCTCCCTTACAATGCATCAAGAATAATGAGTGGTAATTGGTTCAGGACATTGATTAAAGAGCTATAGAGTAAATTGCAACGTAGTGTACTACACAAATGGCATGTCAAGTTTTGTCTCTGTTGTACTTGCTATTTTATTAGTCTAAACTGAACATATTTCGTGAAAGTATAGCTGGACATATATATAGCACTTTATATAGTTATTCAGTCAAACCATGGGAAAAATTCTTTGTTCAGAGGGGTTGTTTAAAGGAATTACTCAAGCATCTCCAAAAGAGTTGTCTATGAATGATTTTAGTGAAATTAGATCCTTAGCTGTCACGTCTTTAGTTGCAGAGGATCATGGAAAGCACATAGTAGTCACAGAAAGCCTAGCCAAACTGTACTGAACAAATTCATTAAGCTTGCCTATTTGTTATTAGACATTAACACCAAAATGAGGCTAAAATAAAGGAAAAATCTTGGAAATGACACATTAATCCTTTGTATGTTTTAAAATAGTTTGGAAATAATTATTTTGTTGTGGCTAGCTGAGGAAAATAAATAGAATACACTGTACATGAATAGATTTTCAGATATTTGTGTTTCTGACATGTTTGTCATTTATTTACATGATATTTTTTCCTGTGTTAACCATACAAGCTGTAAATTCAAATATGCCAAAGGAAAAACATAATTCACTGGGAAGCTTTTATTTTGGAAGTGTCATCACATGTTAGAAAGTGATATCCTCAATTTAATCATTTAAAGTTTTGGAATAAAATGCTTTGCCAGCTAGCTTTCTGCATACGTAAGAACAACACAGTTCTCCTGAATGACAGTTTCCTTGCCTTGTTTTTGAGCAATGTATTAAGTTACAACACTATCTTAGAGGGTTTTCGCTCTAATAACGGTCATGGAAAAAGGAGAAATCACTCTTTATCTGTACTTACTAGGAAATTACATTAACATATCTTAAGAAAGGTGAAAAAAGAGGGGTTACCTGAAGCCTGCCCTTCTAACCTAGATGATTCCTTCTAACCTAGATGTTTCTATGATTCTACCCTAACAAGCGATAGGACAACAGGAAATGGCCTGAAGTTGTGCCAGGGGAGGTTTAGATTGCATATTAGAAAAAATTTCTTCACCAAAAGGTTTATCAAGCATTGGAACAGGCTGCCCAGGGAAGTGGTGGAATCACCATCCATGGAGGTATTTAAAAAATGGGTAGACGTGGTGCTGAGGGACATGGTTTAGGGGTGGTTTTGGCAGTGTTAGGTTGATGGAAGGGCTTGATGATCTTAAAGGTCCCTTCCAACCTAGACAATTTGATGATTCGTGATTCTAAACTCTTTGCACACGTCTGCACTATATCAATCAATATGGGGTGAAGATTTGCCAGTCAGTTGATATGGCCTTGCCAGCAGGGTGCAGAAGTAGTAGTCAAGGTCCTGAAAGAAAGGGATAGTTGTGTAAACGTGTCTTTCTCCTCACCGTTAGTCTCCATTGGATATGCTACACTTTCATGAACATTGTTAAGTGCTCCGAGCAATTTTGCTCCCCTTTGTTCATGATGTGTAAAGGCAGACCCTGAAAAGATCCAGGGAGACTGATGTGCTGTCTCGCAAGAGCTAAAAATGCTTGGTTTGTTTTATTAAAAGGAGAGGGTAAGAAAGTGCTCTGTATACTAAGGGACAGCATTGCCATGAGAACAAATAAATGGATGTAAAGTACAAAGAAAATGAATAAAAAGTGTTAACCTCCAGAGAAGGAGGTCTCGGGCCAGTCTTCCAGTGGTAGAGTGGGAACAACAACCTGCTCAATTTGAGGGGAAAGTTTGATCAGTTTATGCATGAGATTCTGGGAGGCTGCTGCATATGGCAGCAGTGTGGGATACATTTGATAGAGGAAAGGTCTTTTTTAAAATCTTATTACTCAGTAGTTAATGGTGCAGTTTACAAGTGGTTCCAATGATTAAAAAAAAAAAATCTTTTTTCAAATTAAAAAAGATAGGAGTAGCTGATCAGTAAATACTTCAAAACAAAAGTGAGCATAATCCAAAGAAAAAAACTGTAATGAAAGTGGAGCAATTCTATAGTGTGAAGTAGGTGGACTGGGTGATGTATGAGATGATTTCCATGTCTAATTGCTTTTGATCCCTTTGATCTTCAAACTCTAATATTTTTCTCCCTGATGATTTCCTGCTTTCAACTGACTTGCATTCATTTATTTCCACTTCTACACAAAATACACTTGCCCACCTCTGCAGCATTCATCTATAAACTATTATCTTTCCTTTTTTTTTTTTTTTTAAATATCTACCGTAAAATATTTATCACCCGGAACCATTCACCATCAAAGTGAGTTAATAAAGAAATGTTTCTGAGCAAACTTTTCTGATGGTATAAGAAATTTTCTGGAGCTCTGGTCTAGTGAATTCCTGCCTTATCCCACTGTTGTCGCTGACACAGAAGAGAACCTCTTGTTTTCAGGGAATTTCAAGGAAAAAAAAAAAATTGCTCCAGTTTTATCCAAATTGACTGTGTTAGTCAAGGGAAAGGATTCAGTAGCTTAAATGAGACAAAAGTAACAAATAGCAGTTTGAAGTCTGTACTAAGGAGTTTTTTCTCCATCTCAGGTTTTGGCAGTGGATGAAAGAGACTGTATAATAAGTTGAATCCAGTCAATAGGTTCAAAATACTGAAAGATACCTAAGCAGATTAAATAAGTCTGAAATCAAAGCTGACTCAGTAACAAACTTTAATGTAGACAGTGAAACGCCATATCCATAAGAATACCCTGAAAACTGGTGTCTAGATCTTTCCTTGGGTAAGAAGAGACATTCATCTACAGGTATGAGCAGAATTAGGAGGAGTCTCCTCACATTCAAAATATTTAATCACTTATAAAGATTGCATTGCTATAATGTTTTCCAATCATGAATTTCAAAGTATTTTTAGAACATAAAGAAGTTTATTTATGTCATGATTTTGACGTGCTGTTCTTGTTCTTTCTGAGAACCGTTCTTTTTCCTCTCTGAGGTCCTGCTTTCTCATGCTAGTTTGTACCCAGTCTCTGCTTTGGAATAAAGTGGAAACAATCAGTGGCTGGGAAAGGGTAGTCGGGAATGCAGGACAGTGGATGTCATGGCCCTTACATTTAGTGTGGATGTGACCAATGAAGACTCACTTGATGGGCAGTGAATGTTGTTACGACCCCTTTGCATTACTACTAGATTTTAGCTTTCTTTGGTCAAGTTAAGGGTGACCTGTAAAATTTCTGCTTCTCTAGCAGTCACAGTTATTCTACTGGGGTGTGTGATTAGCTGTACTTCTGCAACGTGAGCCGTGACTTGCTGTGCAAAGGCGTGCTGGGCTGAGACCCTTGACTAAGCACTGGAAGCAGAAGGGAGGTTCAGTGTCATGGACAACTATTTCAGGCAGAGATTAACTGCTCAGGTCAGTGCGCGTCTTGCACAGGTGGGCTGTCTTGAAGACTGTCTCTGCAAAGGGCTGCGTTGCACTTTGCTCCCGACTAATTCCCCTGCTCCTCTCATATATTATTAGGTATTATTGCAGGCTCCATTAAGTGTTACTGAAAGTGCTGCAGGTCTGTGTATGATCAGGGTAAATTTTTTGGTTTTGTGTCTCTTTTTATCTCTAGTTCCATATATGGCAACTAAAACTTGTAGCAACCCAGTAATTTTAACAATGACATATAAGAGTTCCTTAATGCACTGATGCGCGGTATCTGTTTTGCCTTTTGTTCATTTGCTGTGGAGTAGCAAATACAATATTCTAGAGGACAATATTTTCTATTGATTTTGCTTAGAAAATCAATAAATAAAAATAACTTGACACAAGAGGGAATTCTATTACAATCTTCATGGAAATTGTTGGAGGACATAATAAAACCTTATAATGAAGTAATACATGTAGGTAATCAAACAACGTTGACTATATCATTATGAAAGACAAGCTTATGATATAAAGTACTTTCCTAGTACTGAAGGTCTACTTTTATTTGTGACTCTCTTCCTTTTCTCATGAGCATAACACATAAAAATGATCTATATTGTTTAGAGAAGTGTCAGAAAGGCAGAATCTCTCAGGGAAGTCCTAAAATATGCTCTTCATTTCTTTTCTGCTTGTCTTCAGCATAGTCTTCTACTCATTATACTTCCCAGCTCTTACTGATTCAGTGGATGCAGTAAAAACTGTTGTACCGAACTAATTAGTAGTGGGTTTTTCTAGAGCTGCTCTGTGGTATTTGGTTTGAGTGAAGCCACTATTAAATAAGTTAAAACAGCTACTATGCGTAGTACCCTGGCAAAAATTAAGGTGATCTAGATCTAGACTAGCGAAAGTGAAGGCAGGATATGGTAAGGACGACTATAGCTGGAACAGGTGACTCACTATGAAGCCATTTTGGGGCTCTTTTGGCCAATGTAGTAGACTAGAAACCAGGACGCAACCTGCAAAATTTTTGTCCCTTTTTACATCTCCCGCTGCCTTCACATCTGAGTTATTACTCATTACATGTTTGTTATAACTGCTTACATGAAGAGTAAAACACATTTCTCAGTTCCATGTTACAGGTGAAGCAAAAAGATCTTCTTACGTTTGAATGTTCTCCTGTCTCTGAAAGCATGGAATAATGATAAACATATGTAAATGTTGAAAAGATTAATGGAGAACAAGATCTGAAGAGTTAGGATCTCCTTTGTGTATCTCTGGAACATGCTCCCTAAATTGTTTCCATAAGATTAAAATTATATGTCTTTTTTTTAATAATTATTTTTAAAAGTTAAGTGAGTTAATATGTAACATAAACTGTGAATTTGCATTTGACTGAAGATTAAATGGTATACTGAAGTTTGCAGCTTAAGATCTTTATGGTTTTGCAGTCACGCTTCCTGAGAACTACTTTATATCGAAAGAGAAATAGTGTTATGTAGTTACAAGTTCATGTAGGTAGCACCAGTTTATCATTGACCTGATTTATTTCAGGTTTTCACTTATGGTGCACAGAGCTAAAATAAAACTCTTTCAAAACTCAAAGATGGGTTTTGAACGAGGTTTGAGGGTGGAAGACTTCACCTGTTTTTGAACAGCTCTCCCTGCTACTTCAAATGGTCAGTACAGAGTGAATCATGGAGTGAATAAATGAGAAACTTATAAGCATATGTTTTGGGCTTATTGCCATTGTTTTACTAGAATGTAGGAGAAGCTACATAGACCCTTCCTGTAGTTGACAACTTGATTTGTCTCACTTTTACCTCTAGCAAACATATATGGACCCTGATATTTGAAACATGCATATCGGTTACATCAGGAGTGCATTTTTTCCCTTCCATTCCTTACATAGGTTATTAGACTGAAGCATACTTAAAGAAAATGCTTTATGTGGCCTCTGGGCTCTTCTTATATTCCTGATTGAGAAATAATTTTTCATGTCCCTGCACATAATAATAATCTCTCCTTTGGTAATCCAGCCATTTTGGCAGGAAGGGGGAAAAGGTATCTGAAGAGTGGCAATATTGCAGCTTCCATCGCTGGATCCAGATGTCCAAAGTGTTTTATTATCTGGATCGAAAGAGCAGGGACAGGGGCACAGAAACAGGTGAACAGGGAATAAGGACATAAAGAACAATTACATGATTCAGCGTTACACTTTTTCAAATATTAGGCACTGTATTGCATACCCTACGTGTCAAACACAATAATTAGATCCACAGAGATCTTAACCATGACTATTCTGAATGTATAAAGCTGTTGGAGAGCACAGTTATTCAGGCACACACTGCTAATGCTTATTCAGTCAGAAAATAATTCAAAATGTAAAATGAAATGCCAGGAGTCATGAATTAAAAACCAAGACAAAAGGGTATGAAGTTCTCTTATGTTTCAATCTTTCACTTAAAATTTTGGCGTAACAGTTTAAATTTAGATTTGATGAGAACAAGGGCCTTTTTTAAAGGAACCTGTAAATAAAATCTAAGTTAGATTTGATATAATGTATTTTATTTTTCCTTTTTCTCTAAATAAATAGCCAAGAACCTAAACCCTTAAATCTATGTCTGATCTGGAATATCAACCAATTACAGTATCCTCTGAAAATTGATTTGTGATCTGCAAATTGAGTTAGTCAAGCCGAGCATGTGGATGGAAAACATCATCTTCTTTATTTGGAAATTTAGTCCTTTAATTAGTTGTTGAGTGAAGATTGTGGTTATGAATGAAAGTACAGGATTCCCAAATGTACATGAAACTTCTAATTATTCCAGAATAGGAATATATGTAAGCATTCGTAACTAACGCATGTTTGCATACTATTTCTCACTACTTGTAGAACTGCCCACATATGATGTTAGCCTTGCCTCCTATTACACTTCTACTCTTTCAGTTTTCGTTTAAGTAATATATATATTTAGGTTGTTAACATCATACCTTTTAGTCAAAAAAAATATATATATTTAGAGAATTGTACCTATTTCTTATCAACCCCCTCAAGAGTGAAATTCACATAGAAAGGAGTCTTTAAAAACTCTTCTCAGTTATACTGCGTAAACAATTAAAAACAACTAATCGTGCTTACATAAACAAAGTGAGGTAATTGAAGTGAAGCACCAATACTGCTTTAATTTATTGTTCTTTAAGAAATGGATGGTTAAAAACTACTACCTCTAGTGGATTGACATAAATTATCCTGTTAGTGACATTTGAAAAAAAATTGTGGTGCTAGTTGGAACAGAAAACAGTTGTGAGGACAGGTAAACATTTCAGTAAATTGTTAATTGTTTGGGTTAATTTTTTTTCCCTGAAAGTAAATTAGAGAATCTTTAGAAACCTCCAAATTCTGGACAGCAGATATGGTAAAGATATGTATTTTTGTATGCATTTACAGAAAATTTTAATAAAGAAAACCCATGCAAGTGGGTGTCTGCATAACTTGTGTTCAAAATCTGGACAGCTTTTTGAGGAAAAAAGTGCTGAAATTCTCAGCTGCTTATCCAATCAAGAAACTATATTTCTAACCCACTACTTTTTTCTTTTTCTTTTTTTTTTTTCCCCCTAGTTATCCTCCATGCCAGAAAGACTTTTTTGTTTGCTTTAATTACAACTGAAATGATGCTATCTCTGCTGGCTGCAGAGCTTTCAGGAGCTGTCACTCTCATTTTCCAATTTATAAATGTGCCAGGAAAGTATCTTCATTTCCCTCCTCTCTCTAAATTCAGAGCATTATCACACTTCCACGCAGAGAATACTTCGCTTTTGAACATGGCTGTTCTCCACAGCTGCATGTTCATTTTCAGAGTGCACTTCCACATAGTGATGCAAGAAAATTATGCTAATTACAAGTAAACCTGAGGAAGATTTAGAGTTTAGTTCCAAAGTATATTTCAGCTCTCTTTCATCTGTAGAATAGGCAGGAGCTTTCAGATGACCGAGGTTTTTTGGTTGTTTTTCTAAGTATCTTTCACTGGTTTTCCCATTTTACCATAACTTGCAAAATAATAATAAGAATTTTCAAGTCTTACAAAATGTTTTTCCTTTCTGAAGAGTGAGGAGGTGGTGCTTTCTTTCTATGTCTTTTTTTTTTTTTATTCACCCAAGTCATATATTTAGAAATCATTCCGTAATCCTCTTGTGCTTGCCACAAAATGAGCTGTAATGCTGACAAAGAGGAGAATTAGAGGTGGTGAAAATTGGAAAAATTAAGCTGCACGGGAGTGCAAAGAGGGACCATTAGAGCTGTGACAGTTTTGCCGTTTTGAGACCTGCGGTTTTCAGATTTCTTTTTCCTTAATTGAAAATTGAAAAAAATGAAAACATTGATTTCTTGCTAAGACATTCCGACTCCAAAGAGTACCACTTTTAAGGTAGCTCCAGCCAGGTAATACATCTATAAAGGCACACAGTTGAGCTTTTTGGGTTTTGTTGTTCTGGTAATAGGCATGGGTAGGTATCCCAGGGGTGGAGAGGCTGGATCAAGGGGGCTCATGTGGGAAGCTGGGAGCCCTGAGCACAGTCAGCTCTCGGCGTATGCGACTGAAATGAGAAACTGTTGCAGCTCTCCAGCCTGGTTGTACTGTACCGGTAGGCACTGAATGAAAACATGGGTTGAAGGAATATTCAAAATGGGCGTTTAGTGACTTTCATGTTTCCTTTGACACAGTCAAAGCACAGTCGGCTCTTGGAGTATATGAATGAACTGAGAAACTACTGTAGCTCTCCAGCCTGGTTGTGTTGTACTGGTAGGCACTGAATGAAAACATGGGTTGAAGGACTATTCAAAAAGGGCATTTAGTGGCTTTGTTCCCTTTGAGTTCTAAACCAAGACTGGTTGGTTAGGGAGGGCCCCACTCCATCACGTGCGTGTACCAAGTGAGGATGCTGTCCCTTCATGTGAACCCAGCAGATAGTTGTCTTTAGTCCTTTGCTTCTCTTCCTCCCCACACCCCAGAGAAACGCGTACTGCAGAGGAGGGAATCCATAATGAACAAGTAGTGCTAAAAAGTGTTTGATAAACACCAAAATTGGAAGAAAAAGAGTACACAATAAAATGTATTGATTTGGTTTTGAAGCAATGTAAACCAGCATAGGCTAATTACACCCTTATGTCTGTGGTACTTACACAGATACTTGTTCAACAGAATACACATGTTGCTATGGCAATCATTTTGTTTGTCAAATGTTAAGTAAACTTCGGGGGGGGGGGGAGGAAGAGCCTTGAAATGGTTTCTTCTGTTGTGACTAGTGACTCCAACCCACACACAGCTGTTCTAAAATAGCTAATAGTCTCCTAGTATAGAGGATTCATATCCTAAACTGGCGGTGGCATCGCTGCTGTCAGAGGTGGTCTCTGCATTGCCAGGTATCTGTGCTCGTCGGCAAGCACGAAGCAGACAAAACACCTTCTTCCGCCCACACTGTTTTGCCGCGCGCCAGGCACCGCGTGCTCACGCCGCGTTGCACTTGCCTGCCTGGTTTCCGAAGCCAGAGCCTTTCTTCCCCATGTGCCTTAGGTTCCTTTAAAGAGCGCTGTGGGATAATTCACTATTCCCTATGGCCCCAGTGGAAAGAATGTTCTGCCATCATACACAGCTACAGAAAAAGCGCAGTTTTGAGAGTTCAAGCGTAGTTTCTTTGGAGAAGCTCCTGTTGCCTGGCTCAGCTGTTTACGCGGTAGAGCAGGTGTTCAGGTTGATGTGTTGCCTGTGTTCTCCTCCAGGAGTGGAGAAGCCCTGATGAGATCTACACGTGCTGTTCACCTGTAGCCATTACTGACATCATCTCTCCTCAGAGAGCTACCGCAGTGGAAAAGGATGAAAACTAATGCTTTGCACTTTGCCTGGTATTTTCTCAGAACTTGTGAAAGCTAGCGGTATGGATTTTTTTCCCCTGCTATCCAGGTCAATGATTTGCAAGGACATACCTGACAAATGGTGTCCATACAGAGGACCTTCTTTTTCAAAGAAAATGTTAGAACTCCATTTTTATGAGTGCTCTCTTAAACTTCCATCTGTGAACAACATGCTTTTATAACCCGTGGCGACATATAGATAAAAAGACACACTTTGACTATTTACAACAACTTCTGGTGGACATTTAGCAATGACAGCCCAGTTAATTATTTGCCTTTTTCAAATTCATGCAGTTCCATACAGTTGTTTCTTCCGCACCACAGCCATCTTGAGATGTGTGAGTATGATGGCATTTTAAAAGGAAGAACTCGGAAGCTGCAGCATAAGTTCCTCGTACGGATTCTGCCCTTCATGGATCATAGCCAGAATCCTCCTTAATTTGATGACTATCCAGAAAACACTTTCACTTTCTTTAAAATAATCACAACTATGTCAGCGCTTCCTCAGTTAGGCACCATTTTTGACACTTCTCTCTCTATGACTGTGCCCATAAATTCACAACTTGATTCTGAATTCTCTGGGAGGTGAAAGCTTTGTCTCACACAGAGGAAAGATGCTGCCAAAAAGTGGATTGACTGCAAAAAGAGGTGGTGATATGTCTTACTTAGGCGTAGCTTGGACACCTGCCTCTCTCTTCTCCTGAAGGTTGCAGTCCTTGCTCCAGACTGCCAGAACTCTGCAGAGAGCAGCTGTTGCCTGGATCTTTCCTCTGTGAAATCCCACCTTTGTCAGGATTCCCACAAGCCCTGGGACCGCTGCCTGAAACTGAAGGGGACAGTGCTCATAGCTGGGAATTGCTGCTATGGAAAACGAAATTTAAAAGCAAAGACAGATACCGCTCTTGAACTGCAGGAAGGCTGAAGAAGAGGTAGGTAGAAAGGCAGGGAGACAGAAGAAAAGCATAGTAGTAGAAAATTGTCTGTGTTGGACTTCTGCAACCCCAGTATATGTTGTAACCTCACTGCATGGAGATGAATAGCGATTGAGGTGGGCACAAACCTAGAACAGGAACAGACCTGCCAGCTTTGACAAAAATGATGTGTGTTTTGTGTGTGGGTGATGGGGTCATATGGGCAAGAATATGAACCCAAATGTCAGATATCTGGATGTTTAGGCATAATATAAGGATTGCTTTAAGCTGTAATTTGAAGAGGAAGATACCTTGCGATAAGAGAGTTTGCTTAGAAGGAGACTTACTTGATGTGTTGGTTAAAAAGCAAAAGTTAAATGCATTTATATACTAAATATGAGAAGCAAAGAAAATTATATTGCCCAGGAAAGACATAGATGATCTGTTTTCCTGCTCAGGAAGCTGAATTTGGAAAAGCATGTTTTGCATTGTGCACTAAAACTGAAATGCAGGTAGTTTGACCGAGAAAGGAAACCTCACAGAATTTACATATGGTGAGAATTAGCACACTGTCAGACTTATAATCTTCATTAACGTCAGCATTGTTTGCAAGTCAAAGAGAAAACAGAAGAGGTGAGAGCTTTGGTTTAGCTAGCCTTTGGTCTATACCTACTGAAATCAAGCAAAATGACATAGATTTTAGTAAGGTGATCGTTTGACTATTAAAACTTTAAATATGAAGGCAAGTCTAACACGTGCCTAGAAATTGTGGGGAAACAACCCAAAGCACGCTGGGTATCAGGCCCACTCTGCTTCATTTTTCCAAGGAGATCAGGCTGGATGCAGTTTCTGCCGAGATCGTTACCCAACTTCATGGGCACACGCAAGTGCAGCCTGTTTGTGCCGGCAGCCTTGGCCTGACATGTTGGCGTTTGAGGGGGAAGTGGTTGTTGCTTTGTTGCTGCTCAGGACAGTAGAACAGTCTTTATGATGGCTGATTTTTTTAAGGGTTCTGATTCAGATTTCAATAAGATTAATAAAGATTCCTTTGGCACCAAATCAAGGACAGTTCAAGGATTTGATGACATTAGGCAGGGCATTGAAGAGAACTTTGTGTTTTTACCAAAATGGATTTTTAGAATTTATATGCTAAAAATAGTAGCTTTCTCTATAGCGTTTTTCCTTTTTAGGCATTTGAGATGTTTGGACTTTTTTCCCCTTAACTACTGTGATTTTGTTGCTGGTCAGACAGTCACAGTTCTGAGACACTCTATGTAGTCGTATCACACTTGCAAATCCAGCGGAAAGCAAGAATAGTCAGTAGCAGATCACCCGCAGCTTCTGGGCTTTGCAGAGATGAAATTAGTACGGAGGAACTTTCCTATTACTCATATCAGCAGTGTTGCCCAGGGGAACTGCACGTGTCCCAGCTTGCAGGTCAAATCCCTGTCTCTGCTGCAGTTTGAAGGCTGTTGCTCTCATCTTCCTTCTCTCCTCTCCCCCCTCACTCCAAGAAGTTCTGTTAGGAAAACTATACAATATTTTGGCAGTAAAATTTTGAATTAAATGTGATTTTTCTCTGACCCATTAGTCATTCAATTTGCTTTGTAAGTATCACTTTAATTTAGGACCCTGAAGCTTTTGTAGACAACACCTGAAATCCTCTTGTGTAGGACAGGGAATAAGAACAAAAAAAAATTTACACAGATTTAGTGTTGCTTAATGATAGCATGATAGTATGTGGTTTTTATTTTACTGGTTTTTATATTTTTTTAATTGATAGCTCTGGTGTATTTTTAGGGAAAAACATTGTTCCTAGGTTTTATTTTTAATAGCAATTTAAAAAATCAGGAGCAGACTGTAATTATAAGACCCTTTCTCCCTTCAAAGCACTCCCTCTGCCTCTAAACTCTGAACACGGGGGCTGAACTTCAAAGAGAAATACTGTCATCTTCTGTCCAGGCCAACCGCTGCCTTCAGCCACTCTAGAAAATATTGGAATGACTTTCAAGTTTAATTACTTAAAATGCTGAACTGGAATTGCTTCTGATTAACTTTTCTCCTCCCCATCCCCCCCTTTTGAGCTAAAACTTAAGAATAATTTGTAAAATGCAGTTGTGTGCAACTGAGGCATATCTGTTGGGGAAAAACACGTTGGAAAATGTGACTTTACAGTGTCATTCTTGCTGAAACCTCAAGTATTTTTGATAAATGTGGTTTTGGTACTGGAAAATAAATTTTACACATATTTTTAGTTATTTTTCTCATCCAGCCCATTTATGTCTGTCTATGGCATGACATATATAAGGCAAATGGACTGATAACCCGACCTGCATTTAAGCTGAACATGCAACAGCAATATGACTGCGACAGCATGTGTTTGCTCTGAATCGTACAGCAGACAGCAGATACAACAGAGACCGCATAAGGGGTTTTCTCCTCCCTGTTACGTTTAAACCAACAACATTATTGCGTTCACTTGGGGGGCTGTTATTCTCAGATCTTCTTGTTTTGTTTTTGTTTCGCTGTAGCATTGCAGATTTGTTTAGTACTTAACGTAACTGGCAGAATTTCAAATGTCATACAGGAGGCTTTATCAGATGAGCTATTAGCTGTGAAGTTGAAGACTTCAAATGCCCATATGTGCACAAATAAACGGAGGCTAAAAGAGGAAAGATGTCTGTATAAAAGGATGGGAGTGGTGTGTTTCAGCTGCTCTTGTGTGGATATAGCTTGCATTTGGTACAGATTTCAAGTTGGCAGAACTTTTATTTCTTTCACCATTATTCCCAATTACCATCATCAACCCCAATACAGCAATGCAGGAAAGCTTCTTACATTTATCTGCTGAACTAACTCATGGACACTTACAGCCTGTTTATACGTACTCTCTGTTCTTATGCATAATACCTATAGGGGTGGTGGGTGCATTGTAACATGAAACAATATTCCATAATGCTCAACTCATGCTTGTGGAGTAGCTTTGGAAAGGGTAGGCTCAGAGTAGACTACAGGACTGGGGAAAATTTGAGGATAAGATGTTATACATTTTACAACATAATTAGCGTACTAACCTTTTAAAGTTTGTAACTTATTTCAAAACTCCCAGTGCGTACTGGGAAATGCACTTGAAGGTGACACAAAGAGAATCTGTTCTGCGTTTCAGTGAGGTACTTGTCCATTGTCTGTATTCCTGCTAATGGTCCTCTAGTCAGGTTTTCTGTTTTGACATCAAAATTTACTATTCATCTGATTCCTTTTTAGAATTAGTGCCTGCATAGTCTGCTGTGGATAGTGGATTCTGGCTTTCATGCTAAAATATGATTTAAATTTCCTTGACTTAAGCAGAGATTATTCTTCTTAGTACTTCATGCAGTTCCACACTGTGGTGATGTCCTTGAAATCTGGGATTGTTTCAGTGCTTGACTTCTTAGCTTCTGAGCTCTTCAGAAATACCGTGATTAAGATTCCATTGTCTTCATTGAATTGACTCTGTGGTGATGGATCAAGCTTTTCATGTGCAACCTACAAGAGTGAAATAAAGACTTGAAAACCATTATTTCTACTCAGCTAATGGGGATTTTCAGGAGGGAAAGCTTGATAGACAAGTGAGAATTTGAAGACTGTCAAGTAGGAAGAGCTAACCAACCTGCTAATATAGCAGGTTTGAATATGTCTGTAATACTCCGATCTGCTATGAAGACATCTTGGAGCCAGCTTGTAGGTTATAAATTACTGTATGAGGTAAAAGTAATTTATTTTAAATGGCAATGACACTGTTTATAATCCGTCTTCTCCCAGTGTGATAGCAAAGTTTGGAGAGCTGTTGGCTTCCTAAATTCCACCCACCGTTCTATGGCCAACATCCATGTCAGCAGAACTGCCACCTTGGGCTTCCAGAGGGCAGACTTTGGTCTTTTCAGAAGACTGGGTAACAGAGTCCCTTGGGAGGCAGTCCTGAAGAGGAGAGGAGTCTAGGAAGGCTGAATGTTTTTCAAGAAGAAAGTCTTAAAGGTGCAGGAACAGGCCATCCCCATGCGTTGAAAAATGAGCCGTTGGGCAAAAAGACTGGCCTGGCTCAACACAAAGCTATGGTTGCAACTCAAGGGAAAAAGGGAAAATTTATGGACTTTGGAGTAAGGGGCAGGCCACTCATGAGAACTACAAAGATGCTGTGAGGCTATGTCGGGAAAAATTATAAGGGCCAAAGCCCAGCTAGACCTTAATCTGGCTTCTGATGTTAAGGACAATAAAAAATGTTCCTATAAATACATTACATTAGCAACTAAAGGAGGACTAAGGAAAATCTCCATCCATTAGTAGATGGGGGTGGAAACATAGTGATGAAGGATGAGGAAAAGGCTGAGGTACTTAATGCCTTCTTTGCCTCAGTCTTTAAGAGTAAGACCATTTATTCCCAGCCCCCTGAGCTAGTAGATGGGGGTGGGGAGCCGAACGAAGCCTCCATAATCCAAGGGGAAATGGTGAGTGACCTGCTACACCACTTAGACATAGACACATATATGGGACCGTATCAGATCCACCCAAGGGTATTGAGGGGGCTGGCAGAAGTGCTCACCAAGCCACTTTCCATCATTTATCAGCAGTCCTGGCTAAGCAGGGATATCGCCGTTGACTGGAGGTTAGCAAATGTGACACCCATCCACAAGAAGGGCCAGAAGGAGGATCTGGGGAACTACAGGCCTGTCTGCTTGACCTTGGTGCCAGGGAAGATTATGGAGCAGCTTGCAGGCACATCCTGAGTGCCATTACGTGGCATATGCAGGACAACCAGACCTTATCGCTCTCTAGGACTACCTGAGAGGAGGTTGTAGCGAGGTGGGAGTCGACCTCTTCTCCCAAGTAGCAAGTGATAGGACAAGAGGAAATGTCATCAGGTTGTGCCAGGGGAGGTTTAGATTGTATATTAGCAAAAATTTCTTCACAGAAAGGGTATCAAGCGTTGGAACAGGCTGCCCAGGGAAGTGGTGGAATCACCATCCATGGAGGTATTTAAAAGATGCATAGACGTGGTTCTGAGGGACATGGTTTAGTGCTGGTTTTGGCAGTGTTGGGTTGATGGATGGGCTTGATGATCTTAAAGGTCCCTTCCAACCTAGACAATTTTATGATTCCACGATTCTAAACTCTTTGCACACGTCTGCGCTATATCAATCAATATGGGGTGAAGATTTGCCAGTCAGTTGATATGGCCTTGCCAGCAGGGTGCAGAAGTAGTAGTCAAGAGCAATTTTACAATTCTATGACAAGCCCTGGCGAGAGCAGAAGCTGCAAGTGTTGCCATCTAGAGTATTTGGGAATCCATATTTCCCACTCATTAAAGACTTGTGTCATACAACAATGACTTATTGTCAGGGCTGAACATAGAAGAGCTTGTGTACTAGGATATCATGGATTGTTGTAGGGGTAAATTTCTATTAAATGTTTTTCATCAGTAGTTTGTTCACAGGGCAATTGTGGCTTTCATTGCCAGGCTACTGGAATCTTATTACAGAATAGAGAATCTTAAATGAAATCTTAATTTGAAAACCCTTGGCATATCAACCAGTAATAAGTGCAGGCCATCTGAATCAAAATTTCAGATATTTTGCCAGAGCTGGAAACTAAAAAAATGGTACTACGTACATTTTATAAGTTAACTATGCAGCAGAAACAGCATATAGGGCTCGCCACGTAAGAACTTTGAAACACAATAAGGTTTTATATTGAAAAGCTTGTGTTAGTGTGATTCATCAGGTTCCTTGAGGGATTTATCCTGACTCCCAAAAGCAGGTGTTGACAAAGCAGAATAAATAAATAAGATCAATCAAGATGTCTAGGTGTTACCCTTCATTTTTATTAACACTGGTCTTTGGCATAAGTAAATTTTGATGATTATTTACTTTGAAATGATAGGGTTTGTAACTGAAAATCAAAATATCTAAGGTGGGTAAAGTGTAAATGATTATAAGTCTTACTGAACCAAACTTCTTCCTTGGTTTTGTTAAATACGCATAAGCAGTTCAGATAAATTTGCCTTGGTGAAGGCTCACTAATTCCAAGTGTAGTGAATCTTACTTTGTATCCTGGACGGGTGAGGTCCTTACTACAAGGCTGCTCTGAAGAAAAAGGTGGAGATTGATCTCTCCTGTCTTGCGTCTTTCTTCCTTATGAGAAATCTGGAAACTTGGTCCTCCCTTCTTCCAATGAACTTCTCTAGACTGTTAGTTTTATGGGATTTGAGGGTTTTCATGAAGGAAAAGTGCTTTGTAGATTATAAAGCTGGACTTCTAAAAACACAAAACAAAACAAAAAAAATTCCCGTTTTGTCTCTAACAATGTGCAGGGGAACAAATCACATTCAGCAGTGGAAATGAGTAGGACAAGAGCAAGATATTTCAGTAGAGATGTGGAAAGGATCCTAATCAGCAATTTTAGATGTGTAAGTTAGGAGATATGGCTCTCTGGTGTCTTGCTGTTTCCCATGGAGAAAAAAAACTTCTCCAGGAGTGATTCAGAGCAGAAGCTTAACATAGAATGGTAGGTGAGGTTAGATTTTATGATGCTTCCAGTATCTTTTTAAAAAAGATTTTGTAATTATAAATGCTTAAAGAGATCATTCCACTTTTGTCAAACTTGACTATAGAAAATTAATGATGTTGATTATTAACTGGTTATTGTGAGATTAGCAGAATGCTTGGAAAATGCTTGTGTTTTTTGTGTTTTTGTTTGTTTTAATGTCGTATTAAACAGCATGATATAACTCCTAAAGGACTGTAGAACATTTTCAGATTTCATTCAGTTTGAAAATTCAAGCAGTTTTCAAATGGCTGTGTTTAGAGAAGAGGAAGCGTGTGGGTTTTTTTAAGAATTTTACTTGGATGCATATGTCCTCTTGCATTAGATAGTTTGCAACATTTTAGCTGTAAATGGCTTTTCATAGTAATTAAAGCTGAATATGAATCTGGTTACCTGGGCTGTTCTGTAATTTCCCCGAGGAGGTTGGTTATCGTTTTCATGTGATGACTTAGTGATTCTGTACAACTCCATCAAAACTTTATACAGTACACCTGAGAAATACATATAGTTCTTATTTTCCTGGTAATAGCTTGCAATAATATGGCAGTTGTCTTTTTCTCCCTGCCATCTTTTTTTTTTTGAATATATATGTATTTGTGATACTGTGCTCTGTTGCTTCTTTCCTTCCTTCCCTCTTTTTTTCTGACTTAGTGCTACTTAAAACAATTGCAATTTTCAAGAAATGCTCTATAGTCACTTAAACTGTTTTATGTTTCCTGCTGAAATTCACAAGTTCATCAAAGTGCTCAACATTTCAGTTTTTTAGACTAATTTCTTAAAATAATCATGTTTCTGGGAGTTGACCGTCAGTTGTTCTTCTTCCTCCTCTCCCATCTCTCACTCAAAACGTCAGCACTTCTTATCCAGCTTCAGTCAAATAAAATTAAGAGTTTTCCTCTACTTGTCTTCTGATTTTTAACATGGGATCTAAATTAGTGTGCGACTGAAAATCTTTCCATAAAGAAATTAGGAAAAAAATTGTATGCAAAGTCGAAATTTAAAAGTGGTTAGTCTCTTTTAACTCTGGGGGTTCTCAAACTGGCCCCTTTTCTATGTTTGACTTTCTTTGCAGTCCTAATCCTCAAGAGTTTGCAGGATCTGCTACGTGCTTCATAGCATTACTGTTGTCTGTGCTTGGGCATCCTCTCCCCTTCTCCCAGTGTTTTCAGGATGCACTTCAGTTTTTGTATGGCATTAGCCAGCTACCGTTACTAGGTGTGATGGGTTCACGAATGCTATCATCAGACATGATGGGAGGCCGTTAGGTAGTTATGGGTTATACATGCAATGCACTTGCTAGTTCAACCTTTTGTGCTCTTGCCTCTTTCACACAGGGTCTCTTTTCAAGCACTTTATTATTGCTGGTTCTCGGCTTTATCATCAGCTGTTGCCAAATCAATTTTTGCATTTCTTTCTATGCAATATCTATTTTTTCTTCAGCATCTTACCTGTGTTTTGTTCACCTGCTGTCTTGATCAACATATTAGAATTGTACTTGTGTATTTCTTACGAACCCACCTGTGCTGAAGGCAGATGTTACTTAGTGATGCAGAATTGATGCAGCATAAGACAATGGAGGTGGGGTTTATTTAACCAGTCTATTTAACATTGTATCTCTGGTATAAATTGTGGCATTGGCAAGTTACAGAACATCATGTTATCCCACAGTGGGCAGAAGGGGTTAATTTTTTCATTGCTTATTTAACTGAAACTTTATCTGGCTTAGCATGAATTGGTCTTAGAAACCTGCATGCTTGCTTTGCCTTTGCAGTACACAATGTAAAAATCTACTGATTGGACTACAGTTAAGAAAAGCAATTTATTTGACCTAACAACCTTCATTGAATCCTGTTAAGCCAGGGAATTTATTTATTTATTTTTCCTAGGTTATGGGAGCCTGTAACTGATTATTTGCAGTTTTCTAAAAGCCTGTGGGGTCTTTTTGTGCATAGATTTTATAGTTCATTGAACTAGACCTTACAGGTTCATCATCCTGGGTGCTACTATAGTATTCTCTGAATGTTCTTGTATATGTAAAGCAATCAGTATTGGCTTTGATATGAGTTAGAAATTACGTCCCATAGTAGAGACTGTGACCTATTTGACTGATGTGAATAGTTCATGTTATTAACAATAAATGCATCCACAAATTAATGACAAAGCTGCATTAATTTGTCAGGTTCTTTTAAGATACACAGTACTTCGTAAAGTAGGTACTGAGTCCCAAGAGCAAGGACCTTTGGGTTAAAATTTTAGAGGTTTTGAGGATAGCATAAGAAAAAAAATAATCTGGTACAGTACTACTTTTACCTTGGTTGCAGGTATATTTTGGTATAATAAAAAGATACCTCATGTTTCTTGAATGGAGGTTGGAATGCACCTGGATGAATTGACTTCCAGAGATACTCGAAGTGAATTAAAGATAAAACTCTGTGTGAATTTTAATAGTAATTTTGTACAAGTTCTGTTCTCATTATTCTTTGAGCTGTGTATACTTAGGCATTTCTACCTGACTTTTTTTTTCAGTATTTCTATATGTTTATGTATTTTTAATGTCTTCTGGTTTAAATGTTTCAAAAAATCTGTTTCATCATCACCTGTTATAGGAAAAGAGTATGTGCTTGATTGAATTTGAAATAGAGTTCAGCCAAATTTAAATTATTTTAAGAGTCTACAACCTGTAACTATCATGTACAAAGACAGAATTTCTAATTTGTAGGAGATATTAACTTTGAAGTTGACATTTCTTTTCTCTAGCAGTGATCGCAACTGCAGATTCTGCATAAATGCCATATTACGTAAAGTGAAAGTTTAATTATAAGGGGAAGCTTAATTGAATATTTCTGTTTGATTAATAATAAAGGCAGGAACATCACATTTGATTTTAGACAAGCCGTGTCAAGGATGTTGAAATACCACTGTCAGTGAATTAAATGCGGTACAATGTTAAGATGTGCTTTCTTTCACTGTGCATCTCATGACTCAGGATGGACTGTGAGCTTGGTCCTTTGATTTTTGCCGTATGTGGTATTAAGAGCATAGTCCAAGGCAGACAAGATATAGGTCATAAGGCTTTTACTGCAAACTCTCTCAGCTGGCTGTCGATATATACTATCTTCACTTTAGTGAGTGTCGCACTATTGCCTAAAGCAGCAATACAACACCTGTATATAACTAAGTGAAAACAACTGAAATGCTGAAAAGGCTGTGTATAGTCCTTTCCTCAAACTACCCGCGGAACAAAAGGCCCAGCAATGTCAAAATCAGTGGGCCCAGTTCACAAGTTATGTAATGTAATGTGAATCCAAAATAACCACAGAGGGCTTGGTAAAATCACCCCATAGGGAAGCACTGAAGAGAAACAAGCTGATGAACAAAACTGTGATTTTGTTATTTTATTTTTTTTTAATACATTAGATTTTCGGCTCTCTTAATGTGTTTAAAATTGAAGGCACTTAAAGCATATTTTTTTTCTCGTATGGATTACTGAAAACTGCCCGTGTTTTTTCAGCCACAGTGACATCTCTAATGACTCCTTGCTGGGCTTGCTAACCAATAAACTATCAACTTCAGAAGAAGCTTCATCCACTGCCAGATGACACGTACTTTTCCCTGGGCAGAGCATTTATGGCATGTAGTTTCCAGATGATTATTGCATCACTCAGCATACAGTTGCTTCTGAACACGCACATTTAAGATATGTATAGGACTTTTTTTTTTTACTGCCAAAGATACTTTACCTAATATTTTGATGTACAGGAATTAAAACACAAAAATGCTATAGAAAATTCAAATGGGCATTAATTAGCAAAATATGCCTAGTAGTTACTTCACTGAGCAAGGATCTTTAAATAAGCCTCTCTCTTTCAGCAAAACAACTGTACTGTCTTAAGTTATGACTGGAAATAATCAGTGTCAGGCTTTATGTGTTGTAGGTCTAGATCTCCAAAAAGCAGTGTGTGTTACAACATTGTTATGGGATATTGGTTCAGTAACTGAGATAAAGTCTTCCTGAGTAACCAAAACCACTTTTAAGTGCTTTAGTTTTCTATCCAAAAAATTATCTTAGTACATGGGGCTAGCATCTCACAAAGTTATAGATGTAGATGTGATGTGATCATACCCAACACAGTCCCATGTGATTTTTTTCTTCTTTTTTTTTTTTTTTTTTAAAACTCTGGTACAAAAAATGAGTGGGGTCCAATTTCTAACCCTAAAAGATAAGGGGCACAGAAGTTTTGATTTTGAAAATACTCTTCAGCTTCATAGGCTGGTGCTTGTAAATGGATGCTAGTTTTCCTACAAAGTTTAAGTATTTATGGAAATAACAATGTTTAGTAGAGCATTAGCATCGCTTGATATTTTGATAAGTGAAACTGCCATCATGATGCTGCCTTTGAATCTGCACCTTAGGAAACTTGTACTTGCTAGCACATCTGCACTATATCTAACCCATGTATCTAACCCCCGTAACTTTTTGCTGTAAAAATTGAAACAGAAGCCTCATAATTCACCTGCAATAGATGCCAGGACTCCCGGTGCATAAGAATAGCCTGATGGTGCTGCATGTGAAGGAGGAGAAGCTTCTGAACTTTCCAGTAGGGGATTGAATGTATATTGGGGCAAATAGATAATTTTAAATTAACATTCTGTACATTTAGGATAGAGTGTATGTTTACTCATGCATAAATTGCCTCTGAACACAATTCAAAAACCCAATCTTAAGCTTAGCAATGAACACTTCAATAAAGTAAATTATTATCTTCACTGCAAAGAATTATAGTTTATTATAAAATCAACTACTATTGCCACTATAATTATGGCTGTGTCAGTATTTCTGTGAAAACTCTCTGGTTTTGAGGGGCTTTGGACAAACCTCTTTCATAATAAGATGTAGCACAGCCTGCAGCTTGGCAGGCAATGTCTGAGCCTGAGGTCTGTTCCTGCCCTTAGTGCTCTGAATAGACAAGTTTGACTTTTCTCCTGTGAAAGGTCACCCCTGAGTTGTTGGGAGATTCCCAGAGATGCTGGCTTTTCTTTTTAAGTAGCCTTTTTGTTATCTGAAGCAGGGAACCATCATGCCTAAGATGCCTTTAACAGAGGTTTTTCCTCGCTGACGGTATCGGTCGCTGGAATCGGAGCGGTGTCTTTTCCTACTGGGCTGGCAGTGGCAGAGCAGAGGGAGACCTGGCCTCCCCTTGTGGCCTCCAGCCACACCACCAGTGGCTTTGGGGACCTCTGCAAGTTGTTCGTGTGAGAAGGACCCTAAACCAGGGTCTGCTCACTACGGGGGGTGGCTGCAGCCCCTCAGGCTCTAGTACATGTTTGTTTCCACCAAGCACCCCCGTCTTCTATTGGGAACAACTTCTCATCTTTACATTTTGCAACGTAACGGGCCATTGTCTTCTACCTGCTTTCCCAGCACCTTCTAGCAGAAAACATCTCAGAGCCTGAGTTTTCATCCTGCACGTTTTAGGGCTCATTCTCAGATGTTTCCATGTCAAAGAACCCTAATTTGCAGAGTGACATTGGCATCCATGTGGAACAATACGAATAAAGAGTCCTAGAAAATACTGGCTGTGTAAGATAAATAACGAATGAAGAAAAAGAAGAAAGAGTTTACAATGAGAACCATTTTATTTCCTTGCTTTCTTTGCAATAGACTAAGGATGGCATATTTGTAGTTAGCTACTTACTGCTGGTTTAGCTTAAAAAAACCCTACAAACTGTTGCTGTATCCACTGGAACAGAAAAGATCGGTAATTGAGTCTAATTGTATTTTCCTCAATCATAGTACACATATATATATTGCAGTTAATACTGTAAATTATAAAAATGTAATTCAAACGTCAAAGTTAGTTATTAGTCCAGGAAATGTATATGAGTTTGTGAGAAAATTTAAATATATTAAGCGGATGCTATTTGACCACACTGACTTTCTGCTTTAAAATGGTGGCTTTAATTTTTGTCTTGTGTGTTGGCAGTCTTGACTTTGTAGTCTGTAATGGCCTTGTGGTTCCTGAGAAACTCTTCTAAAACTAATAGAACAAGAACTGGAGTAAAAATGAGGTTAAATAAATGAGATGGAAAACCAGACCTCCTCAAAGTAAGATTACTGGAAGTATTGACAAACTCATAGTTAGTCTGAGTGCCCTGATATCTCACGGTGTTCTCGTAATGTGAGCGAAAGTAAAAGCAAGGAAATGATAATTAGAAATTTAAGAAAAACATTGATCTTCACTTCTTTAATCTGCAATCAGGCTAGCAAATTTTAGTGTGCCAAGAGTGTTTGCCAGGATAAAAATAGGTACAGATTAGAAATTTTATTGATTGTAGGATTTGTAAAATAAGAGAGAACCAATCAGGGAATTCTGAATAATCAACTAATCCAAAAGCTATTTTGCTTCATTTTATACTTGCTAAACCCACTCCTGTTGCTGGAACTTGGTTTCATTGTCATTGAATGGCCTAAACTAAATGGGAAAACTGTATACAGCTATCCTTCAACTTTAACATAGTGTTTGTGTGGTCTTAGAAGGAGGGGGATCCATGTCTGTGTCCTTCCAGGAGATTCCATTTGGAGGGAAGGTCTGGGGAATGCTAATACAGAATAGAAATTTTTCATCCTCACCAACACTGCTGTATCCTGGTTAATTTTCTCACAATTTCTACATTGGCTAAAAATTGTGTGGGGTCACCTTGGTGATAAGATGCTAAATTAAGGATATCAGGACATTTCCTTTGTTTTCCTGTGAAACTGTGCCCTGGTTCCTGGAAGCAAAACCTGAGTTTCAGGTTTCAGTACCTGAATCTGAAGCATGTTGCCCACAGGCTTGTTCAGAAGGGAGGTTGAGTAAGCTCAGAAATTTGTAGAAATTGTTCTTCACTCTCAGAAGGCCTGTGTTTCAGTGCAGAAGCAGCCTGCATTTTCTAGAAACTGCTAAAAAAGGGAAGAAAGGAGGTAGAAGGAAGGAAAAAAAGAGAAAGAAAAATAAAAAATGAGAAAACGTGCAACAAGCGTCATCTTTCTGGGGACAGTGTGAGCAGTGATGAAGAGAAAAGAGGAAGACAAAAGTGAAAGAAAGAAAAGAAGAAAGGGACCTAAACATGAGTAACCAAGAGAAGTGCAAAAAAAAAAAAAAAGATGAAAGGTAGGGCATAGAAGTAAAAAGGATATGGTGCAGAAAAACTTCAGAGTCCCTGAAAAAATGTAATCAATGAACTTAATTTCCAAGTCATGTAATTTAGTAGAACTACTAAAAAGGTAATCAGACTGCAGCACCTTGCAGTTATCATCATGATGCACTGGGGGGGGGAGGTGTTTTGGCTAGAATTGGTTTGGGGTTTTTTTTCTGTTCTAACCATAATATTAATGTGAGTGGATAAGGCGATAGAGGAGACTGTCTTCCAAATGTCTCTTCTCATGGTTTCCTAAAGACTTTGTAATAGTGATTTCAAGAAAACAAAATGACCATGACTACATTATTGTTTGATGAGTCTTATCCCCAGTGACATGGGCATTTCAGGCAAGGTATGTGTCCCACTTGGTCCCTCCATGTCTGCTGTGTGGCGCTGTGAGGATGCGGATAGGCTGCAGGTCCTGTCCGGGAGGCTTCATCCACAAAGCCCAGGGCAAAGCCTGGGGTGAGCAATTGATGGGGGGATGCAGAATAGCATCACTGCAGTGTCAGGAGGAGTCCTGCAAGAAAAGAAAGCCTAAATAGTAATATATGGAGCAGGTTGGGGTGTTGTTTGCTTTGGGTTGGTTTTTTGGGGGGGGGGGGGGCGGCGGGGAGGGAGTCTAGTAGTAAAATTGTTTTGATTAAATCCAGGAAAGGCTCCATGTTAGCATACAGCGAGGTGGCAGAGAGGAAAAGGGAGATGCAGAGTTGCTTTGAGAGCGAACATACTCCATCCTGTCCCAGGGGTCAGAGGGGTAGGGCAGGGAGAAATGCCTCTTCTCCTGCTTTGTGAGCTTTGACTCAAGGAGTGAAGAAAGAGGAATTAAAATTCTTCCACCCCTCCATCAGAGATCATTACGTGTCAGACATCCCAATAAAGCGATTCTTTCTTTCTGAAGAGCTAAATGTGAAGATGTAAAGACATCCACAAGTACAATTTTCTTCCTCAACTGATAATGGCATTTGAATGTTACCAAAAAGAGTGTTAATGAGTGATTAAAAATGGGAATAATTTAGTTTTTAAAAGTCCTACTCACTCTTCATAATTTGCAGTGTGTGTTTAGATATTAATAATCAGATCATGAGGAAAGGATTTTAACTCAGAAGAAAGGAAATCCTAGGAAGGATTTTTCAAAACTGAGGTATGAACATATTTGTTTTATTTTAGCGATTCCCTAAACATGACAGGATTTATTGATGCTGTTACTCTGGCTGTAGATTATGACAGTGACTTGATGGTTTCTGTACAGGGATGTTCAAAATCACACAAAAATTGTAGGCGTGATCTGTCAGTCGCATAGTAATGTCTGCCATTAGCACTAGGTTGGCAGGAGCTCAGAATATATGGTTATAATGGTCACTTTTGACCTTAAAAATAGAAAAGTGCAATACTGTTCTCTGTATTCATATTTGGCATGAAAACTTGTAATTTCTGAGCTCTATTTAGTCCTCTAAAGTACCAGAAACTGGATTCTGTTTCCAGTTCTATTTGTTTCCTGTGAAGAAGTGTTTTCCAGCCTCCTAGTAGTATGTCTTGAGATAAAAAATAATCAGTTTGTACAGCTTATCTTTACTTCTAATCCTTAAATTGCACTCACATTCTAACTAAAATTATTGAAAGTGGCTTTCATGAATACAGGAGGGCACAGCTCTGTAAAATGGCATTGCAATTTAAAAAGAAAGCACTTGGGAGAGAAAACATATACTGTAAATTGTCAATGCTAGTTCCCTGTTCTGTATACCTTGAGGAATATATTTATTCTCTGGTAACACCAGCTAAATAAGCAGAATTAGTAGTTATTTAAGATACTATGACAGAATCACAGAATGGTAGGGGTTGGAAGGGACCTTTGGACATCATCTAGTCTGACACCCCGCCAAAGCAGGTTCTCCTAGAGCAGGTTGTGCAGGAATGCATCCAGCTGGGTTTTGAATGTCTCCAGAGGAGACTCCACCACCAATCTGGAAGGCCTGTTCCAGTGCTGTGCCACCCTGAAAGTAAAGGACGTTCTTCCTCATGTTCAGAGGGAATTTCCTATGTTCCAGTTTGTGCCCGTTGCCCCTTGTCCTGTCGCTGGGTACCACTAAAAGAGTCCAGACACATCCTCTTGACACCCACCCTTTACATATTGATAGGCATTGATGACATCCCCTCTCTGTCCCCTCTTCTAAACAAACCCAGGTCTCTCAGCCCTTCCTCATAATAGAGGTGCTCCAGTCCCTTGATCATCTTTGTAGCCCTCCGCTGAACTCTCTCCAGTAGTTCCCTATCTTTCTTGAACTGGGGAACCCAGAACTGGACATAGTACTCCAGACGCGGCCTCACCAGGGTAGAGTAGAGGGAGAGGATGATCTCTCTCGACCTGCTGGCCACGTTCTTTTTGACAATACCATTGGCCTTCTTGGCTACAAGGGTACATTGCTGGCTTATGGTCAACTCATCCACCAGGACTCCCAGGTCCCTCTCTGCAGAGCTGTTTTCCAGCAGGTCAACCTCTAAGCTGTACTGCTGCATGGGGCTATTTCTCACCAGGTGCAGGACCCTACACTTGCCCTTGTTGAACTTCATTAGGTTCCTCTCTGTCCAACACTCCAGCCTGTCCAGGTCTCACTGAGTGGTGGCACAGCCTTCTGGTGTGTCAGCCACTCGCCCCAGTTTTGTGTCATGGGCAAACTTGCTGAGGGTACACTGTCCCCTCACCAGGGTCATTGATGAATATGTTGAACAAGACCAGACCCAGTACTGACCCCTGGGGAACACCACTAGTTTCAGGCCTCCAACTGGACTCTGCGCTGCTGATCACAACCTTCTGAGCTCTGCCATTGGGCCAGTTCTCAATCCACCTCACTGTCCACTCATCTAACCCACACTTTCCTAAGCTTGCCTATGAGGATGCTACAGGAAACAGTGTCAAAGGCCTCACGGAAATCGAGGCAGACAACATCCCCTGCTCTCCCTTCATCTACCCAGCTGGTCATGCCATCATAGAAGGCTATCAGATTGGTCAAGCTTGATTTCCCCTTGGTGAGCCGTGTTGACCTTCTCTTCCTCCACATGCATATCCAGAATGAGCTGTTCCATCACCTTTCCAAGGATGGAGGTGAGGCTGACAGGCCTGTACTTTCCCAGGTCCTCCTTCTTGCTCTTTTCGAAGACTGGCATGACACTGGCTTTCCTCTAGTCCTCAGACTCCTCCCCTGCTCTCCATGACCGTTTGAAGATGGTGGAGAGTGGCTTAGCATTAACATCTGCCAGCTCCCTCAGCACTCCCAGGTGCATCCCATTGGGGGCCTGTCGATTTCTGTGTGTCAAGTGTGCGTAAATGATCTCTAACCCAATCCTCTTCAACCAAGGGAAAATCTCCCTTTCTCCAGACTTCTTCTCTTACACCTCCAGGGTCTGGGATTCCTGAGGGCCAGCCTTAACAGTAAAGACTGGAGCAGAGAAGGCATTCAGTAACTCTGCCTTCTCTGCATCCTCTATCACCAGGGCACCCACCTCATTCAGCAGCAGGCCCACATTTTCACTAGTCTTCCTTTTAATACTGATGTATTTGTAGCCCTTCTTGTTGCCCTTGACATCCCTTGCCAGGTTTAATTCCAAGCAGGTCTTAGCCATCCTCCTTGCATCGCTGCATACTCTGACAATGTTCTGATACTTCTCCCCAGTGTCCAGTCCCTTTTTCCACATTCTGTAAACTTCCTTCTCCCATCTGAGTTTTTCCAGAAGTAGCTTGCTCATCCATGCAGGTTCATCCTTTGCCTGATTTCTTACTCATAGGGATGCACCAATCTTGAGCTTGGAGGAAGCGGTGCCTGAATATTAACCACCTCTTTTGTACCCCCCACCTTCCATCTAGAGCCTATGGGATTCCTCCAAGCAGGTTTTCGAAGAGGCCAAAGTCAGCTCTCCTGAAGTCCAGGATTGTAATCCTACTCTGCCCTGCTTCTTCCACACAGGGTCCTGAACTCCACCGTCTCATGGTCACTGCAGCCAAGGCTGCCCCCAGCCTTCCCATCCTCAACCAGTCCTTCTATGTTTGTCAGCACGAGGTCCAGCAGCACACCTCTCCTCTTTGGCTTCTCCACCGCCTGCATCAAAGAGTTATCATCATCAGTGCTCTGCAGAAACCTCCTGGACGGTGCGTGTCTGGCTGGGCTGCCTTTCCAGCAAGTATCAGGGTGGTTGAGGTCCCCCATGAGAACCAGGGCTTGTTGAGACTGTTTCCAGCTGTCTGCAGAAGGTCTCATTGACTTCCTGATCAGGTGTCCTGTAGTAAACACCCACAACAGTGTCCCCTATATTAGCTTGGCCCTTAATTCTTACTCTGGAAACTCTTAGTAAAATTGTGTAATGCTCTCCTTCCAGGAATTCATTTTTGCATTTACGTTCACAACTGCATTTCAGTTCACGATGAAAGCAAGCAAGCATCTTAGCCATGGTTATCACAGTAATACTTTAAAACACAGAATGGCATATTTGAGGTTTTTTGCATATTCCTTTCATCTTCTGCAAAATGGGGTCTTGCCTATATTACTGTGAGTAACCTATGGCAATTCCACATCTTTCTCTTTGATTTCCTAAGATCATAAGAATATGCAGAGACTGTTTTATATAATGGTTGGTTTAATGAGTATGGTGTCATCAAAGATGGAGCTTCAATTTCAATTTCTGTGCAACTACTAATGTTTCACTCGTATGAGATGGAACATTAAATATATATCTACATATTCAGTTTTCCCATTTTTCTTTCTTTTTTGCAACTGTTTATATCACTATTTTCAGATGTGCCCACAATGAAATGGAAGCTTGTAAAAAGAAATTAAATAATATCAGTAAAAGTAGTCTAACAAGTTTGTAGTAGATTGTGTCTGGTGAAGGACTGAAGAGTATGTGGTGATGTGAGCATGTGCATCTATGTGTAGGGACATACATTTCCTCGCTCCACATTGTCCTTTCCTTGAGAAGAGGATTGAAAAAACAGTTTATTCTTTCCTCTCTGGGGAAAAAAGTGAGTTTCTTACTCTAACCCAGGCAAATCTGGCATCTCATTTTGTTAGGCTCATAGCCACAGGCTCGCAGGTGTGTGCAGTCTTTTAAGATGGGTTCAGCTAATCCTGAGGAACCAGTGCTGCTGCACTTTTTGCTCGTGTGCCAAGGGCTGTCAGCTGTCCTCCTCCTCTTCAGCAAGGGTTTCCTATATTGGTTCTCAGAAATGGCAGAACTGTTTTTCTTGAAGCCTTCAATAATAAGGAAAAGAAAAGCCAGTGCGTTTTGGTGGAATGGCCTTGTACTGAAAAAAAAGTCAATGAAAATATTAATGTTCAAGCTCTGCCAGTCCTAAGCATGTAAAGGGATGTTTCAAGAGGTACCAGCAAACTGTAACTTACAAGCAGATATTGTATAAAGCAACTTCTACACCTTTGTAAAATATTTAAGTGTTTGAAATGAAGTTGTTCCTCATAATGAAGAATAAGTAGTCAACATACCTGCTTTACTTTAGTTTTTTTACATTTTAATCAGGTGCAGATTGTTTCTTGTCTCAGTGTAAAAATAAAAAAACCCCACACAAACACAGGCAAACCCATAGTCCTTATCCTGTTCTTAGAGCATTTTCTCCACTTTCCCTTTCAGTGCTTTGTACAAAACTTCACGCTTTGAGTGGATTTTATTCTGGAAAGTTACCAACTTTTTTGGGTAACTATGGAAGATGTTTCTGTAAATGTCAGGTATTATCAGAGCACAGCACATTTAGAAGAACTCAGACTGTATAACCCCAAGGTTAGATGTATTTAAATCTGACTTGGCTACATTTTACATAAGACCAGAATATCTCTGTCTAAAAAGGCCTGTGATATTTCCGTCTTCCATTAGTTGCCATACTTAAAAATCAGCAGAAAAAGCCTCAAAAGCAGAGCCGTGAGTGCCAGAGTTGCATAAAGCACATATTGAGGTTGTATGTATTTACTTAGCAGGAAGATACAATACTGTGTTATTCATTATGCGAAAAAATACCTATTCAAGAACAGACTGATTTCTTCTCTGGTAAGGACTGACAAAACAAGATTCATTTATTTATTAATATAAAGTCTTCCCATTTAGTGTTATAATTTGCCTGGCTTGAAAGTAAATTTGCACAGAGAGATGTCCCTGTGAGCCCTATTTAGAATTACTTGGATCTTTGAGATGTCCCCAGAGTGGCTGAGGAAGCTCTCCTGAGGTTGGCTTTGAAAGCGGGGAGAGCTAAACTCCAAACAGGCTGGAGGAGGCATATCTGAACCACATCCCTGGTGCCCAGAGTAATCATTGCGTGAGCTGCCTCTGGCTGTGGTCTCCAGCTGAGGACCCTGCGGTACGCTGTCTCCTGCGGCAGCTGGTTGTGAACCGCAGCAGCAGCCCTTGAAGCCCGTGTCCCATGGGGGTGTGAGCAGTGGTCTCTGGGGTGGGCAGGTCTCTGGTTCACCGCATCTTCAGACCTCAGCGGGCAGGGAGAGAGTGTCTGCTGGAAGCAGGGGGGAAAACACCCCTTCCTGGGTACCCCGGTGCCTGTCACAGCTGGTGGGTATGGCACTACGGTTGCTGCCTTTTTGAGCAGTGTTTGAAAGGGCAGCAGTGATTGCTGGGGCATGGCACGTGAAAGTGCAGTAGATACCGGTCTGAGGATGTTCAACAGAGAAGAGCAAAGAGTTCAACTGCTGGGGATATCAGCTGTATTTTATGTGTGAGAGCAGAGCAATTTAGCACCTGTTTCAAAACTGTGATTTTTTTTTTTTTTTCTCCTCCTGTGTGTGAAGAATTTTAATGTAAAAAGGACACCTCTAGGAGTAGTCAATAACTGAGTTTCTTCCAGTGATTCTTTTTCCTCCAGGGCTGCAGTATTGGATTGCAGCCTAAATTTTACCTATGATTGACTTTACAAACCTGGGTTCTATTCTACATCTGGCTCTTCAATGATACTAAAAATGCATCCTGTGTTCACGCAGGATTCCAGCTGAAAATAATAAAAAACTTGACCAAGTGATGCACTTAAATATTTAACTTCCATCTGAATCGTGACACGCAGGTGCTTAGCTGAGACACAGCACACGCCGCACAGTTGCTATAAGCTGCCCGACTGGCCTATAGTTGCAGAGCAATAGCTGATTCTTTTTCTCCCCTTGTTCTTTTCTTTTTAGCTTATTGGAGCTAGAAGTCAGTCTGCTTCCTGTTTTCATACATCATCTCCTTTGTTCTTGCATGGGCCTTGCTGGAAGTCTGGAGAAAATGTGTGTCCTAAAGAAAGAAACAAATGCCTTATGCTTAACTTTATACAGAAATAGCATAATGGGAGCAAGCACAGGAAAGTCAGTCAAATACCATAGCCAGGGATGTGACACCTGTGTGTGAATTGCACTGCAAATGGTGGCCCTCTGGGCAGGGTAGAGGATGCTTAGGAGAGTGTCACATCTCCCCACCTGGCACCTCGACTGGTTGTCCCACTGTGCATATGAAAGTACAAGGGAGGAGGAGGAACAACAAGAGAATTGTTGGTCACTCCGGTTTTGTGTCGGCATGTAGTTATGGCATGGCCAGCACATACAGGACCTAGCAACTGGGAAGTCCCCCTGGGGTGACTGAGTGAAGGTGAAGAGTCATTAGAAACTACTTCAACAATGATGGAAGGAAAAATGAGGAAAAAGTCAATCTGTATCTCAGAGAGAGAAGGAAGAGCTAATAACAGTGAAATCTGAAGTGTTGATTCGCTGGTTTGCTCCAGGGTTCAGCAGCAAGGTTACCCGTGATTTGATGATTAACACATTTAACATCAGCAACAATCGGGTAAGAACTGAGCTTAAGATAATGAAACAAAAGCTTAGAATTGCTCTCCTGGCCATGATAAAAATTGCTGTAGGAAAGTAGTTGAGGTAATGTAATTGTGATTATTTGTTATCTGTGAAGAAATATAGAAGATAGAAAAGATCCATAAAACTGAAAAGAACAAACAGTGGCCTTCCCCACTGAAAGAGAAAAACCAGGAGATTCTGGGGAATTTTGGTGGAGAAAGAGTGGGAGATGATTGATTGGGGGGTGGGGGAGGGGGGAGTTGAACTGCTTGACTAGTAGGTGACTGCCAACATCAATCTGTGAAGTTCAAATTGTATCAAATCGGTCTAATTTCTGTCTGTAATTGCACGAAAAGCCTGGTGAGTAGATAAGGAGTGGCAGGTGTGCTGGTTCTTTCTTCCAGTAGAGTCTTACCTGCTATTTCCACGGTGTTGCCATTAGGGAGCTGAGGAAACACGGTCTGACTGGGACCACCGTAAGTAAAAGCAGTTCTGTGCTTAGAGTGAATGCTGGCAAATAAATGGTTCACTGTCAAAAGGGATGGATTTACTGTTCATAGGGCTCTGGTCAGAGACCAATTATATTAAACGTTTTCCTTAATGATTTGTATAATAGGACAGGGAGTAAATTTATCTAAACTTTTTGCAGATCATACCAAAGTGGGTTTCCAGCAGACTTAGGGACAAGGTTAGAATTGAAAGCTATATGAACAAATTGGAGAAGTGATTTGAATATGTGGTTATTCAATAGCTACAAAACTATGCAGCTATTCAGTAGCTGCAAAGGCAAGTTCTTACACTTAGTTGGGAATAAATCTAGTAAACAAATACACAATAGGAACTATATTATGGACAGTAGTATTGTAGAAAAAGAGATGGGGATTACAGCAGGTCACAAATTGAACACACAAAAATAATGGCCTACTGTTTATGGAAAAAAAAAAAGGAAGTATCACACTTCGGTGTTTAAGCATCTGTTTTCTGTAGGACGTGTGAAGTTTTCATAACATTATTTAGGTTAAGAAAGAATTGGGTTTCCTTAGCTTCAACAGGAGAAGGCTGGGAATGTAAGCCTTCAAATATATAAAAGGTTCCTTAGAATAGTAAGATGTTAAACCTTTTTTCTTTTATATGCCCTTATGATAGGAGAAGTAATAAGATTAACTTGTAGCCAAAGAGATTTAGGTTTGAATGAAGAGAAACCTTTCTAGTTCTAAAGATAGTTTAAAATGAGTTTCTTAGAAAGCTTGTAGAGTTTCCACCCTTGGACATTCTTTGTAAGCTGGTTAAACTAGTGTCTTCTGTATACTTTAGGGGCAGCTCATTCTGCCTTGAGGAGAGACTATGGCTGGTTCTTAGTCAGATTTTTCTATCGTTTTTGCATCAAGCATTGATATTTTGGATACTAAATCTCATACTGCTTAGTATTACAGTCCTCGAATCGCCCTGTTTCAGTGCAGAGGATACTCCAATAACAGAGAAAGTCTATTTATGTACATCTTTGAGACTTAACAAATTTTCCTTATTGACTGCAAAACCTGTTTAAGTTGCATTAAGTATGATCAGAATGTTGATCAGCTCTTCTGCATTAGGAGACAGGGTGGTAAGATTCCAGTTTTTTTACTATACTGAGCTCTCTTCTTGCAATAGCATGTTAGAGAAATGCATATTAAGCCATATCTGATACAGCATGGAGAAAAAACATCATGATTGGGAAAATTAGATAAATATTGGGAAGAAAAAAATTGCCAAAAGTAGTAATTCAGACAATCAGGAAGTAAGCACTCTCTGCCTTCACATAAAAATGGAAAACTGAATTTAAAGCAAATACTCTGTAACAACAGTGTCTGTCCTACTGAAAAGTAATATAATTTTCTATATTGATAGAACATCTGTATTTGTGAGTTATGATTAAGTTGGGTTTCGTTGTCTCTTATGTTTTATTACTAGCAATTACTCCGAGTAAAATGAAATTGCACGTGAAAAGTCCACTGGAGAATGTCAAGTTCCAGGCATTTTTCAAATTTTGGGGTTTTTTTTAAAAAAGGTGGTTTTGTCAGTTTGCACACAGCAATTTAGTGCTCAGAAGTAATTGCATGCTAATTTAATAAGACAAAGAATAATCTGTCAGTGTCAGAAAGTTAATGATAACTTGTAACTTACTGCTAAAACTCTGTGGACAGAGCAGTCTCCACTCAAACCACTTCATTTCTTAAAATGGAATATAATGCAACACTTTGCTGTGTGATAAAAAATCTTTGGGAAGATGTTAAAGAATTAAATATGTTGTTATTAGTATGGAATAGAATGGATAGCCTTGCTAGATACAGTCTTGCTGTACAAAGCATTAAAATGTCTTTATCTCATCTTTGCAGTTCAGAGTTACAATCACCAGAAGCATAATTGCTCGAGAAGCTCTGTGGTCAGATTAGCTGCAGTGGCCACAATGGGAAGACTAGAGAATTTTAGTGTTACATTTTACAGTTAATGGTGGTCTAATAGAGATTCATTCAGGTAGGAGCAGCGCCAGAAATGCAAATAGAAATTTAAAAGGGTTTTCTTGGGAATACTGGAAGCTGCAGGTTCTCCTAGATAAAAATAGTAATAGGCTGCTGGGTGTGAATCCTGTTAGATCAGCTCTACCAGAACAATACATATGTAAAGAAAGCAGTCCTCTGTAGGAAGCCCCATCAGTTAATAACTGGAATGGATGATGACAGAGTTAAAATTTCTTCTGTGAAAGCAGATCATTAGCTGCCTAACTTCACGTGCTTCCGAAGTACTGATAGAGAAGTGCCTGCTGACAGAAAGACCTCAGTAGTGTTTAGTTATATATATTTTAGCCGTCAGCTACCAATGACCTAATTTGNCATATCTAATAAAGTTCTTAATAGACCCTTATAAATTCCTAACCCACTAAATGAATATGCAATTAATCATATAGCTTGCCCCCATATATAAGCCAGCAGTAGGCCACCGAGATCTGTATGTGTGCTGTAGTACATTAGTAATAGGGTGCACTGCTATTGCTGATTATCATTCTTAATACTGAAAGAGAGAAGAAGGAATGATCTTTTTTTTTTAACAAGTACTAGTTCTTAGGGACACATTTCATCTCATTCCCAAAGCATTCACGTGTAATCCATACATGTCTGTGCTCATTTAATATTAGCTGGAATAGGAACGGTGTGTAGTAAGGTCACTCTGCAGACTCTTATGAAACATTTATTTGTTTAATGTCAAGGTGAGGTCTACATGTGAAATAGACACCTGAAATGACTCTTTTTGTTCGTGAGAATAACTGTGCTCTGTACCACCGAGGACCATGAAATTTTGTTATTGAATTCAGTCAGAGAAGATCCAGACTTTGAGTGCTGAACCGATTACACCACTCAGTCTCACGCCACAGAACCAGATGGAGAACAAATCTCCACCCTGTGAGAGGGTCGATTTACTGTGGATCGCAGGCCTCCTCATCGCCATCTATAGAGCTTTGCTGCTCGTTTTAATCTGACCCGTGGTTATTACCTTTGAAAGAAGCCTAAATCATAATATATGTTTCTGTGTTATTACTTTTTTAAATCTTGGCTTCCATATTGAATGTATTGATCCTATAAGTAAAATATAATTAAAGGGACAGTTGAGTAAGAGTCATTTAAACTGCTGCAACATTATTGGTAACAGAGATTCTGTAATGACTTTGCTAAATTGACAATAAATTTCTGTAAGGGAAGAGAAACTTTCAGGGAACTTGATCGTCAAGATACAGACCAAACAGAAATGGCTGTCCTCCCTCTTGTATGTGGCCTATTGTGTATTGTTTATGAAAAATAAACCACATTTTTAAAAACAAAAGGCAAAATCAAGTATTTTAAAAGAAGATACAGATGTTCAAAATGGACATAGCTCAATAGTCCAGTGAGTTAGAAAACAGGACAGCAAATGAGAAGTGGATTAGAATAAAATAGCCACTGCATACTTGGAAATCTAAGAAGCTTAATTTGATTAAAGTCCCATTATTATTTTTAAAAGAACACAAATGTGCATTTTACTAGGTAGTTCCTCATATTAAAGGTGCTTAAACATTTTTATAACCCCCACTGCTGAAATTAAAAAAAGGATTGGTCTGTTTTTACTCATTATGTACATAATCGCTGCAGGTTTAATCATTTAATTCTGCCCACTGAATTACAAGGAAGATAAATTAAATGTCAAGTAAGTGGTTACATTATGGAATTTGCTCCACTTGAGTATGTGAGAGTAATATAAGCACTTTATATCAGGTATTTGATGTAAAATCACTTGGTTTTCTTTATGTTTTGATTATCGTGGCTTTAGCGCATGTGGAAAGGGTAAGGGTAACAGTTTCCAAGGGCTTATGTGTCAGCTTTACAGAGGCATTTGAATGCCTAAAGGTATAGATAAATACCAAAGATGATGTTTAAGAATCATTCTAGAGGTACGCATCTCATTGACTTATTGACATCTCATTGACTTCTCATTGACTTCATCTGACACCTAAATGCATCTGTCTCTCGAAAGTTTAGAATTCTGTTCCCCGCATATGTTTTATGCAGAAGCAGCATTGAAAATAACATCAAATAGGCCATGAGACAACCCTGGTACAATTGTTGTGTCTGCAAGAGAGCTCCAACATAGAATAATCTGTTGAAGTTATAACCTATCCCCAGGGTTGCTGACTACTTAATTCATCTACATGAACAAATAACTCTTCAGGGTTTCATTGTGCAAGTAACTGAAAATCTCTAGTTGTAACTTCATATATATATATGTAGAGAGAGAGAGAGTGAGAGTGAGCTACTGTAANAAACACTTAGATTTGAAAGGGCCAAAGTAAGGATAGGCTTCCCTAACAGAGGATTTCTCTGTCGAGTCATTTCTTTTCAACCTTTCTTTTTCAGGTGGTCTGCCAAAATCTGAATCTGGATTATTTGCTTCACAATGTAATCTGAAATATTTATGCTGGGTTTCATGCACATATTTGAATTCAGTCCTCTCAGAGCGGCTGTTGAGCTTGTTAATCTTTGCTATAGCAAGCCCTGCCAGAACCTTTACTTGTTTCTTGAACTATATTGCTTTTTAATTATTGCGGGGTTGGCAGAGGGTTTGTTTATGTATAAATTAATACTTCTGTTTATATAGGTTTCATCCAAAAGTCACAATTCCTACATGAAGTTCATAGGCAGAGTTTTTTAAATAAAATAGTTTTGATCATTAGCGCAGAGGTTCACAAGACAAAAAAAGATTTGAATATCACATTTATAATCACATTCAACTCAGTATATACAATGGTAAATACATTTGAAATTAAGCGTGCTTACCAGAAAAACATTTCAAAAACAATGTTCTCTGTAATAAATCATAGAAAGATCTGGTTTGTTTATCAAAAAATTTCTTTTATCCAGCTGAAATTGCTCGCTTTCTCACAAACATTTTGGCATCAGAATAGAAGCTCAGAAAATGTGCAAGTGACCTGTCAGAAGGTTTTGAAAAATGACCTGTTGCGTGTACAGCCATGTTAAAAGAGCAACTCCAGCTGAGTCCTTAACTTGTGTAGTGAAGCTGGATCATGGAATTGTTTAGTCTCTGTGAGAGACAATCTGTAATGTTATCGATACTTGCTTAGCTGATAACCGGTGTGAAAGATTTTAAGCGTGCTTACTGCAGCTTTTACTCAGTGATTATTAGAAAAATATTTTTAAGGTGTAATCACTGATGCAGCTTTGTACTTGAGATAGCAACCTGAGATTCTGCCTTGTAGTAAAAGGTGTCCTACAACAGCTTGAAACTAGTAGTGTTCACTGNTATGTAGAGAGAGAGAGAGTGAGAGTGAGCTACTGTAAGCTTATATGTCAGCTTAATACTAGTGCATATTTAAATTTACTACTTATTTGTTTCTGGATACAAATCGCACATTGATGAACTAACCAAGTTTAGAGAGACCAACAAAAAGATTTCCATCAGAGAGATAAATTTCCTTAGCCGTCTCTTTTCAGTTATGTTCATGTTACAGGTGGTTAACAGGATCAAACAGTAAACAATTACTATAACTTTTTTATAAAATTATTTTTATAAATTATTTNAGCCCTGCCAGAACCTTTACTTGTTTCTTGAACTATATTGCTTTTTAATTATTGCGGGGTTGGCAGAGGGTTTGTTTATGTATAAATTAATACTTCTGTTTATATAGGTTTCATCCAAAAGTCACAATTCCTACATGAAGTTCATAGGCAGAGTTTTTTAAATAAAATAGTTTTGATCATTAGCGCAGAGGTTCACAAGACAAAAAAAGATTTGAATGTCACATTTATAATCACATTCAACTCAGTATATACAATGGTAAATACATTTGAAATTAAGCGTGCTTACCAGAAAAACATTTCAAAAACAATGTTCTCTGTAATAAATCATAGAAAGATCTGGTTTGTTTATCAAAAAATTTCTTTTATCCAGCTGAAATTGCTCGCTTTCTCACAAACATTTTGGCATCAGAATAGAAGCTCAGAAAATGTGCAAGTGACCTGTCAGAAGGTTTTGAAAAATGACCTGTTGCGTGTACAGCCATGTTAAAAGAGCAACTCCAGCTGAGTCCTTAACTTGTGTAGTGAAGCTGGATCATGGAATTGTTTAGTCTCTGTGAGAGACAATCTGTAATGTTATCGATACTTGCTTAGCTGATAACCGGTGTGAAAGATTTTAAGCGTGCTTACTGCAGCTTTTACTCAGTGATTATTAGAAAAATATTTTTAAGGTGTAATCACTGATGCAGCTTTGTACTTGAGATAGCAACCTGAGATTCTGCCTTGTAGTAAAAGGTGTCCTACAACAGCTTGAAACTAGTAGTGTTCACTGCTCACGTGCCTAGCTACCACCATGAAATGCAGTCCATTGGTAAGCATGATGCGCTACCGTGTAAGTCTTGTTTCAACAGATTATCAGAACAGGGTTTTAATTAAATACTTGGAACTGATGTCTTTGGATGGAAATACGGAAACTAGTGAGTTGGCAGATGGGGAAATCTATAAATATGATCAACAAAATTATGAAATGTTGAGAGATGCGGAGGAAAGGTCTACCATCACAACAAAATTAATTCTCAGGGGAGCCATATTAATACAAGCAATACCATCTGTACTACCAGTTATGCAGAAGTGTCTGTGACCCATATTTCTGGTATGTTCCGTACCAACGAACGTAGATGAATAAAATATAGACAGTTTTTCTATTCTGCAGAATTCATTCTTGAAATTGAAGTTGCCTTTCTCTGCTTTGACAAGGCGGTAGGTGAAGATGATGAATGGCATAGTTGCCAGTGCCCTTTTAAATGTCTTAGCAAAAGCAGAGTCAAAGAGGAAGCAAACTGTACTGCATTTTATCAGCTATGCTAACACAAGAGGAACTGAAGCCTGTTACATGGAGGTAATGGAAGGAAGACGTGTGGCAGTGATGAAGAAATTTTGCTTTAGAGATTCTGGGAGAAACAGGTTTCTCAGTGGCCATTGTTATGTACACCATTAATGATGATCTCATGAGAGAGTGCTAAAAATCAACACAAAAAGCTGTCTTGCCATTCCTTAACAAGAGCTGGTATCTGATGGAATTTCACAAGTGGTCTGATATGTTCTGTGGCTGTACAATCAGAGCAGAAAGTAGGCCTTTGGGAAATACTTAACATCAAGAACAATAGAAGTTATTAATTATTTTTAAAATAGAACAAAAGATGTGATAAGAACATTCTACAAAGGAAAAGGATGAAAACAGATTTTAAAAAAACCCAGCACAAAACACCCACAAAACCAAAACAGAACTACTCTACCAATCGCTTCCCCAAAGAACCCTAACAACTAGAGAAATAAGGCACTGAAGCCTTATTTCAAGCTAGCTCCTTTATCATCGGAATCCAGGATTTGCTACTTCTCCACTGAAGCAGGGACAAGTAACCGTCATGGAAAGTCTGTCTTTCTAGTACTATAGAATTACTTAGCCTGAAGGAAAAGGGTCAGCCTGACCCAGGTTATTGCTTAAAAAATGCTAAGGCAGAGCTTCCTGTCACTGGGAACGCTATTGCAACTGTGCATAATTGACTCCACCGTGCAAGTGGATGTTAATGGGGATAGTTGGCACTACCTTGGCTTTTAAGAAGTAATACATAATCCTATAATGGAAACTTTTTTCCCAGAGCAAATGCCGAAAGACACAAATGTATGTGTGTTTTTGAAACATTTTAACTGTCATGTCTTACAGTTCACTTCTTGTACTCCTTGTATGTCGGGGGTATCTCCTGTCTACATTATGCGTGAGGAACCCATCCCATCTTTCTCAGAAGAGGCATTGGCTGCATTCCTGGCTCCTTGATCAAAGAAAAATTGGCTGACTGTCTATTCTCTGACTAGGCCAACAGGTCAGTCAGGAAAGCAGATAAATCTGCTGGCGTTTGCATCTCTCAGCAATGTTGAAAGTAGGAATGTTGAATAAGTGAATTCCTGCAAAACGAGAGTTAGCAGTTACTTTGGTACAGATAGAATGAAAGATCTTTTAAAATACATAGACAGACAGAGTTGAAATACCTTGAAGTAGATGGCAAAGACTAGATCTTTATGTAACTGTCCCAGAGAAATGTTTTAAGCACGTCTTTGCAAAATTGTCTTTGTTGCACATCATGCTTTAAACCAAGCTTCAGTCTCATGCTCTGAGGAGCACAGATAGTGTGACAGACCTGAGAGATCAAATGTCTGGGTTCACTTTTAGTGGAATATTAAGATGTGCCCCTTTATTATCCAATTTTTGTGTTCTTTTTAAGTAAAGACAAGTCTTTTGGGGTATTTGAGCATGAAAGGTTGTTAGCCTGGGGTCTTAGCCAGTAAATTAATGTTTCAGTGAAGGCAGTCAACCACCTGCACAAATTTAACCTTTTTAATTCTATTTGTTATCTGCAAATATGGCACCAGATTAGATGCTTCCTGTAGAGCCGAGTTTGGTGTGAGGTATTAGTCACTTTGTTATAGCTTCTTTGAGATCACTGTGAAGTAGTCCCTTGTACTAAATGAATAGCTCTCTTATCATGACCTTTTAATCGCTTCATCATGAAGAGGTCTTTTATTTGCTACAAGAGTCTACTTCATGTTACCCCCATCAAAGGAACTATAATATCATAAAATGGCCATAACAGAGACTTATACAGAAATATGGTACAATAAGAGAAAATTAGTGAAGGTAGGCCTAGTTGACTGCAAGCAGCGTCATGGCTTGCTAATGGGAAGTACTGGAGTGGATAACGGGCTGTGAGCCCAATTGTTGGAAACTGCATATAGAGGTGATATTTTGCTCGGTTTTGTAACAAGGTGGTGGAACAGAAGGGGAACAATATAAGCCAGCTAGCAGGACCAGCAGCACCAAAGAAATCATAGAGATAAGGGAGATGAATAGGGCATGACTGAAAAGGAAGTTTAAAACTAAAGATGGAATTTAGCCGTAGTGATCCTTGTGGAACTTACTCCTATAGACAAGATTTTCTGTTCACGCTGTCTTAACACAGGTATAGTTTATTGAAGATACGGCGTTCACAATTCAGTGCAGAATTGATGTAAGAATGGGAGAAATCTAAATTGCAGTGTTTAAATCGTTTGAAGAGTTTAAGCAGGGTTTCGAGAGAATGGTGTGGAGCAATGGAGTCCTGACCACGTTGGCTGCCTGAGTCATAAAGTTTTGATAGCATTACAAGAGTGTTTAACCACATGAATTTCAAAAGTACTTGGGAAACCTGTTCACAGCTCAACCTACTGGCAGATAAATACTCAAAGTCAAGATAGACAGTCATTTTCTCACAAAGACTCTATAAAAGACTAAATGAGGAATTGAATACTAGTGGAAAAAAAAAAAAACAAAACGAAACAAAAAAGCCCCAAAACAAAAAACTGAGTAGCATACAAAAAATTCCCTGGAGAGTCTAGCACCCAGAAACACCATTGAAGGTATCTTGGTATCACTCTGGGAGACTCCCAGACAAAAGAAGATGACTTATCACATGTGAAACACCCACTGCATTCCTGCTTTTCCATGTGGCATATCCAGGCTAAGCAATTAGTGATGAAGCAAAGCAAGGTAGTGAAAGGCAAGAAGTTCATGTATTCAAGTACTGAGCTGTCAGGTTCCTGAGAAAACCTTTTGCCTTTTTCACTGAGTCTTCTATTCTCCAAAAGAGGACAGCTTTAAATGCCAGTCTGCCCTGCATAGTTTTCCTTCATCTGCCCCAAAAGCCTGTGTTTTCCAGTCACCATGCCCACACACTGCAGATCTGCTTACTGCTTTCCCTCCCCGCTGCCTGTTCTCTTTTCATCTGCTTCTCTTCATTTTTTGAGCCCTTATAGTGACTCAGTTCTGGTTTTTTCTGAACTTGTTCTGACTTTTTATTATTTCTCCTTTTTTTTTTTTTTTTTTCCTGGTATTTTTAGCCCCATCTTTTTGTCTTCCTTCGTCTGTCTTGCATGCTTGCTGGTTTACCCATCTGTTTCCTCCAGACCCGTTTTCTTTTCCATTTTCCCTTCACGTTTCTTCAGACCCACAGGCTGTTTATCTCATTGCTTGTCCTTTCTCCTGCTCTGTGGGGTCTTTTCATCTCCTCGTGTCATTTGTAGGCAAACAGCAGAGGAGCATCCAGTATCCGCTTTCTTACTGCTGCTGGAGTGAGTCAGACTGTCTGGAGAAGAAAAAAAGATATTGAGACTGTAGTCTTTACTTCAAAATTGTCCTATTGTATGCCTTGATTTTATTTTGTGTCCTCATCATTTCAGGGCATCTTTAGTTCAGTTTTGTGGTCAGAGCCTGGATGTTTTATTTTATATGGAATGTGATTTTTAGAAAATAATTTCTCAACTTTACCCATTTGTTTCCATGTAGTGTTTCACTTGAATCAGCCTGTTCATGTTTTTGTAAATATCAGCACATGTAGAAGTGTGTCTCTTCAAAACAAGGTGTCATTTTTTTCTGCATTTGCCAATTTTCTTGTTAGCAATCTGTTTGAATAAATACAATATGCAGGGAACATATTACCTTGGAAAAACTGAGAAGAAAACCAAGTCTTGGCTCGATTTCTTCCACCGTACCCCAAAGAGCGAACTAAATTGAACTGTCACAAAGCACTCTAAGGAGACTTGATGCAGCTCTGCCTTCAAGAATCAGTGATTTAAAACAAATTTTGGTTTCAATTAACAGTTTTCAGTATGTGTAGAGATACCCAATCCAAGTTTACCATAAAGGATGCCTCTTGTATGGGGTTACGGTTATGCTGGAAGGACCCTCTTAAGAGATCAAGCTGTTTAAAGTCTTAAATTACTTAAATGCATATTTTTCTAAGACAGATTTAGTATCCTCAGCTGCAATGGCCAGAAGCAACCACCCTCACCAGCCTCATCTTTCTATTGAGATAAAGTTCTGGTTGTGGTATTAGAACTGATATCTGTCATTTCCCCTTGTGCTAGTCCAGATCAAAATGCACACACACATTGTGCAGCTGCCTGCGAGTCAATCCAGGAAAAGACAAGTTTCTATAAATCCCGAAATATTTGTAAAGTCAAAATTTTAATCATGCTGAATAGCAATGCGAACATACGCTTGAGAATGATGTGCATGTACACGTGTATCAATACAACAAATGCACATGTTATGCTTGAGACTACCAGCTTCGCCGTCATGTAACAGTGATTTCCGTGAAGTCATACCTGGTTTTTAATGCTGAAGATGAATAAGGCAGAAAAAATTCATATAAATTTTTGCTGTAAGTCATCTCATACAAGACTCAGGAAACATATTTTACATGATAGTGTAACTAATAGAATTTCAAATGACAGTGATATATGAGGCTTTCAGAAGTAGCAATGCAGAACATTCTTTTTTGAATAATTCACTCATCTGAAGTTATTATATATTCAAAAATGATTGAATTGCATATACAAATATAGGGTGGTCTATCTCAGCTCTTGATGTAGGAGAAGAAAAAGAAGTTTCTGCAGTTATTCTGAACTGTGGTTTGTATCACATTACTGTTGGTTAGATGAACTGAGTTTAATTGATTGTGAATTAATTAACATTCTGCAGTGGATGTCTTTTTCTTGAGATAATTAATCTTATTGAAAAATTATACATGGAACAGTTGAAGCCTTACCAGATTTTTTTTAGAGGTGCTTTTTTGTTTAGACTTCCTTGACAGCCTTTGTTCTTACAGATAAATTATGTGTCTAGAAATGTCTCGCCTTTATATTTATTTTGGTTTGGCAGCATATAGTTGTTATGGCTGGCAATATTTCATACCCCAAAGTATTAATGCTAACCATAAATTATTACCAATGATATGCAGTGGTTCTTATCAATCATGACAAGTAATTGATGTTGATTGAAACAAATAAATACAATGCTTTGCAAAGTTACAACCTTGTCATTTAACTTCAGTGCTGCAAATGCATCAAGCTATCTGAGCTTAACTCTTTGCATACAATGATACAGAGCTTTCAAAAACAAGGTATCGCACCTATAAAGGCAAAAAATTATTCAAAATTATATAGAGATTTAGACATCAGTCTTGGCAAAAATTACTTTTTGATTTTTGCTACCAGAATGGGGTAGGAACAAGAGGATTCAAAGAAGTGTGTGGAAGTTCATCATCTCATTATTATAGACTCTTTGGTTGTTTTTCAAGGTTTACTCTGAAAGCCACTGAAGAGCATATTGGAAATCTCTGTTTGTGTGTCATGCCATTGCAAATGAGAAGTCTCATAAACTTTGTTTCAGATGTAGGCCAGGCACAATGATCATAGCAGTCCTTTCTAGCTGTATGAAGTATGAATTAATCTATCATTAACTGCAGTTTAAGGTAAACTCAAAAGATTTACTGGATTGTGGTGCAAATCTACCGTTCAAGAAGGACTGTAATTATGTGCCTTCTCTACCCCAGATATAACGCATATGAAATCTGTTGTTAATTCATGTGATTAAATTCTTGCTGAATTTAGGACCAGGAAAGTAGCAGCCAAACACCACACCTCCCAAGAACAAAAGGTACCACTTTTACTGGAGCATGTTGTGAACCATTTCTGGTGTATTACCCCTAAGTGAGTTGAACTTTGGTGTCAATACACAGTCTGAAGTTTCACCGTATTTGTTGCCATGGCATGAAATCAACAGAATTTCAGTCTGCAATTAATAATATTTTCATAAATACTCAGGGTCAGTCCCTTATTGATACAGTGCGTGTTTTATTCAAACTCTTCATTTGTAGTATAAGTTTTATATAGTGATTTCGTGTGTCTGCGGCTCACATGTTAATGCTGCAGAGCCGTCTCTTCAATTTTCACACTTAAGCAGCCAATTACATGAAACCCAAATATGACCAAGCCATATTTATTTGCTTAATCCCCTTTAGAAGCAGTTCCAATGCTGGAGAACACATAGAATCAGACTGGACAGACAAATGGGGAACATTTGAAGTGAATGATAATGGAGTTTTAAAGAAAGGTGGATTTCACCTAGTAATGTTATTAAGAACATTAGCATTATTAATTTATTTAGCACATAAATTGCAGAATGGATGGAGGATTCATCCAGCAGCTGAATTTTGCCTTTGGCAGTAGTCATGCCGCTACTAATTTTTTCTTATTAACTCCCTCACAGGTTTTACTAACAGGGGTGTCACACATCTTGTAATACAAAAGGGAAGAAAAGAATAGATCATTTTTATTGTTTTGTGAAAGTTCTGGCTCAGCACATTAGATACTGATTCCATTCTCTTTGCACTGCAGTGCTAGAAAAGTCACGTCGTAAAGCTCATAAAGAGAAAATGAGGAAAAGAAGTTTGTTGCGCTAATGTTGATCTCTTTTTTTTTTTTTTTTTCTTTTTGTGGAGAGCAGGAAGTTGCTGCTTGGAATCCTGATGGCATAAGTCAAAGACTAACAGCATCCCACTGTAACTCATTTGCTTTCAGCAGACTACCAAAAGGATGAAATCTGGCCACAAATAATTTGGTGTTCTCCAAATGTGTAGCAGAATAATGAGTTTATGTATTACATTAATGACCTGCTTAAAGTATTTTCTCATTTTCATTATTGGGAATCTGAATTACACCAATGTACACTGAGCAAAACTGAGAGTAAAATATCACGAGCTAGAGGAAAAATAATTTAGGTGATAATTTGCATAATTTATGTAGCTAATATGCTTAGACCTTGTATATTTTTGTATAATTTGTATAGGCCGTGATTTTTGTATAGAGAATGAATCTGAATATATAGTAACTTGACTTACTGAAAATATGTAATACAATTATTTGTTTTGGCTGCCTCATTTCATGCTAGCCAAAAATTAAGTAACAAAAGTCAGATCTCTACCATACAACAGAATATGTTATAGAGCCATCCAACCTCCTTTTAGTCTTAATTTGTATGTTGTCACACTGTGTGTAGATACTAATTACAGTCTGAAAGTGCTGTGGCTGGATCAATGCAGCATCCTGCTTGAGAGGCTGCGCCAGAGCCCTCTATTGCAAGCTCGTGCACAACTAGCTCAGCATTGCACTTCGTTGCACTCCCACTTCACAGGTTAAATAATGTGGAGTTAGACGGGTTGTGTGCATCTGGGATAGACTTCCCAAATTCATCGACACAGTCTCATATTGTCTGCTATGTCACTTGCTTTTGATGCAGCTGTCGCAGGCATAGTCCATTAATTTCAGTAATCCCTTCAAAAGGTCTTAGTAACCATCCGGTGCATCTATATTTCGTTAAATTCCCCTCATATTCTCTCCACTCTGTGTCTGGTACTTGCTTATGATTTGTAGTTCGTGGCATGTTCTGCTGGCTCCGTTTTTCTTCCAAGACACTTTTATCCCGAAGGCAAAAGAGGAAGCAATATATGTTTGCATTTCCTTGTCTAAATTGAATTTTTGAGTCTTTAGTGAAGGTTTATTGAAGGTTTGCTCTTGGAGCTGTGAATGAGGTTCTGTGTGTTGTCATGTGGGAATACTTCCTTGCATGAATGACAGATGAATGATTGGTTACCTTTTATCTTGGCCTTGTAATCGCTTTACCATGGCAGTCCTTTGGTTCGGTGTTGAGCCTAAGTAGATTTTTCAGTAATTCTTCAAATGCTTAATTCAATTGTAGAAAAGAGGATGAAGGCAAAATCCTACTCGTGTTGCTGTTCTTCAGGCTGTGTACAACAGCCAGTAGTTCCTGCGTCTGGCACCCACCGAGGCAGTTTGAAAACCTGCCGAGCCATTTCATTAACGTATTACAAAAGATCTTAAAAAGTGAGAAGGGCCATGGGTGAATGAAGAAGTGAGTGTCCTTGACAGGATGTATTCCTGTTTATTTCCTGCTTTTGTGTGTCCTCTCCCTTGATTTCTTGGTTCACGTGCGTTTTGTGAAATATATTGTAACACAGGTTATTAATTAGGAAGGATGATTTTTAGGATGATTTTTAGTTCTAGGTAGTCTTTTTTTTTTTTTCCTTCAACTGGGCTCAGGAATATCTGTTTCTCGATAACATTGTTATGGATGTGATGGCCTGAAGAGATAAATGAGATAAGATTTATGGGAAGAGGTAATATCTTTTATTAGACCAATCGATGTAGCTGCAAAAAACAGAAGAGCTTTTCAGGCACACAAAACCTTTTCCAGGTCGGGTTCTCTTAGCTTGGAATTGCCAAATAACTGACTTGTACCTGTGAAGCAATAAGAGAAATTTCTTAATCTTTTTCTTTTTATGAATAATACTATTTAGGAGGCATCCATATATTGCAGCAGTTACCACTTCCCACAGCTACAGTTGATCATTCTGGTTTTAATTCTAATTTTTAAAAATTCTTAGAATAATAGTGTGATCATTTTTCATGCAGAGTAGTAGTCTCTTAAAATAGTAGATGATAGAATCATAGAATTATCTAGGTTGGAAGGGACCTTTAAGATCACTGACTCCAACTGTTAACCTAGCACTGCCAAGTCCACCACTAAACTGTGTCCCTAAGCACCCTTTGACACCGCTTCCCACAGCATTCTCCTGGAGAAATTGGCAGCTCATGGCTTGGATGGTTGGACACTTTGCTAGGTCAAAAACTGGCAGGCAGGCTGGGCCCAAAGAGACGTGGTGAATGGAGTTAAATCCAGTTGGCGGCTGGTCATAAGTGGTGTTTCCCAGGGCTCAGTACTGGGGCCAGTTCTGTTTAATATCTTTCTCAGTGATCTGGATGAGGGGATTGAGTGTACCCCCTCAGTAAGTTGGGTGGGAGTGCTGACCTACCTGAGAGTAGTATGGCCCTACAGAGGGATCTGGACAGGCTGGATCGATGGTCTGAGGCCAATGGTTTGAGGTTCAACAAGGCCAAGTGCCGGGTCCTGCCCTTGGGTCACACCAACCCCAGGCAGCGCTACAGGCCTGGGGCAGCGCGGCTGGAAAGCTGCCCGGCAGAAAAGGACCTGGGGGTGTTGGTCGACAGTCGGCTGAACGTGAGCCAGCCGTGTGCCCAGGTGGACAAGAAGGCCAACAGCATCCTAGCTTGCACCAGGAGTAGCATGGCCAGCAGAACTAGGGAAGGGATTGTCCCCCTGTACTGATTTTGTTTTCCATGTGATCAAAGTGTAAATTAACCCATAAAAGTTCTGATACCTCACTGGTGAATCATAAAGATCTGTACAGTTTTGAACCTTATCTGAAAAACTGGCTCTCTTTCCAAGTCAATGGATGTGTTTTGGGATAAATGGGATGAGCATGATGGCAAATTCTGCAATTTCAGTTATTTAAAGATACTCTTCTGCATTTTTATTTTTTTAATTAACGGGAAGGGCATGACTTTTAATTAATCTCTTTGTTATTTGCTAGGTACAATACAAATAAACAGATATCTACTATAGGAATATTGTGTGTGAGATATATACCCCATTGGACTGGTAAACGTTGGGATAACTGAAAGTATTACTGCAGATGCTAAAATTTTCAGTGTATATCATATACTGTCACTTTTTATCCTTCTTGCTCAGACAGAGTGCTGTTATGCCCTGTAAGAAGTCTTTTTTTAATCTGAAAGGAGAATATAGATTCCAGTCGCACTGAGAACCACAGAGACAAGTTTACAGTATGGGTGTCTGCATAGGTAAAAACAAAAATATAGGACAGTCTGTTCAGTACCTTGCGAAAAGCTGTGCTAGCAAGGAGGCATCGTTACTGCTCTAAATAAATAACGTGTGAAAGAATATAATGGGTTTATAATACAGGAAATGGATAAAGGATGTGTCAAGATGTTTGGCGTGCCAGAACATTTTGTAATTATAATGCTGCGAGGTTCTAATGTCATCAGCTCTCCTCCATTTCCCTGGAGCTGAGGGCCCTCATCATCCTGTAGAAATACTGCTAGTGAGGTTTTCTTGGCAGCTTTTTAGCACAAACACTATTCTGCTGAGAGATGTTTTCCAAATTACCCAAGGACAGCAAACTGAATATTTCCTGGAGTGTATTACAGAATTAGTGAAGGGTATTTAGCTAAGTGTGTGTTGCACACTGTTTTCCTGCATCTTGCTGGGCTGTGCATTGAGTTCTATGACAGTATTTCATTTCAGAAACCTTAGAAAGACAAAGACATTCCTTGAAAGGCAGAAAATAAAGGACATATAAACCCCAGAACAATATGTCATCTGAAAGTTCAAATCGTGATTGATAAGTGTGGGGTTTTTTTATTGTTGGCTGTTAGCTGAGTAATAGATTGTTATTTCAATAAGTTTTGACTGGAGCAATTTGTCTTGAAATACTTTTTTCACCTTTTTCTTTTAGGTCCTTTATAAGTTTCTGTAATTTAATTTTTTTCATACACAAATGCAGCTAACTTTTTCAATGTTGAGTAGTATCACATAAAAGCCTGTCTTCAGTTTATTAATTAAAGGCTGGATTCAACAGAAATATATGATATGCAACAGTAGTTACCTACTGAATTTCATGGCAAAAGAAAAATTAAATGGATTATATTGAGGGGGAGGTCTGCCATCTTTCTGCTCTAAAAAGCCCTTTTCACAGTTCTTAAATGAACATTGTGGGGAATATTTTCCAGCTTATCGCAACAGAAACAGGCAAGTTATTTACTTGTCAGGAGGGCCTGAGCTCTAGCACAGCATAAATGCCACTTGTGGAGGTAAGGCTCTTCACAGTATCCCACCTTAACACGAATAGTTATATTATTAAATTATACAAGGCAATTTTCTTTTCTTCATTTTCCTTTCTTCATTTTCTTCCTCTCATATGACAGTGCGGAAATTACTGTAATGCATGTAATATTTTAAAAGGCTTTGCTCTCCTACATTGCTTCACTTCTTAGAGATCTTCCCTGTGTATATTCATTGATTCTTCTCTTTGTACCTAGAAGATGAGTCATTTTTCAGTGCAACCTTTCTACCTTTTTCTCTGTTTCACACTAATGTAATTTTTTTGTCAGCTGGAGTAATTCACTGTCTGTGTTCAAATATTACCCTTAGCTTAGTCTTTTGATACCCCCCCAGTTAGAAGGCATGGAGTACAAGAAATGTTTGAACACATTTTGGAATAGAAATGATATCACTTTGGATTTGAATGGTGAAGATGGCAACCAGCCTCCGCTGTAAATGCACTGTGAGGGGGAGCAGTGTGGCCTGAGCTTTACCTGTGTGAGCTCTCGCTCTGCATCTTTGCAAACTGCATAATAAATTACCAGATTTTTTTTTTTCTGATTAGTTCATGTCCCCCCAAACAAGAGTTGCAGGGCAGAATTCCCTAAGCCTACATATGCCTCTTGTGGAAGGGACGTGGCTGGTGGCAGCATTGAAGGTTTGATCCTTGTATTTTGAGAGTTCCTGATACTCCCTACAGTTAGTGCAAGGCTTGGTGCCCTCAGCTGGACTTCTCTTGTGTGATGCTGGTACCTTAGGGATCAGGAGACTTGTGGTCCCAGTCACTGACGTGCTTCTGTGAAAGCTAAAGCTTGACCAAAATAGTGGAGATCCTAAAAAGGATCTCCAGAGATAAGCCCTTATACAACACTGCGAGAGCTTCCTAGGAATATGATACTTACTATATAAGCCAGACTTGAAAAACGAAGATTTTTCTGTGTCCTTTTTTTTTTTGTTGTTTTGTTTTAAGTTCATTAATGATGGTGTTCCAGTATGTGGCTATTGCCAGCAGGATGAATTGAAAATTTTCCTACTTGTAATTTATTGATGGCGTTCCTATCAAGAAATAAAACTAACATGAGTAATTTGAGAAAAATGTCGGCATCCTGTCTGAAACTGACTTCATTGTAATGTTTGTCTCCTCTGGTTGCGGAGCTCTTTCAAAGGTATTAATGCTTTTAACACAAAGATATTAATACTTCTATATGAACGTTTAGATAGAAACTTTACCACAGGAGAGTTTCCGCATGAAACAGGAAGTGTTCTTCTTGTTGCTGTAGCATATTTTCCGTTAAAGCTGTCATTACTTCAGCATTTCTTGTTGAAATATATTGTCTAATAATTTACTTTTAAAATATTTCTATTCTAAATACTTATCAGCCCTCTACCCACTATCTGTGGTATACTTTTCCTTTTCCTGGAAGGGCGAGAGACCTGTTCCTCTTCCCAGTAACTGGCTGTATGAGACTGTCCCCTTGAACAGCTGCTGGCAAAGCGCCCCTCTGGGTAGCCTCTGGCAGTGTAGCTCTCTGCAGAAACTACCATGATTTAACCGTTTATGTCCCTTTGATCTGCTCTCTTTTACCTCTAGCAATATAAGATTTATAAAAGAAAGCAGGAACTTTGAAGTCAACGGTTTGTCTCATTGTCTTACCAGCAGTACTTGAATAACTCTGTCTTGATAGGTCCTCAGTCGTCTTATTACCACGTTAATTTTTTCCGGAAACCCCACTGAACTTTCAATATTGCTGTATGTAAGCAAGTGGTTTACTTCTACTACGTATGTAATTAGATGTATATGTATATATAGTATAGAGATATGGTAGTTTATGATAGCTGTTTAGAGAAAATCAGTCAAATTACTTAGAATAGTCTTCTTGGTGTCTTTGGACCTCCTACAGGAATCATAATATTATTAAAATTTCTCTCTATTTCCATCACACTTAGCAGTTCTCAGAAGAGGCTGGTACCTTGCATGAACAAACACTTTAACATAAGCTGTAATATAAAATAACTGAACAGTTTGGGGCATACTTATTAATATATTTGTGAGTCTTCTCACTGAAGCAACACTTCAGATGTTAATCGTGATAGACTTGAAAAATAGAAGTGATTCTTGTCTAAAAGGGAAATTTTATAGAAGGGAAGTTCAGCTGTTGGACAAAGCACAGTTACTAATCTTACAGACCGTTGTGGGCTTCTTGCAGCATCAGCCAGCGAATGTTTAGGACATGTTAAATTCTTGGTGTGTGTTGACAGCGAACTAATAATGGAAATGGAGTTGGTGGAAGGATTTTCAGATGGTTCTGTTACTGAATGACCTCCAGCTGAAATAACAACCTCTGAAACCCCGCTCGTGTGCAACAGCGGCAAATTCCGATGGCTCTGTTCATGTGTGATCCTCCTCTGTCTCTTCTCTTTGGAGGAGATACTGAAAGATTCCTCGTGCAGATATTATAAACTAAAGAGTTCCCAACACATGTCTATATCAAGGTTTCAGCTTTACAGCTGTATCTGTTTCCATCTAACTGGAACTAGCCTGACACTGCCCAGAAATAAGTCCTTCACCTGCCAAGCAGAGACACTGTAGCTCTGTAGCTGTGAAACTACAATAAGTCTACTGAACATGTCACCCTGTGTTTCTTTCTGATAATAGTTTACATTAAAAAGAAGCGTTTCTCTTAGTACAGTAATAATTAGTTACAAATATATTTTGCATTCCAAGATGATGCAGTAATTTAAATTCATAATAAAACTAATTAATATGATGGAATTACGCTATTTTCATAATGTGAGACACAGTGGTAAAGAAATGAGCTAGGTTAAAACCGATCACCGGAGCCTGGAAGACAGCAAAATGTCTGTTATTTACTAGATGTATATGTACATAGGCTAATGTTTCACTTTAGAGAAAACGCGTAGTAGTTAGCTTTGCTTTTAACTCTTTGGTGTGGTGGTACCTCACATTACATACAGGCTTTACCATGCTGTTCTCCACCCTGGGTCTTCTGGGTCCACGTACATCCACATCACATATTTTGCACTGAAATGACAATCCTGTTGATTTCCGTTGACTGCAACAGAATTTTCAAGAAATAAAGACTGCAGCATCGGACTGAACATTAGATTTGCTTTTCTCTCCCACCCAGAAAATCCTGGCGTTTCTGAGACCAGAAATCACTGGAAGCTTCCTGGTGAATTAGAAGGGTGTACTGACAAACAGCTCTTTGTTTTAACCAAAATGTTACATCTGAAAAATCTCAGATAAAGCAAACTTTGCCTGAATTTCAAAGAAAGTCAGTCAAAATCAGGCTGAAACACATTTAAGGAAAGCTACACCAAACACAGTCCCAGTAAGCACTCAATTTTTCTGTTATATTCTGTGAGCGATAGCCCAAAGGCTGTTTAGCCTATACATAGCAGGTGGTCAGAAAAATATCGTATGATCCCATATCTGTCTGCATTTCAAGTAAAATAACTGTGATGCCTGGTCAATGATCTTTGCCATATCTTGAAGAAACACAGGAAAACTTATTTATTTACTTAGTGTATGTTCCTGGGTTTTTGGGGGGTTTGTTTTGTTTTGGGTTTTTTTTGTTTTGTTTTTTTTTTTTAAACCCTTTTGTTAAACAGGAATGCAGATTTTTCTGATTGGACCTTTTGTATGCAGTTATTATACAGATTAAGTGTCTAGTTAAATTAATATACGAGTATGTGTGTCCATCATACAGCATTCAAACCCTGGTTCAAGACTAATTTTTATAATTAATTCAGTAAGATCTCTCAGTAATTAAGATATCAGTGATTGAAATATTGTGACTATCATAATGCTAGACTGAACTTAGTCCAGTATTTGTTTTTGTAATTCTTATGCTTTCTTTTTTTGTCACAGGTTTTTCATTATTCTTATACAGCTTCATATGTGATTTATAACATACACACAAGGTAGGTCACATTATTTTTTCAATATGATATCATTGTCAGTGGTTCTATACATAAGTTGAGGCCAGTGTGTTCAAGTGAAAATGTTTACCTTTTTTTCAAGGGAAGTTTGGGAGTTAAACCCTCCAGAAGTAGAGGATTCAGTTTTACAATATGCAGCCTGGGGCGTCCAAGGACAGCAGCTGGTAAGCACAGTCTTTAAAAACGCTATGGTGGAAGTAGTTTAATAATGTACTTACTCCAAACAGACTGAAGTAAAAAAAAAAAATTTAAAAGCCTTAAGTTATGTTCTATATTTCCTCCTGATGCTAGAAACAGTCTTGTTGCAGCTTTTAGGAGATTTATTTATTTCTTTTTAAAACACGTTAACATGTTTTTCCAGTCTAATCCCAATAAGCAAATTGTACAATTGTTGAAAGAATCACATCTTCATCTACCTATGCACTCAAGTAATTTTCAGAATAACCATCTTTACCGCTACTACTATGAGAGAAGCGCAGTTGAAGATGAAGAGAAGTTCTCAAGTGCTAGATCACTGAAAACTGTAGGCAAAAGCTCAACATCCAAAAGTGGATGTGATGGATTCAATGAAAAGTGGTGTTTGCATTTCAGTGTGAAAATTACTGCCAAGGTCAGTTGTGCTGCATTGAATTCATAATAGTAAAACCAGAAATGCTATGTTTTATATATTGTTCTCTACCAAAGGTTTTACCGTTTCTTTATGAACATAAAAAATCTGTGATCATCGTGACCAATCTCAATATGAAAAAATCCCACAAACTTTGTTTTTAAAGCAGCAGTGATTTTAAACTGACCTGTGTTGGTAGTTGAAGGCAAGAGAAAGACTTAGATGAGCTTCAACTCTCTGAATAAGAAATTCAGATAATCTTTGCTACAATGTTCTGATAAGCTCATTCATGCCCACAGGCATGATCCTGAAGCCTCTTTACACATCTGACTTGTTCATGCAGAGAGGCTATAAATTGAATGTCTAGAGAATATACCCCATTGCTTATATCATTCATCAAGATGGTGGGAATGTAAAAAATGTTTCTGGTTAGGATGTATTGCATTAAGCAAGTGGAGACAGGGAGGAAAAAGTAATTGGAACATGCTTGGTATGTTTTAATAATTAACCATATTAATGTATTAATACCAAGAGGGTGGTGACAAGATTGATGGTAACAAATACATACGTTATTTACCAGGCAATATTATGGAACGTGGCAACCTATGTAGGTTGTAGCAGAAAGGTGATGCCTTTGCGAAACTGAGCAGAATTTAAAAATATTTTAAATTAAATTGCAGTTCTTATGAAGATTTGTCTGTGCTGTACCTCTGATTAGTAGTCTGAAGTACAACTAAAATTACATGCAGTAATTACTGAGAAACAATTTTTTTTTGTTTTCCTGAGATGTATCTTAAGAACAGGGACAGACTTACCAACTATAAACTTCAGAAAAATAATAAATCAAAATAAAGCTATCTTTATCAGTTTTGCCCAGATTGTCATTCTGGAAATATGTTTGAATGCTTTCAGATACAGGCACAGGTGGACTCCTCTTAAGTCTCAGAACTGCAAAAAAATAAGTGGTCATTTTAGATATAACCTTAATTATCTAAATTTGAAAACGTTAGCATAATTTATACTTCAGTGAGGATAACATTACTCATCTTTGTTAATGTCCCTAGTAAAGTTAATGTCATGCTTTAAAAATATCCGCTCTACTGTGGGCTTTATGGTGCCATATGGTCTGCAGAATTAGGAAATAATAACTTTGACTAGAGCACAAAATCTTCTGTGCACTCTGAATGATACCAAGTGTTGTCATAAAGATGTAAACCTGCAACGACAGTATACTGAAGGTCACTTCCATAAGAATTGCCAAGAAGAAGGGTGTCCTCTTGAAGCTGTTCATGTTTATGTGGTAAAAGGAGGTTTTTAAAATGACAGAAGTGCCTTGCCACATCACCCTCCCACTTCAGCAGCAAGCCAAAAATGTAGAAGTAGCATGAATGAATAAAGACTGTTGTGAATAATGGTTGTTGTGACTGTCCAAAGGAACAGCTGCCTCTAGCAGAAACAGGACGGTGGAGATCATTCCAGCAGAATAGGCTAAGCAGAGAAAAGATGCGTGACTGAGGACACATTGCCATAATGGTTCTCATTTACAAAATTTGACATTAGAACAAACGCTTTATCAGTGTGTTTTGAATAAAGATAGTACAGGAAGCAATCGGCAGTGAAAGTGAGTGAAGAGGAAGCTGTAAAGGGAAAGATTTAAAGCATGGTAATCCATCAGCAGTAGCTATTGATAGCATGCATCTGGGTTCAGACAGAGAGGCAGTTTTACAGATCCATCTTGCCAAACACTCTGCAATTGGTTTACCGAGGTCCCTTCCTAAACCATATTTATGTGTCTCTTCCATATCATAAGGAAATAGTAATAATTCACGGTAGGTAAAACAAGCAGTCGAATATATACTCTAAACAAAATAATCGTAGTATATTAACCTGAGTAATCTCCAAGAGCCGTTCATTACAAGAGGAGAACAAATTAACTTAATAGACAACATTTTAATCTAGAAAGACCTGTGACATAAACCCTGTGGCTATCGTGTAAACGAGGTATATATAGACCTCTAAAATGAGGAGGAATAACACCCTCCAGGTGCAGTGCATAAGAGAATAGCAATACTATAGCCGTGACTGGTCAGTAAAATTAGCACGAGATGTGAAACACAAGGCACAGGCATGCCTGAGTGAGCTAATTTTATGCTATGACTATTTGGTAGCTCCTGGATTAAATCCAAGTGATGTGGGAAAACACAGGGACTTGGATGAACTATTGTCAATAAATTGGCTATAGCGGAAAATAAGATGTTTTCAATCCTTAGTTCTGCAGAAGACCTAAGTAACAATGTAGTCTACTTGGGAATCTTAATTTGAGTTCTTCAATGAGGGGAAATTGTCAAGAATTTCAAATAGATATATTTATAAGGAGATGAAGAGGAAAAAAACCTCACAAGTTAAATGTTGGAGCAGGAAAATTTCTATGAAGCCAGCAAGTGCTTATTGCACAGAGGAGGGAATATGGCTGTAGTGAAATCAAGTACATGGTAATACTTTACATCGTTGTAAAAATCATGCATTGGTCAGTTATCTACTGTCAGGAATAATTTCTGGGGCTATCTCATGGGGCTGCAGGCCACATGGGGCTAGTGAAGAACAACAGAGTTAGGTTTATAGCCGCTACTAGATGACTGGGCCATAATACCATTGTTTTGAAGCTACCACAGTGGTTGCAAGTTATTTCAGTTTTTTGTTATTTACCTGGAGTAGAGGGTTTTGTAAAGATTAAGAGAAAAGCTCAGAGAAACATCTGCTGTTTGAGTCATGACATTTTGGTGGTGAAATTGAAAATGTTTGCCGTCGGGGAGAACAAACTTCTATCTAATGAATTAATGTATTTTAAGGTCACAGAGCTGTTATTTTTGAGAACTGTTTTCAAGGTCACACTCTGTAAATTGCTGTCTTTTAACTGTGTTAGAACTGTGCCAGATCTAAAATACCTTTTCTGTGTGTCCTAATATGTTACGGAGCTGTTTATGTATTTGTTAAATATTTCTCACATTTCCTCATATTCGATTAAAATTTTGAAAGGGATCAGTTGATTATCTCTTTACTTCACCTCTCTAGAATTCTATACTGCAGCATTAGGTATTTTCAGGGAAAATAAACCGGCACAACTAGATACCTAATTGGTGTCATCAACAATTTTCTGCCTCTTGTTTAGTTGATTAGAGACCTTGTTGCATGCATGTGAGAAAGAGATATCCCATAACTGGTAGGAAGGCCTTACTGAGGAGGAGAATGCTTTGTGGATCTTAAAAGACATCTGGTCTTGAAATACCCAATTTTTATCCAATGTCCTCTCTTCTTTGACCTTATCTTCTCCAATAGTTTGTAGCAAAGGTTTTCATGTTTCTGTGCTGGACCTGGCTTGTGTCTGGCACAGGGGAGGAAGCCTTTTCCGGCTGGATCTACCTATGGAGATGTGTCACAGTAGAAGCCTGAATACAAAAACTGAACTCTGGTCTCCACTGTATGCAGAGTTTTCTGAAAGATGTAGCGTTTCTCTACAGTGCTTCTTGTGATACAGATAGTTCTTCTGATTAGTCATCAGATGGATTACTTCAACTAGCTCCAGTAAAGTATAGGTAGTAGTTGTTCAGTTTAACACAGCTTTTTCTTTAAAGTTTTACATGAAGTTTCTTCTGCCTGGGTGGTAATGTGTTGGTTTATTTTGTATGAGATACTTTATTTTCACTTTATTCTATGAACATATATCCACATAAGTCACTTTGACTTTGTGTTTATATTAGGTATTTTATGTTATTTATTACATTGGGCTCGTTTTTCTTTTGATATATTAAGTGTTTTTGAAGGGATCTTGAGTTACATGTTTGAATGTATCAGCATAAATAATGATTGATTGACTTATGTATGAATGTCTATACATAAATAAATGCGTATTTTAACAAAGCAGAAATCAAGAAAATAGTGAAGCTATCCAGAATACTAAAAAGACCATTTTTTAGAAGCTTGATGGCTTTCTTTGTCAAAAATTTGATGACATCAACAAAACATAGCATTATCTATGGTATGGTAGGACTGAAGATGGGCTTTTACTATGCTTTAGTGTAATTTAGGTCATAAATGTGTAGAATTACCTGTTATCCTGTATACACAAAGAACAATTTGTTGACTGAATTTTGGATTCAGGATGTTCTCATCAATTTTTAGAAAATATTTTAAATATTAGAAAACAAGAAAATTGTCCTCTTCTAAAAAATGGAGCAGGGTACTCACAGATAATAGGGCTAAGAAGCTGAAGCTTTTACAAAAAGAATGAAAAAAAAATCCAGTGAAAAAGGACTTCACCTTATATTAAAGGTACCTTAAAACAAGCATAAAAACAGAAACCCAGAAACAAAACAGAGAAAAATCTACTTTAATTCTAATTAATAAATGTACCAGTTCAAGAAGTCCTGCTTCTCTGCTTTGGGATCAGTCACCTTTATCCTGGTTGTCTTGCTTGGCAGTTCATCTTGCCTTCCCCCCCCACATTGACACCTGTTGCCCCCCAAAAATGCAAACATCTATCAGGCTGTTGAATTGCTGTATTAACATGACATTTCCTTACAAGTGCCTTCTTTTCAGAATTTTAGCTTTTTTCTATGGCTTGCAAATTCCATTTTAGATAATAGAAATACTGCAGCAGAGAAGTTCTTTGATGTTATATTATTTGCCAGGTACCCAGATAAAGCACTGGACTAATTTTAATAAATGAGAAATTAGCAGGACTATGCTAGACACATACCTTACTCAACAGATGCTTTAACAGCCATTAGTTGTTGAAAGCTTCATTTACTATTAGCTCTATCGAGGTTCAAAGTCCAACTACTATAAAAATTGGTAACTTAACTTTCTGTGAAATATTTGCCATGTGTTTTATTTTTGCATATTTAATGCCGTGGGTACTTGGCACCCCCTCCTGGCAAAAACACTTCCATTTGCAAATGAAGGAAAGATCTCTCAGGGTTCATGAGCCAAGTGGAAGCTTAATTAATGCTAATGAAGTAAGTCCTAAATAAATATATTTAATCTGCTGGCTTTATTTTCAAAGTCTTTTGCTCTTTTGACTTGCTGTATTTTTATGAGAGTAACTTAAAATTGCATATGGAAATGTCAAGGCTTTATTTCATCTTTCCTTTTAATCATGATGCTAATGAGGCAAGTAGCAGTAAAACTGAGAGGAAAATGTCTGCTTGAATTTATTTGGAAAACCAGAAATAAACAGGAACATTCTAATGTGACATTAACCTCAGGTATGTTTTCTTATTTAAAATGTATGAGTGGTTCCTTACAGAACTTCTGTACTTCAAAGCATAGTTGGAGACCATTTGTCTTGCTGAGGATGTTTCTGTGAAGAAAGGGAAACGGAATGGTTGAGTGTTGCCCACCTAGTTGAGTCTTTAAGGGATTTGACCATAATTCCAGTAAGTGCTGAAGTCATGTCTTTCTGTAAGCAATGAGAAACTAAGGAGGCTACTAAAGTTTTTTTTATTTTCTCTTCCAAATGTTTTTATTACATTTCTGGATTCCAGCTGGAAAACCTACTGTGTCAGAGGCTGAGGATTTGAACCAAAAAGGGAAAACATTTACAGAAAAAAGACACACAAAAGGACTGTTTTAATAGCAACTTTTGACCAGCAGCTACAGTTTGATTTTTGTTTTATTTCGCAAGACTGGGCATTCTGGTGTTTCGTGTTAGATAAAATGTGCTGAATGGCCAGGTCCTGTTACGAAATGATACGAAAGCCACTTACTGGCATACTTGCAAAAGCTTTCTGCTGCTTTATTTTTGATACAAGAACTGCTTTTTATCAGGTCATGGTGAGTATAGGAAATACAATTTTTTTTTCACATAAGAATTAGAATTACCTAGAAATGTTAGATAAAACCGTATTCATTCTAAGCTGCTGCTACACATTGCGCTTCCTCTTGGATTTCTCAAACTAGCATTCTAAAATGTAAATGTTTTTTTTGCCTTTCCATCTAAATAATTCAACTGGAACTATTCTTCAAAGAAAAAATTAAATTATTAGTTTGTCTGAAGGTATTCTACTGAACTAATTTCCATTTTCATTTATTAATTTCTAGATGCCCACTCCACTTAAATATAGGTGAAGTTGGAGAAGATAAGCATTAAATGCATGTTCTCTAGTTTTGAAAGTGATAATCAATACAAAAGGAGTTTTCTTCATCTTAGAAAAGGGGAATGGAGAATCCAGCCAGAAAACAAAGGCAGTTTGGGAAAACAGGGAAAAATACAATTTTAGGTATCAAGATATTGATATATTCAATAAAAGTTTTGTGAGCTCTGTAGAGCAGGAACACTTATAAATGAAAGCAAGGCTAAGTTGAGCATAGAAGTAGTTGCTTCATCATTTTGCTTTGTGAAATGCAATGAACATGTCCTGGTATCAAAAATAACTTAAAAATATTAACTATTAAGGATTAGATATTGCTAGCTCTTTGTGAAAATACCTACTTGGCTGTATCTGAAAGATGTGAAGAAATAGTGAGAAAATCATGTTCTATAGGAGCATTATTACTCTACTACTGTTTTTCATGTAGAACAATAAAAGGCCCAGCAGCTTTATAGTGAATAAATTAAGAGGGGAGATAAAAGATGTTTCCTTTCCCTTTTCCCTTTTTCCATTATCACTGCTCTAGCATGCAACTAATATTTGAAACAGTATGTAAACCATGCGCACAGGTAATGCACTTTTCTATCCAGTCTCATATCAATAACTCTCTTGTATTGGAAAGTTGACGTACCTGTGTGCTAGACAGTGAGTTATGTTTTAACAGGGATATTTTGTATGTTTATATATATTTACACACAGTCCGACAAAGACACATGCAAACAAGTACAGACAGACATGTTTGATAGGAGCAATCATCAGGATTTTTCTGTGCGGCGGCCTGATGTGAGCAATGAAACTAGAAATACGCCCCTCTCATTCAGAGTATCGTGTTGTTCAACACGTGTATGTGTAACAAAGCATATCTGAATATTCATACTTCCATCTGTTAGCTAATATTAACTACAAGTCCAATGGCTCATAAAATAGGACTGCTGTGCTTCTTGTGTGAAAGTTGCGTAGCCGTATGTAATGCAGAAACAAGAAAAATATACCTCAGAAGTCTAGACTTCTTTAGAAATAGCCACCTGTAAAGACTAAATACACAGTCAGTGAGAAGAGAGGTCAAAATCCGATTGAACCTTTTGCTAAATCGGAGTTGGGAAATATTAGGTAACAAGTTTTATTATGCGCTGTATTTTCATGTAACTCCAAAATCCGGCAGAAAAGCATTGCAGGCTTCCCTAGTCCATGGATCGTATGATCACTTAGTCACATCATATTTGATATTTTTAAAAAAAGATATGATATACCACAGGATAGGGTGGAAAATTTGCCTGTATTCATCTCGTGGTAAAGTAATGTAATGTGGATGTCAGTTTTATCTGTGAGATAAGAAAACCAGATATATTCTGTTCTCTATTACCTCCGTACCACCTAGGGAAAAGGAAGGGGAATTCACTAAGGTGAAGTGCCAAAATGTCAAAACAGAAAAGTTTGAAGAACTGACATTTCTGATGCCTTTATGGTTCAGGTTCTAAGCCAGCCAGTTGTTTTAGCCAATGGTAAACACAAATTTTATTTATCTTTTTGTAAAATTTTTGCAGAAGACTTTGCAAAAGACTTCAGAGTGTCTGTGATGGTACCAGTGCCTACAGAGTTCAGCTAGGAACAAGGTAAAGGGAGAAAACCAACTTGGCAGCAAAACCCACTGAACTCGTGCTGTGTGGCAAGGTTCCTCTGGCAATTCTACTGATAGGTTCTGTTTGCTGTGTGATAACATTTGTCTGCTCGTAGTGTCCGGCAAAAATAGAGACAGGTTTCTGTCAGTGGAAGTGACAGTGAGTCCCCTCCTCAGTGGGGCTGAACCTCCTTTGGCCCTATGATATGTGTCCAGTGGTCAAGTTATAACATCTTGGCCTAGTGTAGATCAACGGGCTTTTTATGTCAGTCAGCCAGGATTTTATCCATTGCATATGAGTAAAGATGGAGTAGGTGGTCCTTGTTATTATAAAAAATAATAAAAAAAAAAAAAAGTAAAAGCTGTATATACCTCATAGATGATGATGTCATGACTTTCTGTTGAATCTCTATCAACAAGACAGCTGTGATGAGGAGGAAAAAAACCCATAGGTTATGACCACTCAGCTCTGGGCATGTTCAATGCTCTTGTAGGTTCTTTCTCTCTACTTTAGCCAAGTCCTTCTTGAAAGAGAGACATTAAATTCCATCATCGCGAACCTGTAACTGTCCTTGCATGGGTTGTTTTTCTTCCCTACAAAGGAGTTATGAGTTCCCCACTGGGTTTGCACTGAAGGATCAGAGCAGATTAAACTCCTGCCACATTGTGTTAAAATGACTTAGGCTTTCGTGCTGACTCAGCATGAACCAGAGAGTGAAATGCTTCCAGATGTGTATTGTGGTGAGTGTATTCACTGACAGCTTCAAGGGCAGGACAGCCCTGGAGAATGAGGATTAAAATGTCAGGTACACTGCTGATTTGTAAGACAAAATGAAGCATTCATTGGTAGGGAGGAAAGAAGGCTGAAGGACCTGACAGTCGGCCAACACTTAAAACTCTTACGTTTGTGGAAACAAACTGGTCTTAGAAAGGTCTGGTTTAAGCTGGTGGAAACAGTGTTAAAGAGAAAAACAGAAACCTGTGTAGATCAAATTATTTATCACTTTATTTGTGGGCTAGGGTGTTGTGAAGAAGTAATGCACTAATAGTATTCATGTGCTCATATAAGTGTCTTTATATATATATATGAGCAGGGCTTAATCAGTGGTGTTTCTTGGTCACATAGATAGTACTACAGAACACTTCATGTTTTTACTTCACCATTTATGGCAGGTGCCAGTGCATTTACAAATAGAAAAGAGAAGTTTTGTGTCAAAAGAAAGCAAACAGTTCTTTTAAAATGTTGCTTCACAGACTGTGAACTGTCCCAAACAGAAATGCTATTTTAAGAGTTAGTCAGAATTTTCTCATTCCTATTTGTCTCACTCCTAATGAGACATTTTAAGACAAACTGGGTTTCTCATATTGAATGCCCTGCCTGTTTGACATGGTAAACGGCTGTGGAGTCCGTACAGAGAGATGTCATCCACTAAAATGTTGGCCCACCGTAAAGAAAACCGGCAGCTTGAAACCGGCAGCGCAGTGGGGAGACCAGGGCACACGTACCCAAAGACAAGATAGGCTGGGTCAGCAATAGCAGTTGAAAGGACAAAGCTTTGTGTTAAACCCTGCCTGGGTTTCTCATATAAAAGATGCTCAGAAGCATTCTGGTATTCTTCAGCATTTGAATGATGTACAAATTTCTCAGGGATTGTCTACCGCTGTAGAAATAGTAGAAAATGTAAATATGACTTTATAGCACAGCATTTTCAATTCTGTCTTTTTTGCCTTTGTTCCTTGCTTTTAGGATGCTACTTTCTTAAATTTTGTCAAACGAAACAGAGAAAATTCTTGCTTTGGCACCGAGACCAGACAGTAATCTTAGATGTTATTGTGTCTCCCAACATTGCCTTTTTTTCTTCCAGAGTAACTAGGTTGAATTTTTTTTTCATTTTAGCTTCAGTTACAGATTGATCCGTTTGGACATAATTGAAGGCTTGACATCAGTGTGAGACGAGCCTTCGAAATACCAGAGATCAGTTTAAAAGATTTTATGGTAAGGGCAGATTATGGTTTTATTATAAGTCTATAGGAGCAATCCAGGCATGTAAGAGCAACGTTTCTGTCCGTGCTCTCCCATGCTGGTTCATTAGTCAGAAGCTATCAGTAAATGTGAGGAACAAGGAGTGCGAGCTCCCGAGCATGCACTGTTTATAGATAAGTCTGTTTTACACATCGCTTACACAGATGAAGGCCAAAGGGCTGAGCAGTCCCATCCCTCAAAGACATTTTGCACAGTGCTGCAGCCAGTGTGGTTTTTCAGGCAGCTCCGTGTGGAGAAAGCAGTATATCCAGATGACCAGCCTTGAGGGCAAGGCAGGCTTACTGTAGTCTTCTATGCAATCACAAAGATATTTGAAGTAGCCTTTTTGCGCAGGTCGTAGTTCAGATATTATATGTGATTTTTGTTTATATAACATATAGCACAATGTTTGCACTCGGGAGCGAGTTATCAGGGGATTGGGCAGAGTGTGAATTTAGCGAACGCTATGATCCAGTATCATCGAAAAGGCGACATAATTAATGTGTGTCTAAACAGGAGGCCAATGCTTCCTCACTTTTATTGGAAATCAAGGACAAAAACATCAGTTATCATGGAGTTGCTGATACTCTGTGAGTTCATGACCTAGTTTATTCCATGACATTACTAACTAATCTTGTAGTTGCATTATGAGTGTATCCTCGCTATTGTTTACAGTAGATTTATAAACTATCTAAATAGCAATTAAATATAATAGCCTTGTAGATTGTTAGCAGTTGTTCAGAAACGATTGTGCTAACACATTACTGTGATGCAGTGGCATTAATCTAGACCGCAGAAAAGTGGTGCTTCAGTGTTCATACTGTTGTTTGTGCTATGTCTGGCAGCTTGATGACTGCAAAAATAAAATTAACATATTGTAACTGACAAAAAATAAAAAAAAGGCAGTATATGACATTGGGATGTATGGGTTTTGAGGTCTCCATGTTTCATACTGATCAACAGCTACTTCCCCTCTGCCTTAATGACAACATAATCAAAAGGTTTGAAAGCTTCCCCTGAGAAAATTCCCATCTAGGTCAATCACAATCTTTAGAAAATTGGTACCTTTAAGAGTGAATATAGTTATTATTGCTTACAATTATAATCATTTTGTTATTATCTATTATTTTTTTCTGCCTCATTTGCAATGTGTCTGATCATTTTGAAACATAGATCGTATAAGGGTAGATTTTTGTCCACTGCCATGCTTTGCTTTGGTAGCTGATGGTACCTGCTGCACCCAGTATCTGCATAATTTAGTGGTCAGTGGTGCATATGGAACTATGGGGTAGGAAAAAACATCTGCATAGAGGAGATCTGAGCCATTCTGTGCTACTAGAGACTTGCAAAGCAGCTGTATTACAAACTCTGTCAGATATTTTAGCCTGTAATCCCTCTCCGTGGGATCTCACACTCTATACAAACTACAGATATAATGTAGGGGAAAGGGATCTAACATAAAGTTGCTTTGCAATGCAATTCCATAAAATTTTCCTTGAAATTTTCATCCTGTGACATCTGTGATCTGGATCGAAAATTTGTGAGATGGGGAAGGATTTTGAAAAAAGTCTGTTTAATTTTAACTGACAAAGTCACTAATGAATACTCTAGCCATCCAAAATTCACAATTATAAAATCTTTAAAAACCACTTCTGTGTGTTTTATATTATACAAAATACATTAATTCTCTTTGGTTCTGGAGATTAGTGCCGAGTCTGTGAGAAAGTTATCAGCAGAATAATCAGTCACACCGGTGAAATGTTTTGGAAATAACTGTTTTGGATAATAGTTGGCCGCCTCACATTATACTTGCCTCTCAATGTGTGAGTGTCCTGGTTCATTACCATGGAACGTCTTCCACATCTTATTACCATGGGCAAGAATGGCAGATAATGACCCTTTGTTTTGCTACTTTTTCAACATGTGCAAAGTACCCCCTAGAAATCTGATTTGTCCATGTGATTTTGTGTATAACGGATCCCACTTCCACATGTATGGAACAGTAGCTAGCTTGGAAACACCCAGGTATAGAGCATTGTTACAGGACCGTTGGTGGCGTACCCATCATCCTTACCATGTGTGCAGCCCGTGAGCAGTTTGAGTGACCCCTGTGCCAGCACTTTATTCAGTAGAGTTATGCTGAAGATAGGTGTTGAGTCTCAAGCTGTAGGTAGAAGCAAGCCAAATTGCATCACACCAAATCATCACAGAACACAGGACAGCTTTTTTCTGCAACGAAATGGAGACCTGAAAGATTTCTGTGGCTCACTGCAGCGTGTGTCCTGTGGCCCTTGGCCGTAGAGGAGCTTTGATATGTACCAGAAAGTTTGGATGTGGCCTTGGGCAACCTGGTCTAGCAGGAGGTGTCCCTGCCTATGGCAGTGGGGTTGGAACTCGATCTGCAAAGTCCCTTCCAACCTAAACTGTTCTATGATCATGGAATTTCTAACTGGGTATAATAAACAACTGTTCCTATATAACGCTATATGTCCAGTTCTTCTGGATGGTGTTGGAAAGTGTTTTGTTCCCAAAGGGAGCATTTTTATTTTTTTTCAGTGAGAGGAAAAGAGAAAATAGCAGTTATACTGCTGTTGAATTGACGCACAAAACATGTAATCTTAAGTGCATGTTGTTCTTCAATGGGAAGGTGCTTCAACTAAATGAGGTTTTGTCAAGGGGAAAGGACAGAAAAGGGTACTCCTCTTCTGTAGCAGTGGGTATAATAATGGTCTGGCAATCTCAGTTTAAGTCTGTAAGTCCCAGGCTTATAGTAAGGGAAATCATAGATGACAAGAAAACGTTTGTTCAGTTTGGACCTGAAGAAGAGAAAGGACATTACACTGTGACCACAAATAACATAATCAGTGGCTCTACTGGAAAAGATGTGTCTATCAGGGCTTTGGAGAATGTTGAACAGTGTCAGAGAAGGTGCCAAGTCAGGTCTTTATTTGCAACGGCAATTCATAGACAGATACTGTGGCTGATTTGCAATATTTTTTTTAAATGGCGAAAGAAATTGTAAGTTTCTGAAGTGGAGCTATTTGTTTAGTTTTTCGGATCTGTGAGCCAGAAAGTGGTAACAAATATGTTAAGTACTTAAATGAAAACCAAACTTGTTATCTTGACAGCAAGTGGTGTAAAACCGCAACCAAATGGTTTCCATATGGATGCAGAGGTTTGATTTTAATTTCTTCCTGTAATCCAGAGTTAGTTCCAGTACTATTCACAAATCAAAAGCACTGCATAGCTGCATTTTCCATAATTGTGTCAAAATAGTAGTAGGAATTGAAACCACTTTTTATTTTTTCTTTCTAAAAATCATTTGAAAATCATTTTAAAACAAATTGTTTCATTTAAGGTACACCTTATTTACTTTTTTATTTATGATCACTTTTTTTTGTGCTGAACTTTGCATATGGAGCAGCACGTTTTTCAAGAAACAAAGAACATCAACTCTTTGGATATTGTCCTGTTGCTCTGCCTGCTTGGGCCAATTCAGCCCAAACCACGACACACACACACACGTATATATGTATAAAAAACAATATGTATGCATGCATACATATTATCATGCAGTATAAACACTGCTAAGAAAGTTTTGGTCAATCTATTTAGCTTCAAGCTAATTTTCCCTCATAACATTTCTGTGTGAGGGCTCTGTGCCAGTATCTTTAACTCTGGATTTTAACTGCTAGTTAAGTGCTTGTTAAACTGGCTATGTGAAAGCTATTTAAACTGTACTTACATATTGCACTCCTGTGGTCTAGGTAGCATATCAAGTTATTCTCATTCATAGGGACATGTTTTAGTGGTGGACTTGGCAGTGTCAGGCTAATGGTTAGACTCAATGATCTTAAGGGTCTTTTCCAACGGAAGTGATTCTATGATTCTGTTCTACGATTCCTCCATTGCTGTGCATTTTGTTCCACCACATGCTCCAACACGAACTCAGGACTAGGAGAAATACATCTGTAGCATTGTACCTGAAACTGGAGAAGTCATAGTTTGATCTCTGAAGAGCAAAATACAAAATTTGCCAAGCAACTAAGAAAGAATTTTTTTATTTGACTTTGTTCTGTATAATGAATAGTTGATATTATTCGTATTAACAGTTGTTAGCAAGAGAATGTATTTCATCTGGAAATTTTATTGACTGATCTAACTAAGGGCAGTTGGATTCGGCCCTGGTTAATGTATGGTAAGACAGTAGACAGAACAAATGGTAAGAGGTGAGCCCAGATGGAAAAACATCTTGAAGTTTTTGAAGAATTAATTATCCAACTAATTAGTTGGCCGTCTCACAAGAAGAAGGGATGGAATTTTGTCATATGCTTAGGAAATGAAGACGTCTGATAGATCCTATGCTGATATGTAGCTGTTGGCCGTGATCATGGTGGAGTCAGTTGGTTAGCCAGACTGTCTGTGTGGGCGCACAGGACAACACTTGTTCCTGCATCAGTAAAAATACTTACCCTTCTCCACAGAGCAAAAAATGCAGCTGAGTGGGCTGTTACATAGAACGTTGGGCTCTGAAGACACCTGTGCTAGTCTAAAGAGCGGTGAACTGTGTGTCCTTGCCAAGGTCACACGTGAATATAACCAGAGATGGGCTGCCTGAAGATGCTTTAGGTCAATGTCTTTAGCACTGTTGTTAGCAACTGCAGAGTTCTGCAGCAGCAGCATTTCCTGAATGCCTGAAGGTCTCCTTCTGGACATAATCAGAAATTCCTTAGGCTTGTCGTAGCTCATATTCCCTACTTGAAAGGTAATGAAGACTGTTATGTTCTCGGGGGTATTAAGTGGGAGCACTGAGGTTGTTTCAAGTTGAATTATTTATTGGTATATTTGTTAGTCAGAGAGTCTATGGGTGAATCTGATGATTTCCTTAGTTCACAGATAGGACACTCACCTGCACAGGAGGAGACCAATGCTCGTTGTAGGGATTGTTATTTTTTTTTTAACCAAAGGTGCATTGATACAGATGCCGCCTTTTTTTCTTTTCCAGCTGTATCTGCTCAGTAGCTTTAGAGTTTGTTCAGCACCTTCCTGAAACTATGTGTTTGTCCTGATAAATCCGTGTAATGACAAACCATGCCATTAGGCCCACTCCACCATTTCTTTTGTTCAAGAAAACATGTTGGATTTTGGGTATTTTCTTTTTATCTTGAGAAGTTACTTTCAGGAGCTCTTAAAACTTATTTAAGGGTAAATAGTGTCTGCAAAGCCCACTGACACTTGCAGTTTGCATTACCTATTACTGTTATTATTGAGGGCAAAATGTATTTGTGCTGATGGTGTCAATCAGGAAGTCAAACAAATCTGCTATGCTCAAACTCTGGAGGATTAATTAGAAATATTCACGCATTAAGTTAGGAACGTAAGTCCTTGATATATTAACCATTATGGGATAGGTGTCCAAGTCTTCCCTGTGATAAACGCCAAGACAATTTTAAAGGCTGTGCTAACTAATTTTCTTCTGTTTTATTTCTTAGTTGTTAGTGACTCCTGCTATCATTTCACATCAGGTAAAGTGGAAATATTAGACTGGGGACCTGCAATCTTGTGCCTTACAGGACAGCTGTACCTTCTCATGGCTTTTAAACTGTGGCCACGCTATACTAAGAAGTGTGACACAGGCCAACAGGTACCTGGTTGTGGTACAGAGTGGGGAGACATACCTTCAGCTTGGGCAAAGCATGACATGAGTGAGTAATGTTGCTTCTAGACCCAAGATGGTTCCCTCTCGTATGGGAGAATACGCCGTTATACCTTACGGTTATACCATTATACCTATATGGTTAGTGTTTGTTTGATCTATTTTAAGAACTTGTTGCGTGGTAAGCTACTTTATCATATTCCTATAAAAATAAGTTTATCCATGCCTAAGTTAGAGAAGGGAACAATGCTAGATTGTTGTCTACCTCATTAATGTCAGTTTTGAGAGGAATTTGCCTCTCTCAGCTTGGTATCATTTCTCTGCAAGTGGGACGGATAGCTGGTTCCAGGGAACAAGATGGGTTTTTTCAGCAAGGGCTGTAACTCTCTTTCTCTTCCACCTAAAGAAAAGTGGGCTTTTGGATGTAAGTGCAAGTCTGAACTATGGTGTCTGGATGAATTTCTAGGACGCGTGCAAATATCTGGTAGTGACTCTGTCTCAACTGCCAGGGCTCACCGGCTGCTGGCAGCCTCCGGTAGAGAATCTGCCCCTGCTTTGGTAGAGAGCTTAAACCCCTGCTTTGGAGACACTCGCTGCTCTGTGCAGGGTAAGCCATCGCGTGGTGACCTCCGCACAGCTCCAGGCAAACTGCTGCCGCTGCCCAACTGGTGAGTAAAAAGCTTGAGCTGTTGCCGATCCACTACCCTGCAATCAGAGGAGTGATGGAGTGTGGATATGCCCATCCAGAAGGCTTCCGTGCAGCACCTAAAGGGAAAAAGTGGAGTATTTTTCTGTAATTTAGCGGCTTTTCTCTGCCTGTAGTGTTTGAAATGATTAAAGACACACAGGGGGCCTCTGCAGCTATTGGCGCTGGGTTTGCTGTTCAGCTGTGGGATTAGATGTCTCTCTGTTTTCACAGCTGTCTGCCATCTGGAACTAACTGCTCGGACTGGGTGCTCTGCTGAAGACCTCAGCCTGAAATAAAATCATGTAATTGTGAAACATGTTGCAAACAATAAATAAGTGGTTTGGAAGAAATTAATTTAGAGGAAGGTTTATGAAAAAATGGTTTAGAGGCTGACAGATGTGGAAGAAGGAGAAGGATTAGTGCTGTAGGTAGGACATTAGAGCAAGCAGAGCCTCAGATTCTTCACAGTTGAAATAAATGGGATCATTATCAAGAATTAATCTCTCACTAATCCAAAGCATTCTTGCAGATGTTTTTCATGAATCAGAAAAAACTTAATAAAATAACTAAAGCAATGCTGTTTTTTTCTTCATTTGGTTTAAGGCTTGATGTGATTAGCTGTGCAAAATCTCTAATAAGACAAAAAGTCAAATAATTTGAAGGCCATAGGTTTCTATATTTATCCCCATTTACAGCATTATTAGCTAAGGGTCTTAGCTAAAAATAATTTTAAATGCTTTAAAAATACTTGGGAAATAGATGGTGAAGAGAAGAGGTTAAAAAAAAGCTTAATAATAATTTTCATATAAGATAGCATAGCCTGGTTCCACTTTGTGCCTTTTTCAATTTATTTTCTTATCCTCATGCCTGAAAGCTGTGAAAGCATTTTGGGCACAAAGCCGCTGATGTATTCATGAGAATACCTGTCTGATACGCAGTTAGCAACTCCTCTTTTAGCAGTTTTGGAAGATTCAGTAATTACAGTCAACAATTTAGTACTCATGATGTAGTAATTAGACCCAAGTGTATATTAAGAAAAGCCCTTTTACTTTTACTTGCTCCCAGATGCCTGAGTGGAGATAGGCTAGCAAGGGAAATTTTTGGTTTATGTGACTTTACCCAAAAGACAATAGACACAGTGACAAAGTATGTGAAGTCCCCACCCTGGAAACCTTTGGGCACGTGTTTAGTTTTACTTACTGGATTCGGGATTTTAGGCGCATTTATTTGCAAGATTGTGGTCCAAGAATAATTTATTTTTTTTTATTTGATCAATAGTTCTTATCCCAGTGTTGTGATTTTGCTTCCTGCCTTACAGTATTTGAGAGTTTAAGTCTCTTGTAGAAAAAGTAGTAGTCTGAGTTCTCTTCTGGCCACTTGCTCTCTCACTCAATTTTAAAAACCAAATTGTGGCTCATAAATTCCGCTTCTATGTATTACTCTACTGGAACTAATCAGCAGCAGCAGCCATCACCTAAAAAATAAAAAATTCTGTCTAGTCTTTGTGTCTTTGAAATAGAAGTTTGGAAATATACTTCAGTGCAGCATAAAGTAGAACTGTATGGAGTTTTCTCCAGATACTGTTTTCACCAGAAAGCATTGCTGAGCATGTTTAAATAGAGCAAAAAAGAAATCTAAACGTGTATGAACCAAAGAAAAGGAACCTCAGGTGTTTTGCAGGGAGAAGGCAGCCACTTCACTGCTTTCTGGTAAAACAAAACTGTTGTGCACATGCTTGTTCTATTTGCGGCTATTTCAGAGGGACATGAAGCCAAGACACTTAGCTGCTGGTCAGTGTTGTATGTGCAAACACGAGACAGAAGCAAGCAAAATCCATTCACAATCTTGTGAACAAAATTAATTTCAAGTTAGAATTTCAGTGGGTTTAGAGTTACATAGGAGATCCATTTGTACCATATAAATATCGTAGTGGGAAGAAGAAATTACAATGACTATGCCTTTTAGAAATGTCTGTCTTGGCCGCATTGCTCTGGCAGTAATGTAAGATGGGAGAATTGGTTTTCATGGCTACACGAAGTACTTGTGCTTAATTGAATCCACAGCTTTGATTTACAGAGAGCAGAGCAAAGAGTCTCTCGGGCCATGGCTAGTAGCCTTCACGATAACGTTATCACTCCTGTTACAACTCTGCTGTCTGTTTTGCTGCAGAAATCAACATTTTAACTCCAAGTCTTTATTTCCAAGAGGTGAAGGAGTCAATTACAGATGAGCACTTTGCCTTGGAATGGAAGGGAATGCCGTCCTGACTGCAGGGGTTAGGCAGCATCACTGTAGGAAATGTGCCCAAAGCCCTTCCTGTCCATACAAGCAGCAGTTCGTGGGATTTATGTGGAAAATGGCGCCTCCTGAAATATAACAAATATTCAAAAATATAAATGAGACTAAATGACTAACCATAATGGTGAATCTTTCTAAGATGTTTTTACAGCCTCAAGCATGAGGATATTGATCTTTCGAAATGCTGCAGGCAGCGCAGAGCAATACTTGCCAGTGCACCAACCCTAAATCATTGATGTGCATTTACTTGCTGTTTAGTTACGTGGAGGAACATGAATGGTTGTATTTTATAAATGTCTTGCAAAGAAACATAAATTCATCATTTTTAATGTTAAATTCAAGTAAGCAATGAGCTCGAGGCTTGCTAGGTTGAGACCTGCTGGGTGGCTTTGAAGTTTTTCAAGAACTTTAAAATTTTCCAATCCTAATGTTCAAGAAAAACTCGTTCTGTGGGGTAGCCTTCAAAGTTAAAAGAACACATGTCACGAGTGTTGAGGAGAGAAGGGAAACTTTGGAAGACAGAGTAGGCTGAGAGGATTGCAGTGATGTTCAGAGGGTGGCTGAGAACTGGTCGAGGAGGGAAGACAAAGCCGCTTTCAGAAATGAATGGGGGATAAATCCGAGGAAGCCGGCAGTCAGTGGTACAACAGTGAGTATTCCTTCTGAGGTATTTGCTTATCTGAAATGTGTCAAATAGAATTAGCAATGCCTGCTAACTAGTAATAACAGGATTAAAGACCTTTTCATGGTTCAGTCATAAAACAAGTAGTTCTTAATCCCGGGCTTTTACTGACAGTGATGGCTTTAAATGAAAGTTCTTCATTGGAGAGACTAGACACTGTGGGTATCTTCACCATTAAAAGTACACATGGCCTGAAAAAGGGGGAGGGAAGCAAAAATGATACTTCTGATCTTCAAAACTGAATTAGATTGAGCTCATTTAATTAAAGAAGCTTAAATAAAATAGAATCATTTGATCAAGTAGGCTTTTTTTGTAATCTCCTGAAAGCAGTTGTTTATATACGAAGAGATTGTCAAGCGTAAGAAATTGCTCCTTACTAAGCAATAGTCAATAGATTGGTTCCCCCTGTTTATGCTATCTGTAATTTAGACTGAGGAATATTTTTAGTTCACTTAAGTAGCAAGTACGTGGCTAAATTGTTTTGGTTTTCTTGGTTAAGCAATTAACCATACCTTGTTATTACTTGTGTTTCCTTTACCTTAGGAAAAAAAAGTACATTTTTACTGTGGACGAGGAGTGTTTGTCGATATTATTTCAAGAGCTTGATATGTCCAGCTTTCTCTGATCCTTTTTTTCTCTTGGTGTTAATGCTGGGCCATGCATCAGCTTCCCATAAATTCTCAACTGTACCAAATATTATTTATAAAACTATAAATGTAATTACTGGTCAGTATATTTTGGATTATTCAAACTGGATCAACTAATTTTACTTCGGTTTTGAACTCACTGCTGAGTTTAAATTTCTGAACATAAAAGAACTTTGTTCCAAGTCAGCCTTGATTCCCAGTAATGGTTAAAATCATTACATTGCTCAGGGTATGAAAAAACTTCAGCTTTATTGCTCTGTGCAGCAGAAATCATGAAGTGGCTACTGTTAAAAATCAAGAAATGCCATTAGTTTGGGGACTCGTAGGGAAATCTATTTCAGATGGTAATTTAGAAGCAAAGAGAACAGCAGTAATAGTGATAATAACACTTTGCTCTCTGGTTAGTATTTTCCCATGCGTCGTTTATCATAGAAGTATGAGAGAATGATAAATGACTAGGCTTTTAAAGTGGTCTTTGGTGGAAATATATTTACTTCATATTAGCAGTCTCTGAGACTCTGTATATCAATGTACTTTGATGAAATCATGGAAGAAAAATTTCTGTTGTGTGTTGCTTCTCCAGTGCTGTTTGCTGCAGTTTCTTAATGTGAGTCAAGTTTGGTGCATAATAGTGATGTTAGTTTGATTCCTTTGTTAGGCTGTGCAGGCACGTATGTGGACATTGTAATTTAGCAATAAAGTAAAGAAAAAGGCTGGAGCTCTGAAATGGTTATAGCTAAAATAAGAGTCTAGTCACAGGCATTGACAACTCAGGAAAATGAGGGAGTACAGACAAAAAGGATTAAGAGCATTATTACCGGAAATGCTAGTAGCTGTCATTCTGCTTTTTATACCCATCTATAGTTTTTGGCTTGTTAGTATCTCTGAAGTTTGTTTCTTATTAACCCAGACTGGGAATGATAGGGCCAATGAAGAAGTACCTAAATTCCTAAATTGTGTTGCAGTGAAATGCTCAAGGGCTCACAGGTCTCCTGGCTGATGGGAGGAAGGCAGACTTATAGCCCATTGTGGCATATGTCTGAGTATGTACGAATTTCCATTCGTAAAACTTCCTCGTCATCACTGAATTTGTCTCCTGCCTTTTTGTCCAACCCCATATTCCTCTGAAGTTTTTTTTTTTCTTTTTTTATTCTTATATCTTTCTTTCATTGCTCTTCGTTATGGAGCCTGGAGCTCAGTCTCCCAAAATTGATGAACTTGAAATTATTTACAACAAAGTGGGCAGGGAAACAAAAGCAGAGGAGGCTGAGAAGTGGCAGTGAAGGAAGAAAGGACTGTTTGTCTAGTTTGTTACTCACAGGAAAAGGAGGAGGATCCTAGGCTTGAAAGTAAAGAGCATTTATGTAGCACACTTGAGGTAAAATGTTTGCGTCAGTCAGAAATAGTGTCAGCAAGCTGAGAAAAGTTAACGTCAGTCTGCTATTTATTTTTGTTTTTCCAGGAAGCTCTAACACCATGATAAAAAGCTGTAACTTACATTTATGCTGTGTGTACTGCGCTGTAGATACTTGCAGAAGGGTGTCTAATTTCACAGCTAGAAAAACAGATGATTTTATTAGATAGAATGGAATTAATGGAAAATTTCTTTATCTATTCAACTGTTATAAAACTTGTCTCCTGTATGATTCTGAGGAATGTAATAATATTTCTTAAAGTGAATAGAAACATTTCAACTGGGAAGACAATTTCAGAGGAAGAATTTGGCTTGGCATAAGTATCAAAAGTTCGCTTAGTTTGTCCAAATTGGTAATAAAAGGAAATACGAATCCAATGTTGGTGAAAACTCATACTGAATTACAGAATACCGTAGACTGTTCTGAGCCTGAAGAAATTACATATTCATTGCTGAACATTCATTTATATCTACCAAATGTTCTTTTTTCTCTCCATCCTTCTTACCTTATCCAGATTTATATTTTTGAAAATAATATCTACTATCAGCCTGATGTAAAGAGTAGCTCGTTGCGCCTGACTTCTTCAGGAAAAGAAGGAATTATTTTTAATGGAATTGCAGACTGGTTATATGAAGGTAAGCTGGACAACTATATCTGTTTATTAAAACAGATGGGAGATTCTTGTACAGACCCAACAGCATAAATATATTAATTTCAGAAAATGCTATCTAAGGTTGTTTTTGGTTCTCTGCCTTCTCATTTTCTTGCAAGCTTGCCTTTGTATCTATTCAGACTTTGTGTTGACTACTGTTTTGCATACAACAATATTTTCTGAGAAAGAGGAATTGATTTTCAACCAGAATGTATCAAACGTATTATGAACAGTAGGTGGCATGTATAAAATGCCATAGTAGTGAAATCTTGATGTGGGCTTTTACTACCAACTTCAGTGGGGCTGGCATTTCAAATAAAACTAAACGCTTATCTGGAATAACTCCATTCATACCTTCAGAGCTGTTCTATTCAATACAAGTGAGGAGGGAAAGGACTCAGTTTGTTGCTTGTGTGAGCAACAGTGTGTATCTATTTACAGTTAAAACATCCTAATAGAGGAAGGCACAGAAGAATGACAGCGTAGAAGCAGAATTGACTGCGTTTTCTTTTTTTACTGCTGGATAAACAGTGAAGGGTGATCAAAGATGATACTGCCTGGGGCCTCACTTTTTGTGAGTGTCTCTCAGCCTCAGTGGTGGTCGCTGTGCTGTGTGTTAACGTGACTCACGAGAGACTCCGGCCCCTCCAACCAGGCGGTAACATGGAGCTTGGCTTTAAGAACATGCTCGAATCCAATTTGAGTGTTTTGACAAGATCTAAAAGTGTCATACTGTTACCTCAACGGTGGCTGCTACTTTTGCTTAAAGCAACCCGGGCTAGACTCCTGGAAAACTTGCCGCTGCTGGCAAGCAGTGCCAGAATGGAGTCAGCTCAGCCTGTGGTATCTTCTGGCTTCCGAAGCCACCTTCTGTGTAGTACCACAGGATGTTTCTCTCTGCACTCAAGATGCTTTTAACATAATAATAAATTTTTAAAAGGGAGCAGATTATCCAGCTTGGTACAAGCGCTTAAAATCAATACACATTTTGGTTATTCTTTCTATGAGACTCATGAATTTTATAGACAAATAGCTCGGCGTTAAATACCCAGTTACCTGAAATGTCTGACTTCTCCTATGTAGAGTTTTGCAGGGCAGAGGTGTTTTTAGGAAGGGTGTTCTGCCATACAGCAAGGAACTTCAGTGGGGCCCTTAGAAATGGTCTATCCGTACCTCGTGGCATTTCAGTAGTTCTGAGCAGGTAGCTCACGTGGGAATTGTTTTAAAAACTCTGCCCAGGTAAACTCTGAAATTAGAATGGTAATTTGAATCCCTTAGCCATATAAATGTTTGTCTGATAATTACCCACTTCCAAGGTTTCGATTAATGTTTTGAAATGTTTTAACGTGGCAGCGTATTTCAAAACTTAAGGGCAAAGGACATCTCCGGAGTGAGTGGAACATAGTTTTATGTGCACTTTGTAATCTGCAAATCTCACATGACTGCGTGTAACTTGAAGAATTTAAGCATATATAGCTCATTGAAGTTGATATACTATATCAAGTTTCTGCTAAAACAAAGCGAGGTTAGTAAGAGTCACAGTCATGGATGCAACAAGGCAATTCTGGCTCACGTTCTGCAGGCAGGTTGAGGACGCCTGCTCAGAAGAGGGCAGCCTGTGTTTCTCTTCTCTTTGGGGTGCAGCTGGGTGCAGCATGGAGCTGCAGTGAATGACGTATAACAAGGGACCATTATACAGCTCTACTCCACAGAACAAAATGTAGTAAGAGATTTTTTTTAAAAAAAAAGTCCTTCCTAGTCTGCAAGGGATCACAAGGATATCGTAGGATAATTCTGGCTGGAAGGGACCATAAAGGTTACCTAATGCATCAGATCTGTTCTGGTATTTGCCAGGTGTTTTATTTGAGCTGTCTGGAAGGGATGGAGTAGACCCCATTTAACAACTATACAGATGCAAGTTTAAGGCATATTTTAATGGAAGAAATGTCAGGGGTTTTCTAAGGTTTCAACCTCTGCATTCATGAGATCTGCATTTAGGAACTAAAGAGAAACAAAAGTAATATCTTTTATTTGATACATGCCAATATATTATTTTTGTTTATATTTCAGCTTACCTATGTATCTCAGAAACAGTATCTGAGGTTGATGTGGATTTTTTGTAACTTCATTTCCTTTAAAGATCAACAAAGCTGTTGATAAAACAAATGACTGTTCCTTTAAGCTTCAAATATTTCATGATGGACAGAAAAAGAAAGTAGAGTAACTTGGAAAGAACAGGAGCAGCTAGCACAATAATGGCAACGATGCTTGTCTGAGGTTATGCTCCTGCTTCTCAGTGTGTGTCCATCATTCCTACAAACACATTTTATTAATTAATATTTGGGGGCTGAAAGGCTTTAAAGCTTCATAGAACTTCTTTAGCTGACAACAAAACACAGAACTCTTCATTTGTGCTGTGGTTGATTTTTGCCTGTGAACGCATGGATACGTAGGTCTCACATAGGGCTGATTTTCAAAAGGACCATGAGCCTGCTTCTCCTTTTTTGAAAAGGAAGCCAGGCTTATTCTTCTGAACATCTTATACTTCCACATCAGTTACCACCCCAGTTTGTTCTTCTTATTCCTGGTCTCTACAGCTATTCATGTGTCCTTGTCATGAGAAGGAAGAGCAAAAGATGCCCAGTCTGAGACTAGAAAGTTTCTGAAATGGTGTGAAGGAGGATACTCATCCCAAAGCATTCCCCCTGATGCATGTCCTAAAGCCTTCCTTAAGTGATTTTGCCCATTCTTTTCAAAGTTGGTTTTTTTTTTTTTTTTTAATTCGTGGCCCAAATAGCTGTTGCATTTACTGACTTACAGAGAACTCTTTGGATTCCCAGGTACGCAGGAAGCCAGACAGGCAGTGGGCTTCTCTCCACAATATACATAATTAAAGTCAAGGTAAAAGGGAATTCTGTCTATACGCGTTGAAGGACAGCATCCAGTGTCTGTTGGCATAGATGAATACACTGCTTCTTTCCCATTAACCAGTGTTTAAGTTAGAGCAGTCCTCTGCTTTCAGTAGTGTTTTTAATAGCATTAGTAGCTGAGCAGGCTGAATATTGTCCCAATGAAGTTAAGAGATTTTCAGTTGAACTGAGAACTGTTCCTCCTTTTGACCTCATGTGTTTTCTTTTATTATTTGCATGAGTTTGTTATTAGCATTTTACCTTACAGAAGCATTTGGGAATAGCTTTTCTTTGTGTGAATAACCTTGTTTGAATGCAAACAGTAATATTTTAAAACAAACACAATTGTGATTTTTGCTATCTGGTATTCTCCATACATTCTCTGCTGTTCTCCTGTGTAAAAGGTTTTAGTTATCCAGCCAGGAGAGAAGCATGACACAAAATAAATGATTTTGAATATAGGTCCCAGTTTCATTGCACCTAACCTTAGATAATTCAAGCCATTAAGCTGTTTCAAAACTTATAGAATCTTGATTAGCATCTTGGAGAGTCTCCACTGACAATTTAAGTAGTTTTGTAGGTAGGCTCTTAAATTAGGCATGCAGCCAGGCCTTTGTTCCTGTTAGTATACTATTAGTTTTCCAGACAAATTCTTCAAATTTAAATACAAAATGCTCACCAAACAAGCCAACGTATCAAATACGTAATGCAAAAAAGGTCTTTTCACAAGTGGAAGACAGAAGATCTGTACAGGGGTGAGTTTCTGGATTGTTTCTTTCTAATATGAAATACAATGACAATAAATGTAAGAAAACATTGCATGACGTTTTGGAGAATTACTTTCTTTTGGAAATCAAATAAAATTTGGATAAAAATTAAATGTTTTGTTTGCATTTTCAAGAAGTTACATTGCTGAAAAACTGAACTTTCTAAGAATTAAAGCTGACCATTAAACTGAGACGAGAAAGCCAAAATAAAACTCAAAAAATGATTACATAAATATCACTGTATGAGGATCTACATGATATTAGGTGCCACAGCTCAGAGACATCGGGTATGCTAAAGTTTTATATTAAAAGAAAAAAAAGATAGTTTTTTTAGGATTGTCAATCTTTTTATTAAAATGGTCCAAATGATTTCAAAAAATTAATTAAACACATCTAATGGAATGCAATAGAAGCAAACATATGGCAGTTACAATCATCTTTCACATTTAAATGATTTATTGATGTCATTGAAAGTATTAATTTGAGGAAAATGGTTAAAGTTTAGTCTTTTGATATGCCTTGTTATCCAAACATTCAACTCAGGCTAATGTGAAATTACTGAAATGACAACAAATGCATTTCAAGTAGGTACAGAAAGAACCAATCAGTGCCAGCTGAATGAACTGGAAACTGTGTGATAGTTATTTTTATGGACCCTAAGGAGATCTGGTTTTGCAGAGGAACTTCTTCATTCTCACGTTGCCCACTGGTGGTCTCCAGATGGTGAAAGACTGGCATTCCTGACCATAAATGACACTCTGGTACCGAACATGGTTATTCCCCGTTTCACTGGAGGTCTATATCCAAAAGGAAAACAGTATCCATATCCTAAGGTAAGATGAGTGTGAGTGCAGCCCCCACCTCCTCTTCCTTGTTCAGTGATAGTATCCAGCCATAGGGAAGGAATGTTTCTAGGTAGTAACGGAGGCTGATTTTGTTCATGTTGCTTTTCAGGAAATAGTAATTGCATTTTTTTTTTAGCAGACTATAACATCTTTTGCTGGAAAGAAACTCTAGGTGAGGGAACAGCAGACAGACTGTTTCGTAGTAGTTTCATCATTGATATATGGCTTGATAAAATCAATCCACCACTTCTAAGAGAAGGGTAATATGTTTGAAGGACTACGCAGAAAAAAAGATACTGTCACAACTGCACTGGAGTCATACCCGCTGCATGAAGAGTGCAGGGAGTTGTATAGATCTCAGTAAATTATGCTGTTATTAATAAATGTGAAAGACTGGCCTTGGATAAGATAAGACACAGTAAAATCTTTTCCTGGCCATCAAAATGAGAAAAAAATTATATATAAAAAAATAGAGCTATCACTGAGCTTCACAAGACTTAGAAAATGGTTTTTAGATTCCTGTTGGAAAGTGACGGAACACCCCAGGCAGGGATAATGTCTGAAATCACTGCTCATTTTCTGGGGATTTCATGCTTAGGTGCCTCCATAGCTGTGACTTTTATGCTGAGCTCCAGCACTGGTGTTATCTTCCAGATTATCAGTTTATCCATCCCTTGTGCGTAGTTTCAAAAAGCCTGGGTTCTTTTCTGATGGGATATGCAGGTCCGTGTACATGGTACTCCTTTGACATTTCAAAAGAAGTTCACTGAGGGCTTTAGGTACTGTTACTCTTACCATATTCTTGCTACTGTTTTTTGGAGACGACCCTTTATTCTTAATGTGGGTGGACAGTTAGACCATATCAGGTACTAAGAAACAACAGCATGCATAATATAAATATAATGTATTTGTACTCTGAAATAATGAATTAATAGCATTTTTAGAGGTAGTTTACATACTTACATTGTCAAAAGACCTTGAGTGACAGGGCAAAGAAAAAAAAAAAGAGTATTTTAAAAGTCAGCTTTGTAAACAAGAAATGAAAAATTCCATTTCAGTAGCAATTCAGCATAAAAGTGATACACAATACTACAGTTCTCTCATTAATGAAAAAACATTATCTTTATTTAATGTCTCCTTTTAATGCCTATTTAGCTACCCGTTAAACATCATTATTTGGTAATGAAGCTTGTGGTATAGCAATAGAGATGAAAAAAAAAGGGTTGGTCTTTATTATAGAATGGAACCATGGGAGAAAATTATATCTATGATTAAAAAATAAAATGAAACCCACATGTGTTTGTGAATACTGGAACATGCTCATCTCTGTACGTGTCATACACACAGACTGTATTCTTAAAAGAAAATATGAAAAAGGAAGTTTAAATTTTGTTAAATACGTTGAAAACAAAGTAAGATTTCAATGTAAAGGGTTCTTGCACTACTGTACAAATGTTCGAGGTATTACACAACATTTATACTGTTTAGCTTGTCGCGAGGACCCTGAGTGGTGGAGGAGTTGAGGCTGTTCCCTGTTGAGGGAGAGGTGTGGATGTGAGAGTTTTCCACTTGGGTAAAAAAACCACCTTTGGCTGCGGGAGCACTCGGTGTTCGCTCCGCTGACCGTGGCACCTCCCCAGCCATAGGACAGACCCCGTATCCAGCTAGAATCCGCTGCGGTAGAGCTCTAGCGCAGACGGATCCGCTGGCGCACAGTGGATATTCGCAGCAGAGACAGTAGGTTGGGGCAGCACAGCCCCGAAGGCAGACCAGCTCAGGCTGGCAGCCCGCGAGGGGCAGCGCCGTGCCACGGATCCCTCTGCCGTGTCCAGAGCAGGGCTGGTGATTCCAGAGCTGGGATAGTGCCGTGCTTCTGCGCTTCGTCTTCAGGGGCTAGCAGGGATCTGGCCATGCCCGCTGCGAAGGCATGCTTTAGAGAGACTCTCTACGTCCCATACCCACGCTGGATGGTAATCACTTGTGGCAGCTCTGCCAGGGAGACCACTGTGCAGTCAATGTGAGGTTCGAAGGGTCTAAGGAGATGGCAGTTGTGTCCTGAGGACTCGCTCTTTCAGTGGGTTTTCTTCCACAGTTTTGCATTCATGTAAGCTGTGTCCGTGCAAAGGATGCTCTTGAAAGATCACGTTGCTTTTGAGGCAAATGTAAAAGTTTTTATGGAGGGGGAAAAAAAAAAAAAGGATAATTCCAGGAGTCTGATCAAATCTGTTCTCAAAACATTTTTTTAGCACCAGTAAAAATACACAATTGCCACTTTCTTGTTCCCCATACCACTCAGAAATGAGTGTATACAGCATTCAGGCTATATATTGAGATAAGTCCGATTTCTAAAGGGGATTTGTGGGTGTATTGCAGCCAATCTATTTCGCATTTCTAAATAGCCCTGTGAAGAATCAGATATACAACTTTGTAGTTTATTATGATTAAATCTGTAGAATCAGCAATGTTACCTTATCCTTCCAACATTAAGGAGGAGTCGGCCCCATTGAGACTTTTCATCGCCCATACCCCAAGGACACTATATAGTGTTGTGTCACTCCTGCCACTTACAGGAGAAAGAAGCCTGAATATGCTACGGCTGGGCAGGGATGTGGGATAAGCAGCCAGCGCTGCAGAGCCTTGCCCTCTATCTCCAGTCCTTTCTCTTCATCTCAGGAACCTCCCTTAGTAACGAGCCATGTTACTGGGGGAAGGACAAATCCCACCTTCCTGTAGATCACAGAATCACAGAATGTTAAGGGTTGGAAGGGGCCTCTGGAGATCATCTGGTCCAACCCCCTGCCAGAGCAGGTCCACGTACAGCAGGTTGCACAGGATGGTGTCCAGGTGGGTTTGGAATATCTCCAGAGCTGGAAACTCCACCACCTCTCTGGGCAGCCTGTTCCAGTGCTCTGCCACCCTCAAAGGAAAAAATTTCCTCCTCATGTTCAGATGGAACTTCCTATGTTCAATTTGTGCCAGTTACCTTTTGTCCTATCACTGGGTACCACTGAAAAAAGACTGGTCCCATCCTCCCGGCACCCTCCCTTTAAGTATTTATAAGCATTGATGAGATCCCCCCAGTCTGCTTTTTTCCAGACTGAAAACACCCAAATCCCTCAGCCTTTCAAGGATTCGTAGATCCTTAGGATTTATCAGACTCTTCCCAGTGGATTTATATCGAACTGCCATTTTTTTCCCCTTTAGCAATAAGAAGCATTTGCTTTCTCTTAGAGCTGGCCTTCCAAAGCAGCTGGGTGCTGAACAGGGGCCAAAAAAATGGGTTTCCACCTCAGCAAGCCAGGGAAAGAAGACTCAGGGAAAACAGTAAAGAAAGAGGAGGAAGAGGAGGAATGTTATCCCAGATGTAGGACAGCTTTTTGGAAGAAGGAACAATAGTGTCTGGAAAAGACTTTGCTGGAGGCTGGGTTTAACTGCTGGTTTAGGAACTGGCTGTGTTTTTGCAGCTGACTTTACTGACCTGGGCCAAACCGCTTCTAGCGTTGGTCCTTTGCTCTGCACAGGCAGGTCTGCCATCGGTAAAGGGCAGTGAGAGAATTACTCAATTAATGCATTATTTATTTTTTTTTAAACTATGTATTTCATAGGGGTGTGAAATTTGTTTTTAAAATTTAAGATTTTTAAATTGTAATAATTTGTCATTATTATAAAGATACTGAATTACATTAATGAGTGATTCTATTTAGCTGTCACTGATTCAGTACCTCTAAAGCTCCTATTTTCTTTTTTTCAAAGGCAGGTCAAACAAACCCAACAATAAAGCTGTTTGTAGTTAATCTGTATGGACCAGCACATACATTGGAATTGATGCCACCTGACAGCTTTAAATCAAGGTATATAATTTCATTGTTGTGAAACTCATGTTTAATTTAACCTCACTGTCTCTCAGGCTAATGGTTGCCTTTTTACATCAGCAAAACACTTACCTTTGACTGGAATGTACTTGATCTCTGTCCCCGTAGCTGAGCATAATGATGATAAAATAAAATACATCTGTATTGGATTGATGCTCCTCTTAAAAATCACAGGGATCTGGGATTTGCTCATGACTGATGTCCTGAGGAACTCCAATTTACTTGAAATATATGAAATTAAGAGTCCTAAGCTACGGTCAAAGGGACTGAACGTTGCCCTGGTTCTGAGGTTGCTACTGCATTCAGTCCCAGCCTTTCCTTCCTGTGTGCCAACTTGTTGCTTTCAGTTTCTGAAATGAGATTGCCTAATATTGAAGTATATTACAAATGCTCAGAACGTGTAATCAGGCTGTTCCTCATTTAGAGAGAAATATTCTGAACTTTTCAAATCCATTAGATTATGTAAAGTTTCTTTTCTTGTGGTGGCTGACGGATGCAGAGAGGTGACAGGTGAGATGCAATGCCACCAGATCGCACAACCTCAGAAGGGCTGTGCTGTGTTTTCCAGGAGAAATTGCTTCAGAACTGCTGAGCTAATTTAACAGTCCCTTTGATTTTGGGGCTGAAGAACTGAGGTCTGGCTGCAGCTGCTGACCCTTCTGCTAAAGTTACTACCTTAAGCTGAGCTCCCGATTACCTGTCCTCACTTGAGTTGCCTTGAAAATTTTGATTTTTCATCCCTTCCCATATGTATATTCCAGTTTATAGTATTATCGTTCAATTGATTAAATTCTCATTATGGTTCAGTGCACATGCTGATGATCTTCTAACCCTAAATTGCATAATGTAGGTAAAGATAACAATAAAAGAGTTACCACAATCCAAATCTGGCTGCAGTCTAAGCGCCAGGGACATACAAATTCCTTTCTTCACTCAGGGCATTTTCAGATGGGGACGGACATGGGAAGGATTGGCAACCATAAAGCTACCTCTAGCTAAAAAAACCTCTGTGAATACAGTTCTTGTTTTTGCAGTTCCTACAAAGCCCAAAAGATTTTTTGGTAATTGTTCCCAAATATGAGCACTGTTTCACAAGCATTGCAACTAATTTTAAGCTGGTGTAGCTCTCATACACAACTTGAGGTACCCTAATTTATTGCAGGAATAATTTAATAGTGAATTATGCCTTGCAATTATTTATGTCAGCTGGAATGCATCCTGATTGTTAGTGAAAGGAGTGATTTTGAATGGTTTGTGCTTTTTGAAGTATTTTCTTTCTGTTGATGGGCCACCATTGAAAAACATAATAAAATCTCCTGCTGCTTACTAACGCTTTGTTAATTTAAATGATAGTGTAAGATCCGAAAGAGATTCCTTGCCGTTGGGGTTAGCATCTTAACTCAAACAGCATTAAAATTGTCCTCTCAATGTCAGAAGTTGTGAAGAAGTGAAATGAGAAAGCAATGTGTAAATCCCCAAGAAAAAACATATCTTGAAAATGTTGTTCAGATGTTATGGCTTCACTCTAGATTTTTCAGATTCATTCTTCCTCTCCAGCAGACTGAAAATAAAAGTGAATCAACTAAATTAATATTGATGTCTTAAAACCTTTTTTGCATCTTGAAGCTGAAGGCTACAATAGCTCAATTTGTGGAATTTCTTTTGTGAGCCTTAAGGCACATCTTTGCCAGATTTTTGAGTCCTTGGTAAAGATATTGTGGGTGTTTAATTGAAATAATAGTCATGTTTAAAATTCTGTTTTGCTGCTGTGTCAGAAGACTGAGGAAAACTATTTGAACCTGGGAAAAAAAGTTAGTTTCGTCTTAATTTTAGTTATTAAGGTATAATGTCTGTGCTGTAAAATTTAGGAAAATTGTATAGTGGTGAGCCAAGTATACTGTAAATCTTGCATTCTGACTCTGGGTGTGAGTAGCAGTCAGTCCTCACACTGGTTATCAATTAACATATACCTCTATATATATGTGTATATATATATATCAATATAGATACAGGTTTGAAGAATTACCTTTGAACAGGCCTTTCTAGACTGGAAATCTTTGGAGTTTGTAATGGTTGGGAAGGTTTTTTTAAAGTATCAGCTTTTTGAATAGAAGTGGTAGCTACTTTTAGCGGTCAATCTTTTTCGGTGCCTTTCTAATCAGTTCCTTATGGAATCATTAGTAAATAGGTCATGGGAGACTTTCAGAATTAAATGGAACAGAACACTATCGTATATAGTTTTATGGATCTTTCAAGGCAGAAACATTTTGGAAATACATATTGTACCAGTCATAACCAACTGCTGTCATGGGAGGGATTCACTCCTGTGCAGAGAAACCACACAAATGGGTAGGGAATGGGCTTTCTATTATTTATAACCATAAAAAGTAACATTCAGATTCTCAGTTCTCCCCAAATTGTGTGCAGTGCAGGACCTCTGAAGACAGAAAAATGTTTCTCTGATTTTTTAGGGCATCTGGGAACTTGATGTAAGATTGAGTAAATTCAATGTTCTGCTGTCATTTACTTCTTTCAGTGATTCTGTAAAGGTGCTTGGTAGTATTTCCTAAGTTTTGTTAAGGTTATTCTGATACAAAGATAGCAATAAAAATTGTAAATTTACCTCCTGAAAGTTTTAGTCTTTGGAAAAAATTACCATCTACTGTGTTGAGTTTACATAAATTCAAATAATGCTCTTACAAGCCTCATCAATGTTTTTATTATTCACACGTTTCCAAATCGACAAATTCATTTGGATATTTCTATACTTCTACTTTGAAATCACCTTTTGGATTTAGAAAGGTTCATTTTATACTTCTGGCAGCCAGTTTATCTGAGCCTTGCTTTGGAATAGAAAGCTTATTTGATTATTTGATATGACTGGAAATGGGAAAGATCTGGGGGGCCGAGGGGGAGGTGTGCAATTTGGTATTAAGAAAAATGGGGTTTACTTTCATCTTTTCTTAGATATGCTGTGTTTAGTCACTTCTGTGTTTCTGCCCCTCTCCTCTTCTGTAACTTGGCAATAACAATACCTATCTCACAAGGTTAATGTAAAAGATTAATTCATGTCTTAAAGCAAATGGCTGTAATCTATTCAGCCAAAGCCTACAGGATAAAAATATGTTCACAGGTTTTATTTTGTTGAAGCTTTCACACACAATGCCAAGGTATTTATTGATTATTCCCTTCCCTGTTCAGTGGGAAGAAACGCAGGCTCTGCCCATGGGTCAGGAGAAGCTCCTGGATCAGCAGGTGCTGGGACCCACCTGCCTGCCCAGCCATCCTGCCGAGGGATGTGCGCTTGGGGCTGAATGGGAGACAACAGCGCACACGTATTGTCAGCCAGGGCTGGACCGCTCTAGGAGGAGAGTGGCCAGCAGACTGTGGGAGGTTGCCCTGTCCATCTCTGCTCAAGGCAGAGCGTCACCCACACCAATTTGGGGGGCTCAAGGGGGATGATGGGAGTCTGTGACTGGGCTACCAAGGTGGTCCTCATGTGGCTGCGAGGAAATGAGGAACGAAGCTTTATTAGCCTGGCTAGGATGGTGGCCACCAGCACCTTTGGAAAGGGGAGCTAGAAAAGCTTCTTCCAACCAGATACCTGTGGCCTCAGTCTCAGGAGAAAACTGCAGTACATCCATCAGCATATGCATAGATAAAATCATGTGTAGTATACCAAAATACTAACAAACTAGTTATCTTAGCTACCTTGCAGGTCGTGTCTCAATTTGTGTTTTTTTCCCATGTGTGTTTCTGAGAGTGACATTTTCTATTAGCATCTGTAAATTCTCATATGCTTTTCAATACACAATGATATAAATAATTTAAGAATATAGTAAATATTCCAGACCGTTGTGCATGGGGCAAGTTTCTGTTGTTTACCTTCTTCGATAACAACCTGCCAGCAAGCTGGTAGAGCGTAATAGGTTGGCTTTCTTTAGGTGAACTTTGTTGTATTTATTACCAAAATCCAAATCTATTAAAGCCATCAACAAAAAGTGAGGTTCTTTTTTTCCATTGCCATAAATGTTAAATGTCTTTCAGCTATTCTTATGAGCAGATTTCTTTCATAATCAGATCATTGGCTTAAAGTCAGAGCAGATTTCTTCATTATAGTGAATGCTGTGAAATTGCGAAGTTTGGCTCTTTTTTTTGAACAGTTTCTTATTTTAAAGTTTAATAGCGTGTGTTATTTTCCCGCGATGTTAGTCTGTCTGTTTCAAATCTAGGTATCTAATGTTCAAATTTAATTATGATTGTAACTATGCTTCCAGTGTAATGTCATGCAAATCCCTTTCCTTTGTTCAGCTTATTGTCTCTATTGACTTTGCTAAGCACTTGCAATAACAGCCAGCAAGATACACACATACATCAGTCTAGTCACAAGCATCCCAAAATTGCAAGTGAAACAAGACGTGCTGGACATTCTTGAGTGATGATAAATGTATTACCAAACTGTTATACTACCTCTGTAGAACTGTGCATCAACTGAGATAATCAAAATAAAGGAAAACATTCTATAAGAAAGATTAAAAAAAAAAAAAAAGGGTCTTCAACCTTGGCAAAGGAGAATGAACACCTTTGATACTGAACACGTTTTATCAGCAGTGAAAAATGAATCCAGATTTGACCAAGTTACAAGTCTTTGGAAAAAAAAAAAGTTAATTGCCATGTGAACAGAAAAGACGTTTGCTTTCTCAGTGCCTACGGTTGGAAATTTTTTTCTCACTGAATGTCCTCCATCCCCCTCAGGCCCCAAGTCCTGACCTTTCTCGGTGTGTAGCACCTCCTTGGCCCACGTGAGGTGTTCCAGCTCCTGCTGTTGAGATGACTGGATACATGTCATGTTCCCGGTTCACAGACCTGAGGGAAAGCTGTACCTTCTTTGTACTGATCACCTTATATAATTGCCTGAGGCCAATTTGAAGCCAAGCAACAGATTTAGATACCAAATGTGGAATCAGAAGTAGTTCTCTCTCTGGTCAAGGAGCTTGAAGCTCTTCTTTTCATACATTGCGTGGTTCAATCTAATGTAGAATAAAGTGAGTGATGTACAAGCTCCTTCAGTATTGACTGATCATGAGGTGCTGTAGAAGGAGAGTGCCTTTTCTGTGTTTCAAGTGTTTTCTGTCTGAAAGGAAAAAATTCCTAGGGCAGATGAGAGGGAAGAGACTGTAAAAAAAACCCAACTTGATTAGGCCATGAAATCAGGAAAGAAACAAAAAGGCAGGTCTATGAGGCAGGGGTTAAATGAAGTTTTTGTGACAATCGGGGATGTCAGCGGGAAATCTGAGAGCTGGTGAGATGGTGGGGACAGAGGAGATGGGTATCAGCAAATGGGTTTTATGATTCCCTTGATCATTTTATAGTGGCCTGGCTGTGAGAAAAGGGATCGATAAGGAAAAGCCTGGAACTGGCTACACGAAGTGTAGGAAAAAGAAAGTTAGGAGTGGGGTGAGGAGGCACGTCTTGAATAAAACAAGTCACAGCAAGAGAGAAGAGTCTGCTCTTACTGGGCCAATTGAATGCCGAAACTGGATTCTGTCTCTGGCACGCAGCCCCCGTGTGATACTGTGAGTTTAAACTAGCATTGCGCAGGTGATCAGCAATTGTGGTGTTACTCTTTGGACATGCAGTAAATTAATCCACAGCCTGATTTAAGAAATGTTCACAAACAAGAATTGAAGTTGTGCTCTGAACATGCAAAGTGCTGTAGAACACCTAATTAAATGGGTATCAAATTGAGGATCTAAAATGAGTGTATATTTTTATATAATACCTTGCTTCAGTCCTTTTTCCAGTAGTCTTTCCTCTTTAAAGTGATGTTGTGACGAAACTTAATGTATGTACAGATGCAGAGGGTCTAGTAATCCCAATACAATTGTGTATTTGGATCTGGAGAGAGAGTGCTTATTTTCATTGCTAGAAAAGCATAGATTAATTGCAAAAAAACAAACAAAAAAAGCACCTGATAAGTTTGAAGACACAAACTGGTAGCAGCTTCTTCAGAACTAAACCAATTTTTGCCCTGTGGGCTTCTCTGTTTTTATTCAACTGTATCAACCAATCTAATAAACACACAATTTTCTTCTGCAAACTTTGACTTGGTTGTATCTGTTGACCTGCAACAACACTACTCTGTATATGTGCACTGTATATATGAAACAATAGATTAACTGCAAAACTGTGAAAACTTACAAAGGAACATTACCTGGACACGTTATTTAATTTCAGAAGGGTATGTGTTTCTACATATATGTACACAGAGTATACTACATTCCTGATACAAAAATCATAATGTAGTGAAATTTGAGCATATTTTTAAGCATGGTTGATGGAAGGGGGGAAAAAAAGGAAATTTTAAATGATCTTTTGCTTCTGCTTCAGTGACCAAGTTTATGTTAGTGATGGAAGATGATGTTATAGTTTGATTGGGACTATTAATTACTCTATCAGCTGGATTCTGAATGACTAAATCTCCCATTTCCATCCCTTACTGAAGATTTTTACAAATGGACCAGCTCAGGCTCTATTTTGGAGGATTTGGTTCTGGGATGATTTGGGCTTTGTTGTCAGTGGATGCTGTCTTACCTTGGTGTCTAAGTACCAGTAGAGGGAGGCAATCCTTTTATACGTATTTTAAACATTTCCTTTTGACTCTCTTCAGACTTCTGTATGCACAGTTGTAATGATTTTGGATGGCTTTATGAAGGCACGACTGCAGAGGGGGAAGTTTTCAATTCTTGTTTCTTGAGTTCTGCTATGGGGAGCCAGTTACCTGAGATTTGGTGTTGCACTCCTTGGTTGGTTTGTGGGATCATTGTGTTGTTGGCCGTGTCATCTGGTCTCGTGTTAGATCTTGTGTTAGTTTTGGCACGCGTTTTTGCTCCTCAGTAAGTTAAAAAGCTTTTTAAACCAAAAAACATTAAGTATTAGAATATACCTGAAGTCAGCAGTGCTAGTCATCATTCTGGTATCCGCATGTGAAAATATCTGTCTTACTAAAAGCCAAACATAAAAGCCCAAAGAAATTTGTGCGTATTGGGTTGTTCAGGTGTGTTCTTCAAATAGGGCACCAGACCAAGGCTGGGTGAGGCTGCAGTGAATTGCAGTCTCCTGTGTGCAGCAACAGAGCTGTACACACCTTTGCTGTTGGCGCCGCTTAGCATCTTTGATCTAGTAAAGCAGTCTTTTGAATGTATAATTAAATGTGTTGTCAAAGAGTAATGAGCTCTCCATCAGTATTAGATTAAAAGCCTAATTATATGCAAGCAAAGCCCCTTGTTTTTAAAAGGGGGCTGAGTTTCCAGACAAGTTCTCTCCACCGTTGCACATAACTCAGCTGGACTGTGAAAGCTGCCAGCTGCCACGCAGAGAGAAGTGAAGCAAAGAGCCCGGCCGGGATGACAAGCTGCAACAGGTCTTCCTCTGTAACGTCCCCAGTCTGACAGCGTAGCAGGATTTTGGGAGGAGGGAGGCAGGCACTCCACTCCACAAGTCTGTGCCTAAAAACCTTCCCTTGCTCGGCCCTCAGCCAAGGTCATTGAGGGACGGACAATTTGTTCTGGTATTATGAGCAATTTGGTAAAACAGTAGCTGACACAGATACTGAGTGCGGCTTCCCTTTATTCAGAAGACCCATTATAAAATACTTGTTACTTTATAATCTATAATACAGAGCTAAGTTATTTTATAACAAGTGACATTTTGAAGTGGTCTTGCTTACCCTCTAACATTAGAAACCTTTTTTTTTTGTGCTTGGCAGTAGGGCCGGATTCTTCTGCAAAGATGTGTGTCTTCTGAAGGTATTTGGTGTGGGGAAATACTGGCTTCCATTGGATTCTAGTGTTCATTTTTTAAGCTGGCCGCATGGGTTTGCAAACGTACATTTCACAAGTATGTGTTTTGCAGATGGTAAAGTTTATATATTATAAATGGCTGAGAAGGAGGTGCAAATGGAGCACAAATTTCCCAGGGGAACCGCACACTAGGACTGAGCCTTCCCACCTGTAGGAACACAGATGCTGGGCATTTGGGGTTATTTTCTCCATCCCTCAATACTGATCCTGTCACGCAGTACAAATCCAGCATTTCATAGGCTGGGGGTTTCTTTGTTTTGTTTTTTTAAGAGTGTAATCTGAAATAGGAATGATCTGAACGTTGTGTTTTCGAATGTTTACTTAGGGAATATTACATCACCATGGTGAAATGGGTAAGCAACACCAAGGCTGTGGTGAGATGGTTAAACAGACCTCAGAATATCTCCATCCTTACAGTTTGTGAAACCACAACTGGGGCTTGCGGCAGGGTAAGTTGGATTTTTTTCCTACGCTCTCTTTTCAAGGTTTCTCCCTGCGATTTTGCTTTCATATTCAGAAGAAGACTTTTGGAAATCAGTTTGCAGATGCAGTAGCTGCAAGCTGAATATAATTATTCAACAGGGAGGAAATGGATGTGAGAAAATTCCAAATCTGGTGAAATGATTTCATGCAATTAGCAACTTTGAGTGACATTTTCAGAATTACTAAGCTTTGTTCATTCATTAACTTCAGTGGAAACTGCACTTGCTGAACATCGTGTACTTTGGATATAGCTAATGCAGTGACAGGTTTGCCTTCCGTCAGATATTTTTCATCTGCCTGGTTCTGTAGGGTCCTCTCTGCCCCCCACTCCAAGTTTCACTTCAGATCTTTCTGTCTCTCACAGCTTACATATGTTCAAAGAAAAGGTGTAAAATTCTGCTAATTCGTGCAAATTCAATAACAGAATTAAACAACTTTAGAAAAAAAATGCAATTGAAAAGCAACAGGGATATTTCAGTTTGAATCTAAGCCAAGCTGAAATACATTTTTCTATTTGAATTCAGCCACATCTCCTCCCTCGACACAGACTTTGACTTCTGACACTCCTGTGTTACATCTCTCCATTTTCCCAGTCAGTCTTGCATGTTGAGTGCAGTTGGCCACTTTCCCATTCTGAGTCACGGTCTCTTCCCAGAACTAGCTAAAAGTATAGATATTTTCTATACATGCTAATATCAGTACCAGCAGATGCTCCAAAGTAGAGGGTGTATTTGCTGGTGTAAATGGTGATGAGTGATTAATATAGATCTGAGTTCAGCCTCTGAGTCAAAAGGCTCCCATCAGTGTCTGCTGCTGAAGTCACTCATGTTGAAGGGTTAGGGATTATTTCTGAGCCTGTCCACTTTTTTTGCTACATAGTGCAGGTTGCTTTTCCTGACTCAGAAACTGTGAGCAAATCCTCAAAGTATGGATTAAGATTGCGAACACGGAGATTTGCTGATTGGGATGCTTTTTACCTGGTTCCTGCAAACCTTGTGCCCTTTCATTGAGAAAGTTGGCTGGGAACCACTGTGAGCAGTCACTTCTGAAAGGGAACCCTAGTGTGCTCCAAGGTCAATGGGACTTGTCTGAAGTAGGTATCCAGGGAGCTGGAGCTGTAATCCAGGATTTATAGTGTAAGAGAGAGAGATTGAGAAGTCCCACTCCAGAAGAAATAAAGTGCAGTGAAGGACCTTGTAGGTGGGTGAGAAAGGATAGGGATGCAGCATCACCATCAGCCTGGGTTGATGCTTGTAACCCCAGACAGATCCTCCGCTGCCTCTGCTGGGATCAGCCCATGCTCTTGAATTCAGTAATGGACGAGGAAAGGCTGTATTGTGAGAACTGAACTTCGTATCCCCACTGTTTGATTCCAACTGTAAGCCTATTTTTGTTTTTTTTATTTTTTTAACATTTTGCACATACTTTTAATTCCAAAAAGTACTGTAAAATAGCAGCTGCTATAGTAGCTGTGGATTTTTCATTTTTCAGGCCATATATGTGCAGATGTTTCTAAAGCTAATAAATTTTCATGACTTCAGTGTGACTGTGACAATTTACAACAGTTGACGTATATTCTGTATTTTTTTTCCAACAATGTGTGCATGGTATTTGGGGCTTTTTTTAGATGACATGATATGACTATGAGTGTGACCAATCAAAACCAATCACTTGCATTTATTTTTTTTTTCTCTTTGCTAACGCCGCACTACAACCCGTTAAAGCAAGGGATTGTGATTTGAAAAGGTCTCACACTTTGAGCTTGGTGCTGGCTGTTAGCCCAGTGTTGATGAAGGACCTAAAATATCCAGTTGTCAGATGATGCCTAGAGGTAAAAAACAAATAGAACTGCCTGTGTAAAGCATCTTGATAGCTAATCAGAAAGGACTGAAAAAGGCATTCTTAGGTCCCCTGTGGTGTTCCACCAAAAACTCTGAATAAAGCAGCTGACTTTGTAATTAAATTATCATTTGTTTCAATGTAAGTGCCGAGGAAGAGATGTGCAGTTTGTAACTTGAAGTAGAAAAAAACCCATGAAACAGCTAGAGACCTTTTGCTCAATGTGGAAAATGTTTTTGATCTATAGCTATTCCCTAAAAGCTTTTTTTTTTTCTTTTTTAGAAATACGAAATGCAGTCAGACCTGTGGCTTCCTAAACAGGTATAGTATAAACGCTATTTCTGGATGTATAATGTGTAATTGCTTCATTGTCATTTTATTTAATTATGTGTTATTTTATAAGCTATTAAAATCCATTCCTTTTAAAGTAGAATACTTTTTAGGATCCTAAATTAATTTAGCAGCTGAAGATTATAGCAGTGTCTGTGCAGCTGATTCAGGTGGCAGCTTGTTTCTCTGGTAGTGGAAATCCTGTCACTTAGCATCACACGGAGGACATTTCGCTGTCTAGCTGACCATGTCAGTGCTGGAGAGAGGTACGTGCTTCCAGTGAGCAATTCAGCCTTCAAACTGAGACACCTGGCTGGGTTTCAGAGGGAATATTCCCTTCAGTTTCCGATTTCTCTGCATTCAGTTAAGTAATCACTTAGATGACCAGCTGATTAACTACCTAACTCTTGGATGGTTAAAGATAGATCAGACACATCCCATTCCAAGCATGTCCTATACACTCTTCTGATTTTTTTCTGATTAAAAGATTAACTCGCCAAATTAAACCCAAAGGATTTCAAAGACTAGGGGTCACACGGGCTGTAACTGGAATGCATAAGAATGTTTCTAAATTCATACCCAGAACAATATGTTGAACTAATATGTCAGTAAATGATTCCGTTTTCATAGCTTCAGAAGAGCTATGCAATAAATGAATGGAACACATTCTATTTAAAATACATTTCAGGCTTCATTTTGCAATGTGCAAATGAGAAATAATTTTAAAAAATCTATGCTTTTATAGCAAGCCATTTTCCTTTAATATTTCTGTGTAAAGTTAGACATGGAGAGATGGTATCACATCAGGCTACAATTTATGGTAAGACCATGATTCAGAATATCATGTCAATGTACTTTTTTTTTTTTCCATCAACAACTTCATGAAAATCAGTGAGTGTTAAGCATCTACTTACTAATGTTTTGCTCAGTCCAGACCATGGAAACATTTGTTCTCCTCATCACTAGTAGGACTTATCTCTGTCATTAATTGTATGCCTGTAAAGGAATGTATCCTGGAAGTCCCCGCTGCATTAGGGATCAGACTGCCAGACCTTTCATTGGGAGGGAGAGTTTTGCAAGGGCTGCAACCCATGCTTTAGGACAAGATTGCACAAGGGTAACTACTAGCATGAACTACAGTTACCTATAGCCACCATAATTTTGTTAGTCTTGGAAGAATATGTTTAAAATCTAAGGATTTTTCTCCAATTGTCTTATGAGCACAGCAACTACCAAAACCAAGGAGACAAAAAACCAAAGCTGATGTTTTGTTAAGAAGTTTAATGGAAACTGTGGCAAACTAAGAGTCTTGCATTTGCAGAATGAAGAACCAGTTTTCTCCAAGGACGGCAGTAAGTTCTTCATGACAGTCCCAGTGAAGCAGGGAGGCCGGGGCGAGTTTCACCACATAGCCATGTTTATTGTTCAGGTAAGGTTTTGGTTCAGGCTGTTTTTAATATCTTAGTGGACACCTAGTACTTTTACTGAGAACACACGACCTAAGCAAAGGCTTGCACTTCAGTAGGGTCTGAACACTTACGTGGTGGTCATTTGTCCTGTCCAGGTTGCCACTTGGTGCAGAGGGACATAACTTCTTGCAGAGTTAGTGGAGTGCTCTCTCTTTTCTTAAACCTCTGCTGTGGTGGCATGTGAGTTCTGGAAACGAAAGGTACTTCCAAAGTACTTTCTCTGGAAGATTTCATGTTTTCTTTGTACCTCCACAGGCAAGCAGAGACGTTTTCTTGTTAAACCCTAGTGTCAATAATAATGTTTTATAGGCACAGAAATTCAAGAGACCTGCGGAAGCACACATTTTACCCTCTTTATATACACTAGATATGCATAAGTATAATATTAAATGTAGATTCAGAATATTCATAATTCTGGCCTTGCACACAACAGTAAAGGGAGGCAATATCCAAAACTTACAATTTTGTGAAAATTAGGACTCTTTTATTGCGCTTTGCAACATTTTCCGGTGGCTTCCATTTCCCAGGGTCATTGCTTTTTCCAAAAAAGAATTTGAAAGAAGATAAATTTGCACTATGACTTTGAAGGTCACCAATATGAAGATGTGATGAACTAATAAAGGAAATTATGCCCTTGAACAGAACACTCCAAGGCATCTATTTAAATCAGCAGAGCATTAATCCAAATACTTTAGCAGAGCCATGGGACATAGGAGGGATTATCAAGGTACCCAAAACATCAAAATAGCAGACTTGGCACCAGGCAAGTCTATTATCTGCCTTTATGATAGTGTTGTGGTATGAACATTATTAAGTCTGAAATACGTTCACAGTGACTTCAAACAGAAAAAGAGCAAAAGAACTTTAATGAAAATTTAACCTGAAGAAGCAAGAACAAGATACTCATTCACTAGGGTAAATATATCAAGAAAGAATCAGACAAGAAAAAAAGGATCAAAGACATGTCAAATTCTGTCTTCTAAAGAAAACAGTAACTCAGATGATGATCTGGTAGAGGTGTATTAATATAGTAACCACACAAAAATTCACACCAGAATAAAACGATTTAGTCAGTCAAGTCTTATTTTGGTTTATTTCCTAATATGAATAAGTACCTTTAAAATACAAGAAATAGTAATGATGTGGATCTGAAAATTAACTTGGAGCATTCCCAAGGCTGTTACGAATACGATCAAATTTGCCTGAAACCTGTAGGCTCTGGCATTTTTCACTGCTAAAAGGCAAGGGAAACTTGATCCTAATTCAGGAAAATATTTAAGGAATAGATTTTAAGCCCACTCCTATTCAATAAGATTATTAAATATATACTTACTATTAAATACATATTTTAATCCCACCAGAATAATGTTTAAAGTCAATCTTATCATTAAGAGTTTAGTATTCTAACCCTTTTAGGCAGAATTAGAGCCATAGATACTGTACAGCTCTGAAAATAAAAAATACTTCTATTTTGACCACCATCACCATGAATGTAAATAAGTCTGAATGGTATCACTAATGACAAATTTGGCTTTAAGTATATAGCTGCTCCTGAGAAGAGGAAATATGATCTCCCATGTATCAACCATTCATCAGTAAGCAACATTCTGCCTGGTAATGGGGCTGATGTAGAGCAGTAAAGGACAGGGAATGTGTTTATACGATGTGTTTTACACACTGCGTTAATCTGATTGTCCATTATTTCTAAAGCAAACATGGAGGCATAAAAAATTATATTATCCATTGCACATAAAGTCTTTTGTCACATCAGATGTTTGTCACACCTTGTGAGAGCCACAGCGGCGTAACAGGTGCTCTGCAGAATTTAAAGCAGTCAGCAGGATGCCGGTACCCAGATGATTACCGTTTTTTCATGATGGAGCTTGGATGATGTTGGAATTTGGCATTCGGATTCTCGTTCCTTCTCAGTACTATTCAATACAGATATCATCTCATTAACAGAAATCAGCATCCAAGTGCAGGAAGGTTAAAACACAGAACCAATGTGAACATACAGTGACAAAGAAGTAAATTTCAGTGGCTCACTTCAGTTTAATCACTGAGGCTTATTTGTCAATCTTACAAGTGCTGACAAATGATGGTCTTTCTTGGGCTGCATTTCTTTGGCTGTAATTTAGAAAAGCATGTGTCAATGATACAATCAAAGCAGGTTAGCAGAAGCATCTAATTAAATCTTCTTGCAAGGGGAGGTTTAAAAGGTTACTGTCTATCATGTATTATTTACTGTCTGAATGTAGAGGGCTGGATGTGTGGTTTATTGTTTTCAAATGCTTTTAGTAACTTATGAAATATTTAAAAGAAAGTAATCTCAAAATGGGATTGAATCATGTTATGTGTCTAGAAATTTCTTAGTTAGGGTTTTGCAACTCTAGAAAGTATCAGTCTTCCAATCATGAAATAAGAATTATAAAGTAACTTTATTGGATCAAGGCAAGAACTTCCTGCAGGCTTCATAAATTATGTATTATGTCTGTAACCTTGAAAAATAACCAGGTTTATTAACACGTGGCTCGTCTTTTTATTGCTGTTTCTTGTTAGTTTCTGTGATCTCAGTATTTAAATATCTCTTTCAATAGTTGTAGCTTCTCTCTGTCTCTAGAGAAGAAATAGTTATTTATAATAAATCACTAATTTGTATTTTAGTCGTTTGTGGAGACAGCACTGAATATGAGAACCTTCCTGAACAAGGGAACTGGCATCATAAACCTACGTACGGCACCTAGCACAATGTCCTGATTTCAGTTGCTACTTGCAAGATTTGTCATAGAGTTACTACGTCATTCTTTTTTTTGTGGATCTGTTAGAAAACAGATCAGTTCTAAGGGATTTGTTTGTGCCTCACCATTTCCAGACATGTCTCATAGGTGTCCTTGAACATTTTCTGCTTTCTAGTTATTGCTGCTGTTGATGTAGAGCTTGGAGGTTACAGGGTGCGGTTCAGAAATACAGGCATTAAAAAAACCTCTTTGCCTTCAAGACTTTCTGTAGGCCACAGAACCGCTTTGGCCACTGTGGTAAGGTATGGACTGGTGCTCCAGATTCACAGGGCGTAAGGGGGAGGATGACCTCCCTCCACCTGCTGGCCACACTCCTCTTGATGCACCCCAGGATGCCATTGTCCTTCTTGGCCACAAGGGCACATTGCTGGCTCATGGTCATCCTGTTGTCCACCAGGACTCCCAGGTCCCTCTCTGCAGAGCTGCAGGCCAGCCCCCAACCTGTATTGGTGCATGGGGTTATTCCTCCCCACATGCAGGACACTTCACTTGTCTTTGTTGAATTTCATAAGGTTTCTCTCTGCCCAACTCTCCAGCCTGTCCAGATCACGTTGAATGGCAGCCTGCTATGCCCCTGTAAAGGAAAAGAAATGCTAAGAGAAACAAAACTGAAAGTATAGGGCTTTTATTGTCCGTGGGCATGTGGGCAACTGAAAGGAAAATTGTGATGGAAATTGTCATTATTTTAATGCCTTTGAAAAGTTTATATATGGGAGGGAAAGGATATTTGAAGTTCAGGCCTGTCAAAATGTGAGGTTTGTGATTTAAAGATATTATGTTGCACATTAAAGTTTAAAAAGATGTAATCGGTAATGACGTGTAGACAATCCTGCTAGGCAAAGAAAAACAAGAAAGGTGAAAGTTAATAATTCCCATGTCTCTCTAGGCTAAAAGTGAACACATCAGTGTGAGACACCTGACATCAGGAAACTGGGAAGTTATCAAAATCCTGGCATATGATGAAAATACTCAAAAGATGTAAGCACTATTCTTTTTCTCTATTTATGAAAATATCTGAGTTATTAAAGCAGAATCCATTTAACTGGAAATTGTGTAGCTGAAATTAAGTGACAATATTTCTTTCATTTTTGAGCATTAGCATAAATTTTACACTCCCAAGTACATAAAATGTGTTTGTCAGACAATTTATCTGCCAATGTATTACTGCGTGTGTTTTTATGCAGAGGGAAAAGGAACGTACCATGATATCAGTTGACTCGTATTTTTTAAATAAAAGAAATCAACACACAATGCAGCAGTAATAACATTTTGGTGGTCCTTTCCTGGATTCCAGAAAAGAAATAGTAGTAAATTTTTACTTGATAAAATCCCCAACTCTTCTATTTTCCTGCTTGCTTGGTTACTGCATGAGATCTCTGGACTTTGTTTGGGATCTGATTCAACCTCATAAATTCAAATTACATACAGCGATTATCCAAACCCCTGATTTTCACTGAGATCACTCAGAGAGAAATCTTTCCAAAGCCCATCTTTGCACTATAGTGGGAAGGAAATTCAGCACATACTTGGTGATTTTTTTGGACCAGTAAAAAACTGACAAAAAACATCCAAAGGCTCCACATAACTTCAGTGGATCTTGGTTAGTCTCCAGGTATATCTGCACATGGCCAAAAACCCCCAGATGTGTCTAATTCTGATTTTCTTTAAAATAAATGATATTTCATCAAGGATCTTTTTGAGGTTGCAATAATGCCTATCATCTCCACTGGTACTGGAGAAACACCCTTTCTGACCAGTCCTTCTGTGGGTTTTGAAAATATGTCCGTGGAGAATTTCTTGATGCTTCTCCAAGGTTCAGATGAAAACACGAGATCCAGATGCACTCAGCCTGCAGAGAGGTGGCAGACCACACGTGGGTTGTCTCAGCCACTTGAGAGAACTTCCTTACACTCCTCTGCCTCTCAAGCAGAAATTTTATGGGGATCTCATCTGGAACACACCAAGGACTTGTCTTGATATTCTTGCAGCAGCTCTGCTAAGCCTTTTTTTGCCCATGCAGCCTTGTCTGTAAACCATTGCCTAGGGTGCTAGTTTCTGTCTCTAAATAGAAGAAAAAGTCATTCTACAGCTCAAAAACGCTTTCGGGTATCATAAGGCCTATTGTAATTTATGATATAATTTCATTGTGACCTTTTTCTACTCCTTGGATTTATATTGCAAACTCTTGGACTGAAGGGGAAACTTTCTTTTCTGTACTTGTAACATGCAGAAAGATGTCCTGGTTGCTCCTGGAGCTCCTGGACATTACAGGAATTAAATGGAAACCATGAACTACTGTGTTCATCACGGTTTGATATGAAATCATATAGCATCTGAAATAACTACTCTGAATATTGGGTCTAGGTTGAATCCTGGAGCTTAGGTTGATATATAAAGTATTTGATCTTCGTGTATATTTGGGAATATTTAATTTAAAAAATGTTATATATGATGTCTCTCACTTCTCTAAACACCACCCAAATCAGACAGTTTACCAAACTGAGTTTAACTTTTTTCATCTTTTTGGGCACAGTTATTTCTTAAGCACTGAAGAATCCCCAAGAGGAAGACAGCTACATAGGTAAGATGTACATGGGGCGCTGTTAATGTCTTCTTCATCCCAAACAAAAATGCTATGTTGATGTTTTATGAACTTAATTGCTGCTTTGGGGCTTGGGTAATAATTTCTATTATGTAAAAATTAGTATTCTTGAGCTGTAACAGGGAAAGAATCACAGTTTTTCAAAACTAAAAATGCCAATGATATTTTAATTTTTTTAAAAAACAGGAAAGGTTTTAACAAAAAATGTTTTTACCACTTATGTCTTCATTAGTCTCTTATAAGCATCTAAAAAGCTAAAATAAATGCAAGCATGTAATGAGACTGTGTTTTTAAAAGTAGTGAAAATCTTCTAAATAAAAATAGTATTTATGGGGTCTAATCATGCAATTTAAAGTGTGTGGGCAAAGCACCTCCTCCTTGTACAAACCTCAGTGCTTAAATCTGAAGTTAATGAGGCTTATCGTGGTTTCCTACTAACATTGTTACCCTGCAGCACTGCTAGTTTATGGAACTCCAGTCCTGCTTTGGACAGGTTTTGGATCCTGTCCACATTGCCCGCTTTACGGAACAGTAGTCTACTGAGTCATCTGAAAACAGTTTGTGTCAGGCACAAAATGAGAGTGATATTTTGGCAAGTTTAGGCACTGAAAGCAATGTTAGCACTCTGATGACTTAATTCTTGGCTTGTTGTATTTTATTCCAATGGAAAAGGTGCCTGACCAATTTTTTTCCACAGTGTATCAACAGTGGGATCGTTGAATCGTCAGTGTCTCTCATGCAACTTCTTGAAAGACCAGTGCACGTACTTCAGTGCAAAGTTTAGCCCCATGAATAGGCATTTTTTACTGCACTGTAAAGGTAAGTCAAACACACAGTATGTAATAGTCCTGTGTTTGCCTCTGAATTAATGTATTCCCTTGAGAAGTACACTAGGCTGGAGTCTAACAGCTCACTGGTGGATTACTCAAAGTTCTGTACAGAGCTTATTGCAAGACTGTAAGTAAAGACGTTCTGTGTAAAAGCTAAGTAACAAGTGGTATCACAAAGCTGCTCCAATCCTAACCCTCTAGTCTTAGTCCCTTAGTAAAGGACATTGACTTTTAAATGTACCCTGAATAAAAATCCTTCACCAAAAAACATGGAATTTATAGTGATCATACTGTGGTTCGTAACAGCTTCGTTATAGTATGTATTGGATTTGATCTCGTGCAACTACACCTCGTTAAAAAATGAGGGCCTGCCTTTTGTAACACTGTATCTCTATGTACGTATAAATCTATGTGTATAGTATGTCTATACACACTTGCCCACTTATACGTATATATGTGTATGTGAGTATTTACCAAAAACCAAGTATGGTTTAATCCACATAGGCAGATCCTCATTATCAGTAGAATTGCAATAGATAACTTTTTTTATTGTTAGCTGCATTCCAGTAGCACTAAATGGCACCAATTGGGTTCAGAGCTGGTATGTATAAACAGAAAACTAGAAGCGTCCCACACTGAGAAATTTATAACCTGCACACAGGAAATAAACACTGATAAATAAGTAAGATTATAAAAACAGGTTCAGGAAAGCATGAGAAAATCAATAATAAGGTGTATAGCTAGATCTGTTGACCTTGAAACCGGCAATATTTTACAGACAACTTTCTCCCACTATTTTTGCTCAACTAGCATCAGACTGAAAACAGTAGAGCACAATTCGTCTGAAATACATGTGAACAGCCCATTCTATTTGCATGCATTTTTTCTATTTCTTTTGCAACTGTACTCCCCCCCCCCCCAAAAAAAAAAAAAAAGTATCTGCCTGCTTGAAAATTGAATCAATCCAAACAAAGAAACTATGAATATACATTGGCTAAAATAAGGTTGTGGTTGGTTTGTGGGGTTTTTTTGGTTTGTTTTTCTTTTTTTTTGTGGAAGTGCACCTATAATACATAGATGATTAGAAAAAAAATATACCAACTCTGTGGTTTGTACATGGTTAAAGCTGCGGCAGAAGTTATGGAGCTAATCCTGAGGCCCTTATCTGAGTAAAGACTGTACTAGTAATGAGCTCCTCATGGTTTAAGCAGAATTTTCCCTTGTGCTTGACAGAGTCCCTGTGGGGAAAGTCTCACATTCCTGGAAGAGGGATGGTTGGTAAATTGGGAAGAGCTTTTTGCCCTGAATCAGCAATGTGCTAGTGCCCAAAAACATAGCTTCTTGTTATTACTTTAGCAAAGTGTATTCAGCCTGTAATCTTTAACATGTTCCTTTGGTATAAAAATGTGGATGCCAGCAGAAGGTTGCACATGAAATGGCTCTGAAGCTTGTGACTTTCAGTGACTTTGGGTATGGCAGTTCTCTGCTGGAGCCGGTAAGACTGTAGATCATACTCCCAGGATTAAACCTACACTCCACTGAGTTCCAACCAGTAGACTGCCCTCAGCTGCAGGTGCTGGGCAGGGATGATAAAACACCGTCATTAAGTTTTCCTGCCTCTATCATTAATGTGTAGTTGTCAACTAGGGGTTATTCAGAGGTCTTCTCTTGTGTTTCGTTAGACCGTGACAATTATGGCACCAGGGTGGCCCCCACGTGCTGCCACAGTTCTGTAAAATCCCTGCGGTGGGGCACTGCACTCAACAGTGTCAAAGTTGATGGCAGCATCACCATAGGGCAGGTATTAAAACTCTTTTTGTGGGGAGTTTCTTGTAAGAGTACCAGGTAAACTGCTGTAAGGAGACAGGTGACACCACACCTACATGCATACACACTCATTTTCCAACACAAAAAAGCCTGACTGAATTGTTACAAAAGCAATTTGTCCCGAAAAAAATCCTTGGGGGACTCTGGACGGGTTTGATCTATCCAAGTTTCAATTCTTCCACCTCCTGTTTACCCGTGAGCACCTTCATTAGGATAGTTTTTCCTTCTTAGTTGCCCTCAGCCAGGAGATCTGTCTCAGTATACAAGCTGTATTCATCTCCAGAGACTCTCCTGAGTGAGGAGTTATTTCTAGCCTGGTAGACGGAGGACCAGCTCTACGGCCTCTCCGTTTTGGCAAGTGCGTCCTTTACACTGACTTTCCACGCTGCTTGTGGATTTTTCCTTTAGCGCTTGAGAAACCCTAACAGTTGTTAATCTCTCCACTCAAATAAGATACTTCACGAGGCGAGTAATTGTCTTTCCCATTTTATACAGCAGAGAATAAGTTGTGGATTTAGTATGAGTTCTAGGAGGTCAATGGGAAATCCTGATGAGCTGTAATACAATGCCTGTAACACAAGTCTGTCTTTCTCATTTCTGATCGGCTTTTTATTCTACCGTAATCTCCATTTTTCAAAATCTATCACCATCCTTCAATCTTTTAGTATGACAAAGAGGGCTGGCCTGGAAAAAGCCAGTACTTTCCCCTCCAAAAATGGTCTTTCTTAAGTCAGAATTCAAAAGCAAAGTGCTAGATTCAGAAGTAAAAAGAACTGGAAAAACGAAACCAAACAAAGAAAAAGTCAGCTGAAGAAATTATCTTTTGAAGAGCTAAGGCAGAAAGCTTTGATTTGTCAGCAATCTACCTGTAAGATTTTTGTCAGTAGTCTCCCTTGAGGCAGAGAATGAAATTGATAAAAATCTTCAGTGGAGGCTGTCAGAGGCTGTGAATGGCATTGTGCTATTTATTTCAGGTATTTAAGTTTCCCTGGGCTCATGCCATAATTAATTGAGAGAGACAACCTCCTCTGGATGACTCGAAACACATAAATTAAGCTCTGTCTCAGAACTGCTCTCAAAGGGAATCTTTTTTCCTCCAAAAAAGAGTAGTCTTATCTCCTAATTTCAGAGGGTCTATACCTTTGTCTGCCATGGGGTCCTCAGGGACTTCAGCTTTTCTGCATCATCCTTCCTAGCCCAATAGTGACTGCCTGCATGTAACTCAAACTCTTGTCTCACTGAGATAAAACTTAAGTTTCCCCTGCACAAATTGCATGCTGGGAGTGGGGACACAATGTTTTCCATTGCAGGTTTACACAGGGGGGGTCCTCAGAGCAGGGACAGCAATCTCAGCTGTACTTCTGAGTATGCTGCATGTTCGGTCACCGCATTCTAACATGCCGTCTTGTGCATTTGCTTAGTTCCTGTTGACACGGAGAATTATTCTTGGTGCTTTTAGTTTCTTAGTGGTACTGTAAAAATATAGTATCCGACATTACCATGAAATAAGATTACATTACATTACACCTAGATTTAACTGTGATGCTGTTGGTCTTGCAGAGCTGGTATACCAAAGGAGCTTCTTAAACAGATGATCAAGTGAGATATGCGATAATTTTTCTGTGGAAAATATAAGCAAATATTGCAATCAATTCACTTCCCAGTCCACCTAAATTTACCGTTTCTGAACATTAAACGGCTGTATTTTGGACAGTGACATTAAGTGCCTCTGTAAATTTTTATTCTTCACTTATAGCTAAAACATGAAGTTTTTTTTAAAAAAAAAAAGTTCCTTCTAGGTGCAGGGGTCTAAACTGCTCGCTGACAGGCAGAAGGCAGTCTCTGTTTCATGCTTTGTTGGTACCATAGTCTAACCTGTGTCCTTCCAAAGAGACACCGGTGGAGTTCCTGCTGTGTTTGAAGGGAAGCACATGCAGGCTTCCAGGATCTGGCCTTACGTGGTCACTGCTGTTCTCGTTCTTTGTTATTGACTGAGATACTGAGTACTAATAACCCTCCACTTCCTTTATTTTCCTTCTCTCCTCAAAACAGGGCCAGGTGTTCCAGTTGTGAGCGTGCATAGTACAAGTAATCCTGCAAGTGAGTATTTCTCATGGAATAGGTATATTTTATTATTGTCCTTGATTATTTTGGAGAATGCAGGGGAGGGGAAAGGTAGTTACAAGTAAATGAAAACTAGTAGATGGCTCGTTCATATAAAGTTCTATTAATTCCCTTTTAGCAACATCCACATCTGCAAATGATAAGGGAAGGGTTAATCAAATCACTAAAACTTTCCCAGGCTTTTTTGGATATGTCTTATGCTAAGTGTGTATCATTGATCTTCTGTTTATGCTTGAATTAATTAGCTGGCAGGTTGGTCTTCATCCATTTCACTTTCTATGTAAAGTATGCTGCCATTATGAAACACCTTCTGTATTTTAAAAGATGTTTTTAAAGTTACAATCCAGTTATCTTGAGGTAAGGTACAGTCTTTGGACTATTGATCATCAAATCTGACCTACATATGATGAACTTAGTCCTCCTCTCACATTTCTCAAATCGGAGCAACTCCACTGACATTTTCAATGATGGCAAATCCAAGAATAAAGGCTTTTTAGAAGGGTATTCAATACCTCTAATTTTCAAGTTTTACACATTTCTTTCTGTATATTGACACCAAATCTTTTGCTGTTTCCTGGCTGCCTGAGGTGCTTTGTAATGGAAGAGTGTCCTTTGGCAGCAGAATTTGCCTGACTTAGGTATTTCTGTGGTGCAGTAGAGGTAACAACTTTGCTGCCTCCAACTCCACTGTGGCCCCACGTAGCATGAAGGTGTGGATTAGAGGAAAGGGGACATCTTTCCATTTAAAACCACTAAACCAGTCCTTATCTATGCCAATTTCATTCAACAGATTATCCACGGAGTTTTTCCCAGAATCCAAAAGTCCTGAGCTGTACTTGTCTGCATTCCTTTTGTCATGGGCCACCCACTATTCAGCCATAACAGTGGACCTAAAATTGCATGTTGAAGTAGCATACTGATCAATAGTATCATGCTAGGAAGTGTTAATTAATGCCTGCACTTCAGCTTCCTGTTTGGTGGGTTTTTTTGGGTTTTTTTAAACGTTGCTGTTGATAGTATTTGCAAAGCTGAGTGCTATAGCACACACCAAGGAGAGGGTGTTTTATCCAGCTCATCAAGGGGCAGCTATTACTGCTCAAAGTTACTTCATTTACTTCTGTAAAGCTACCCAATTCTGTGAAGGTAGACTTCTCTTTATTACTTGTATCTAAAATACTGTTGATAGTGGATTATTGTAAAAGAGATTTATGTACAGCATTCAGAACAAAACAAAGCAAGTCAGGATAGAGGGACATTGTTTGTTGTAACAACAAGCAACCAAATAATAAAAGAGATAATTTAACGTTAATGTTTCCGTGCAAGATTAGATTATCCTCTTCAATTCATAAAAGAGTGATTAAGGATTACTTCAATTATTCCATCCTCAGACTATAATTATACCATTTTGGTTGACTGCCCAGAACAAACATTCTTTTTAGATTACCCATTTTGGCCCTACGTGGAGGGTTTATTGTTTAATAAAAAAACCTACATTTTGGAAGCAAGATCAGTAATTTGAATAAAAAAGAAAAGGGAAAAAAAAGAACTAATTAATCAAACTTTCATGTGCAAAGGGCTTGCTTCAAAACTGCCTGCAGCTTTAAACCAAACTGAAGTGTTGCTCTTGGTTGAAGTGTAGAAGGCAGAGAAGGACATGAAATGATCAAGTAGAGCTGTGCTGGCTAAATATTGACTTGGAATATGTAGATTGAAAAGGATGCCTGCATGAGGCTTAGGATATTGCCCAGCAGATTAGCCTTTCCCTGTAACAGCTGCTGTTAGTAATTGTCACAGATACTAGTATTCATGTTGTTCGTCAGCAATTTCATTGTTAGTGCTTAACGAAAATAAAGCCTACTGAAGCCAGAAAATGGAATAGATGTATACATTTTGAATTAAGCTGATTGCTCAGTTCCTGAATTGTAAAGCGGTTGCATTATTAAAAAAGTATTTACAGAAGGAATTCATTTACAAGATTTATCAGTGCACATTTGTCTCTTTTTTCTTTAGTTTTTTTCCAGTCTTGACTCATCTCTGATGTGATCATTCTCTGTACCTTTCAACTTCCTTTTTCTTCCTGTTTTCTACAGAGTTTTATATTTTGGAAAATAATGCTGTGTTGAAAGAAGCGGTTTTTAAGAAAAAGAATTCCAGGACTGAAATTAAAATGCTTCACATTGAGGATTACGGTAAATTTGGCAAAATGCTCTTTTAACAAACCAAAAGCTTTCTTACAATGTTACTGTTTTTCATCTGTGTAACTACCAGCCTTTAATGTTTTGCTCTTTTCTTAAAAGAACTCCCTTTACAGTTGTCGCTGCCAAAAGATTTCACGGATCGAAACCAGTATGCCCTTCTATTAATAATGTAAGTATCTGTGTAGAATCACACAAAATCATAAAAAAGTACTTCATAGAAAACATTTAACTCTGTATTAGGAAAGTGGGGTTTTCTACCTTGTGTAGGAAAATTACCTTATGGATTTGAGTTGATAAATCAAAAGGCTTGTTTTTGGGAAGATTTTGTTATAGCTGCTATCTGGTAGAGATGCCTGGGGTTTTTTGAGCTTGTCGAACCTAGCTCTACTTTGTAGTGTTTGTGTGTACATGAGGCACTGGCCCTTCTGATGGTGTAGCTGTGAGTAGTTCTGCAGTTGTTCCTGGACCCATACTGATCCTTACCCACAGAGGATCTCATTCAGAGCATGCACTCTTTTTTTTTTTTTTTTCCATTTTATACCCTGATAGAAATGGATAGAGCTTGTAAGAGAGGCTCAGTTAAGATGCATAAAGCAAAACCACTTTTTGGAGCACTGGAAAGAGGAAAAAATTATTCTGAGCTTGAATGCCTGAAGGCATTATAGGCATGATCCAAGTCTGTTGATGTTTGTAGAAAACCTCTATGGGAGGAAGGAGGTACGCCCTAGCAACCTGCGCTGTTCTTTTAAAAAGAAATAGTGCGTGCGTTTCTTTCAGACAGTCAACTTCTAAGCTGCACGTGTACAGAATGTATAGCAGAGGAGGAGAGCAGCCATTGCCGTACCCACATCCTAGCAGGAAAACTGGTGATAGCTAGCTCCGGGCGTCATTCCTTCTCTACATGTGAGCTGAGCATGGGTCTGCCATGGGTGTAGAGGGCTTCCGTGTACCTACAGACCTTCTTCCAGCCAGTCCCATTTGGAAGGCACTGATGTGAGTTTCGTTAGCACAGATGTAGGAGCGCACTGCTAGATTCATGAAAATACCACATTAGTGGAGCGATATCACCTGGAGACCTCTCCTTAGTGACAGCAGAGATCCTTATTTGTGGCATGTGAGGTCAAATTTACAAGCTCGAGCCGCTGAGTGATCCCAAATTCCTCTTCTCAGATTAGATCTTAGATAATAGGACAGAGAGGCATAAAATTGCTTATTTCTAAGTCCAGTTTGTGTTTAAAACTCACGTTCTTCGGTGGTATTTATCTGCAGGTGTGGAGGCTCTGCTTTTTAAATGACTCAGAACACGCTTTTCTTGTGGAGAAACAGGACACAGATTATTTTATCTTTGCAGTATGTGCTAGCATGGTCTTGAAGCATGATTGTATTTTAAGCAGGTCTTTTAAGTGTGACAAAGGCAAACTGACTTTCTGAATTGACACCAGAAGTGTTCCGTGGAGTTGTAAACACTTGTGCTTATTTTTTTTTTCCGGAGAGTAAGGAAACACTAAGGTCTTAGCAGGGCAATGCTTTCTTTTTTAAGTATCCAAGTAAATACACGATCTGCTATATAGTTATGGTGGAATGAGAGGTTATGTGCTCATGTAGGACCTAGAGAAGACAGGAGGGAAGGATCGGAAACCTGGAGAAGGCCAAGGCCAAAAATGCCAGGGAAAGGGAAAAAAATTCCAAGGAAATACTATTATGAAATGGGTTTTAGATATCAAGAGTTGAAATATCTGAGAACAGTATTGAGACAAAGTCTTAAACTTAGCAAAGTTGTCAGTACCCAGTAAGCAAGTAATGTGGCCAAGTCATAAAGTATGGATACGTTTTTTACTTGTTTTATTTTTTTATGATGTGCATGTGGGATAAAAAGTAAATTCATCCACTTACGGATACAGACTATGGAATCTACATTTATAATATGGACACTTTGCTTCTTTTTAGTCCAGTCCTTACCTTTGCAATACTGAATTCTCAATGTTAGCTTTCACAGGAGGTATTTTCAGAAAATTCTATAGACTAATGAAAGGATGAAACTGAAAATCGAAATCTGTCCTGGCTCATGTAATCTTGTATGTGTTGTGTCCCTCTCTTCCCTAGAAGAGAAAAAAAAAGAAGCTATATTTGTTCAGCAGCTTTTTACAAACTGTGAACTAAGGTTGCCAGCAGTCCTTTTTTGAATTAAAGTTGCCCCCAAATGAGGTATAAAAGTGAAAACTGTCACTGAAGTTATGGGAGGTTCCCTTGTGGGTTGATTATTTGAGCCTAATAAATTCTGCCTAACTCTTGAAAAAGAACAATTGGAAATCTGTGTGCGTGCAGAGGGTAATTTCTGACCTCCACAACTCCAAACTGACATCTTAAAGTTTATTTCATTATCAGAAGTACTATGTTAAAAAAAAAAAAAAAAA
>VZSF01003755.1:466308-560199 GCA_013398295.1 Chionis minor
AAAAAAAAAAAAAAGAAAAAAGTGGTACTGTTGGGACTGAGAAACACCCTGTACCTGCTGCTAGAAGTGTTAGAAAGGAATTGTATTAGTGGCTGACAACAAGCACTGCCTTTCATATTGTTCACCTGCACCTACTTTCTTGCCTACTTTCTCAGTTTCTTAGCCATGATACAATTATCGTTATATTCCAGCTCTGGAAGGTTTGAAAAAGAATGCTTATGTAGCCAATGGAAGTATTTGACACAGTTATGATTTAGCAGTGATTCAAAATTTATTAGTGATTTGAGGCAGATCAAGAGGTTGAATTTTAGCAGCGCTGAATCATTAATTGATTTAAGGATTTACAAAGTGATTTAACTAAATAACTGAACAGTGACTTGATTACAGATTCAAAGATGACAAGATTCACACTAACTTACTATAAGGTATCCCAAACCAATACATATGAGTAAAAGCACCAATCTCTAATTAATGCATATACGTATAAGCTAAGCATATAAGTGCATGCGCACACACACACACAGGTTTATAACCACTGAGATCAAAGAGCTGTTAATATCCCGTGCCTCTAACGAGCCGGCGGGTATCCCTTCTAACTCCTACATGTGCATGGACAAATGGAACAACATCCACGTCCATAAATCTAATGTATATTTATCATAAACACATTATTGGAGAGGTGGATGAAAGAGAAGCTAGCCTATAGTTAAAGTTTCGCTTTTCTCGAGTGAATAAATACTCACAATGCATGGGCATTCCTCAGCGGGCAATAATTGAGACTTGCCCTGGCCTTCTAGTCCTCAAGGTGTTTGCCTAAGGCGGCATCCCAACTCAGGGGAGGTACTGGCCACAGCACACGGTGGTCCGGAAGAGCTCGAAGGGTCTTTACGAGAATCGCTACTTATAGGGTCCAAGATAATTGACTTTCATCAGGTACTTTTCCACCCCGGCCCAGCTCAGACAATGGAGTAGTCCAGTATTTTCCATGAGTAACCCAAGCCCAGGGCTTGTTAGTTAGGACTTGTGGTCCTGGTAGCCCCCTCTCTGTGGCCACGATCCATGTGTTGTCAGGAGTGATTGATTGCAGTTATTATCTTCAAACGGTAGGAACCATGGGGGTTACTAGGGGGTTGCCATAGTGTTCTAGTTCATTGCTCTGCACCCTTTCTTTCTTTCGTGTTCGACCATTATGTGCCGTTCTGGTCATTGTAGTATTACGTGGCCGTGGTGGGGAGGAAATCGCGCGAAGTACCGAGAGGCCTAAGGCTGGGGGAGGGGGTGGGAATTGCACCACCACAGCTTACCGGTGTCCTTGGTAAGAATGTTGGATTAATTGTATATTCCTTTTTCAGAAAGGAGATTCTATAAAACATATCGATCTGGGCAACATACACTTAGATGTATATAAAGAGAAAGTGTATATGTGGAAAGGTGAAGTAGTAGCAGATATGAAGTGGCTTGTGCTTTCCACCTCAGTAACACTGCAATTTGAGAAGGACTTAAGAAAGAGAGAAGGAAGGCAGGGAGGAAGGTGAGGAAAAGAGAATGTGATTTTAAACCTGAAATACACCTAATATGCACCTAATTATGCAGTGCAAACTGAATGCCTAGTTAAGTGCATGTAAGCTTCTAAGTGCATATAGGCTTTGTCCCCTAAGCTGGAGGGTAAATAAAGATGTATAAGATCTAGCAGGCTCTGACTGTTTGACTGCAGCGATTGCATCAGAATCACTCCAAGCTTCTGGTGAAGACTGATCTTCCCCGTGTCATACATTTTGCCAGGATTTGGTTTGCCTGTGTGGTCTGTCTGTAGGATTTTTGCACTGGTGACTAGTTTCACTGGCTCAGAATAAAGTGAGGTTTTTGTGGCTGAGGTTCATATTTTTACGGTAAATTTTCAGCAGCAGCTTCTGTGTGGTGTAAATGTGCTCTCTGGATCAAGAGGGTTACAATCGCAATTACAGAAGTTGGAAAGGGATAAAGAGGAGGAAGTTTGGTGTTACTTGGTAATTTTTTTTTTTCAAATCACTGAAAGCTAGTAGCTGTGTCAATCAAAGGTGCATGACTATAATAAGGTTCCTGTATTCATGCAAGGATGCCTACAGATAAATTCGAACTCCCAGCACGTGGCACCCAGGTGTCTGAGTGTCAAGGCTGAATCCTGGAAGGGAACCTGTTCAGTGTATTCTGGTCCTGGTCTGTAAGCCGTGTGTGAACTCAGTACAGCTCCATGTAGACACAAGCTCAACTTAAGGACCAGGACCTGAATATCCTATAACCTTCATCATAAGGATTTTGTGAAGATTCATCCATTAGCAGTTGCAAAGCATGCTGTAAGCTTAAATCATTGTATTGCAATGTTAAAATTTATGTCTGTCTGTATGGCTGGACTGCCTAACAGATAGGTTTCATGTAGAAACCAGTTATGTCAGCTAGCACTATTTTTCTTTCCAGAATTGTGTTGCATAGGCCATAAAATGCTAAGTAGATTATAATACTCTCCTTTCTTCCATTTGTTCTCCTAAACCACTAATACATTTCACACTCAGTTTCCTTCTGATATAATACATACAGTGTAGCTATAGATTACAGAGGTGTACAGTAATTGCCTGAAAGAGTGATTATCATCTCTTTTCTATATAATTAAGATCAAAGTTTAAATTTCAGATCCTTGATTTTCTCATTATGGTTCACCTTACTCATTAAAAAAGTTGGAAGATACACTCCTTGGTAACACACAGGAAATGATTAAGTAAAGACTGGCATTTAATCTGGATAATAAAATGAGTGGTGATAATCATTCTTTATTTTTTGTTGAACATAATTAACCTCATTCCTTCAAAATCTGTAGATAATGTATCTCAAATGTCAGCATTTATTATTTAACGCCATTTAAAATTGTCCAATATGTAAGTGGATAGTGTAAAATTGAATCAGTGAAGAGATTGTTCTGATCTTTGAAAGGGAAAAAAAACAACAGGTATTCTCCAAAGTAACAGTGAATTGTCTCCGAGAGGTTTCTGTGTGTTTGTGTGTTTACTTGTTTTCTTATATTTTGGTAATAAAAAGGAATCACTTCACCTGTTATTGAAATGATGAAAGTTTTAGGCCTTGCACAGGCAATCAAACCTGTTTATGCCTCCAGTTAATACAGTCTCGGGACTGATAGCAAGATAAGACAGTAAGGTTGGAAGTGAAGATTTTTTTTACAGCTTCGGGAATAACTCATTAAAAGACTAGAAGAAATGTAGAGAGGCAAAATGCAAGTATTTGGAAATACTCAAGATTTGATGGATGGGAACACTTTGCGTATTAATAGCTGTCTTGTGTACCCTTCATTTGTTGTGAAGGATTTTACTTGTTCTAACTGGCATCTGATGTTCCCCACAAGTGAAGGAGCAATGCTTGGCAGTGTGGTGCAGTGTAAAAAGTATGTGGTGGATTCTACTGCTTTGCAGTATGCTTGCAAGGAGGACATCACTGAAGACCTTTTTGTTTGGCCAGTTTTTCCTCTATAAAACAGCTGCAAAGTTGACTTTTCTGGGGATCCCGAAGTCATGTGAATGATTCACTAATTGCTTTGCAAGGCATCCATGTAATGTCTGTATTCGTCCCGCCTCTGCCGAGTGTGGCAGCATTTTACTGCTCTGTTGTGTTTCTGTTACATCAAAGTATTTGATGGAGAGTCTTTTCTTTTCACTCTTTTAGATTTTCTTCCCCATTCTTTGAACTTTGTAGTAGTTTTCAAGGCCCAGAGGGAAAATTCATTTTGCTTAGGCTAAAAGAGGGTTTCATTTGCAGTAGTGGTCCTGATGCTGTGGGCAGTGATGGATATGCTCACTCCCTTTCTCTTCAGTCTTGTCCCCAAAAAAGGCTTGGAAAATAGTTGAATTAAGATACATCCCCTTTCAGCCTCCCCTACCCCACTTCCTCTGCAGCATTAGACGTCTTACTATGTGAATTAAATGCTCGTTTAATCTTCCTTAGAAAAAGACGAGATTCAAAACTTCACCTCCTTTTCTGATGGCATGGGATAGTGTTTCATCTCTTGTTCTCAAATAGCATTTTCAGTCTTCAGCCTCAAAGGTTTCAGAAAGATATTTTAAGAATAACAGTTTTATTTTTTGTACTGTGATGTCTACGTCAGTCATTTCTATCATATGATTCTACCCCAATAATGGAGTAACTCGTAGTGATGTGGTTTAATTTCTTTGGCCATACCTGCAGAGAGGAGTTTTAAACAAACTATCTGGTTTTAGTAGCAGTCTGCTATATCTAAACAGGCTACATGAACAGAGAGAAGACATTTGGGATTTTCTGTCTTCAACGTTTGAGGCTATTCAGGTTCCCTGATTTTTTGCCCTTGATGATGGGTGTGCTTGAAAGCTGGTCCTTGTGAAAGAGATGCTCGTGAGGTTTGAAAATTAAGTGGGTTTTTCTATTTCACCAGTTTTGCAAAATGGTCTTCTTTCCCCACTCAGCTTCACCGTAAGCAAAAGATGACTTTTATCAGTGATATTTCTTTGCGTGGATTTTATCCTCTGAGTTGTAGTCTTCTCATATATTTACTATCAAGGTACCTCTTCCATATGCTGCATCAAATCCACTGCTTTGCAGAAATAGAAAGAGTTGTACTGGAAATTAAGCAGTGATGATAGCAGTTATTTGCCATGTATCTTTTAAAATCATCCCCCCCCACCCCCGCTTGATCAACCCTATAATTTCTAAAATTCCTATTTAAAATCTTTCCAGTTAGTTTTTTAATGCTGCAAAACCTGGACCAAATTTTGCTGCAGTCATGATAGCAGAGAGGCTCAGACTACAGCAGCAACAGCCTCCCTGGATAACACTATATTACTCCTTGTAGACTGTAACTCAAGTCATGAACAGAGACTTTCGTTTAAGCTTTTGGATATAGAATCTGAAAGAACAGATTCTTCTCTTTTCAGCGATATATGAACTTACAATGAGCTTGCCCCTTTTTCCAGACAGTCTGAGATGTATGTGACTGCCTTGCAAGAAGCATAGAAATTATTCGCTAAGGTCAGTGATATCGGTGTATTATTGATGGCTTCTGTCTGTTTAAATGGTACCTCAATGGTGAACTTCAGCAGTATGCCCGAGTCCTCAGCAGTTGAGCTGCCACGGTGGACTCATAATCCAAGTGTAGTCGCTGTCAAAGACACACGCTAGGCAGCTCTGAACCTTGAAAGTCAGGAGCAAAAATAAAAAAGGGGCAGTGCAAGTGCTGTCACTTACAAGAAAAAAAAAAGTGAATCAAGAAGAATTCGGCATAGTCTTCATTTGAATCATTCTGCTCTTGTTGTTTGACTCCAGAGATGATGGTCCTTAAGGAACCCTTGAGGGATGTGAAGAGCCTCTAGCTTCACACAGCCCTTTCAGTGCTGGCTTCAATTTTGCTGTAGGGCTTTGGCTAATCCATGGTTCTCTTATGGCCATCCATAGTCAGGTGGGAAGAAGTGGGAAGAAGACTTCTGCGTTTGTATTACAGCCGAGCATAAATGGCATGGACTTTTTTCCGGGCTTACTAGTGGGGTCAAGAAATAATTCTATGAAGAGAGTACCACTGAACAGTAGTTAATTATAATTAGACTGCAAGTAGTGATGAGCATAAAATGGAAACCGACCTTTGAGATAGCTGTAATCCCAGCACAAACGTCACAAATCGGGCTGTGCATCTAGTATTGCACTGTAGTAACAAACTTGCTGTGTTACAGAGCCCTCGGGGTGATGTTCAAACTTGCATAAAGGGTTAATACCTTGCAGAAGCCCCATTTAAAAGCTTAAAAGTGGGGCCTAAATGGTGCACAGAATATATGCTGCGCCTCTGTGGAGGACAGAAGCACACCTCAGATAATCAGTATCATTTTATAGTAGCAGCTGAAGAGTACAGAGACCTTTTGATGCTAATAGGAATTTTGACATGTACCTCGATGGAAATGGCTTTAAATGCCTGTCACAGACTACGTATATGGACATTCTTGAAATAAATTAGCCGCTGGAAAATTGCTTCCAAAAGCAATACGTCAAACAACCCATCATGCAGGAGTGGAAGATGTATAGTGTTTAAAGTCTGATCCTAAAAGTAGCCCAGCTATGCCCTCCAGAGAAGGAGCTTGGGAAAACATCAGTTACTTCTCACCCACTAAGAATCCTGCTGAGGTTCTCTCTGTTCTTCCTTTCTTAGTGGAAGAAATTATCTGAGGGTGTCACCTTTTATTGAAAACCCTTTTTAGTTTTAAGCACTTTCTGGTGTTGCGAAAGGCTTACAAATGTAACGGTTCTTCCCCTATTCCCACGTGCCTAGATATATAACATACATGTATATATACACACAAGTATATATAACCTAGATATATATCATGCATGAAATGAATGCAAACACTGTATTTGTTTTGTTCTTATGTTAAGTGGGAGGGAAGCAGGCTGATGCATGATATTTTCCTTTGTGTGGGGTACATTAAACTGTTGGAAAGAAACCTAGAAGACAAGGGTATTTCTGACATTATTGTGAAAAGTTGGAAGAACTGTTTAAAAAAAAAATAAATTGTAACTGGTCTGAGGCTGCAACTGTTGGAAGTAGTGGTAAAATCTCTGTGAAAACATCTATGTCAATGTAGTGTGCTTCTGAAAACCTTGCTGTGTGCAATAGGCATAAATTGAAAGAATGGTTCTGTTCCTGTTCTTATTTTAAATAACTGATAATAATATACTTGTGAATTGTGTGTTTTCTGCAGATAATCAGTATTTCCAAGTCCATTGCTCTGCATTGTTAGCAGTTAGGGTAATCACAACTTAATTGGTTAAGCAAACAAAAAAATGCCCTGCCTTCTTTTTATAAAGCCAAGTATAAACTTGGTGCACAAGGTAACAGTGAATCAAGCATAACAGGTTGTGATGAGTCTATAACCAAGTAACCCTGATTTCAGTGCACGATACAGCAACTACGTAGGTAGGTCTGACTGAATTTGAGAACGTACATATTCGTCATACGCTTGCTAATTAACAGCGCAGTTACCTTGAAGATGGTCTATGTTATCCACAACTGAAACCAGATATTGAATCAGCACCTTATTGTATGTATAAGACAGTAGTTATTGTAGGATATTTTTATCTCTCTTTCCTCCCCCCAGCTTTATATAAGTCTCTTTGGCAAAATAATAATTTCTGCCTTCATCTATCTTTCACCTTAGACAGGATATTCCCACAGACACTGTCCAATCTAATTTCCATACAGCCAGCACAGACACTTTTACATTTTAATTTGCATTCAACTGGCAGATGCAGCCTGTATTTTGCATTTTGTACAACTTCATGGTAGCCTGCTCTCTTATTCTGTGTTTATCTTGGGGGAAAAATAATGACAAGCTTCCCTTTTAAAACTGACATTTTATTTTCTTTGGAAGGAAAGTAGTATATTTGGCTTCAATAGAAAATGCTTATTCTTCCTCTAGAAACTGCAGTCTCCTATTCTATCCCACCTTTTCTGCTGTAAACCAGCTTTTTTTTAAAGTCATAAAATAAATTTATCACCTCTGCCTGCACCCATTTCTTGCTATGAATTTGGATGGAGAAAATATGATTTTCTCCAATGTGTACTTTAGTCTTCTTTGTACCCTATTTCAAAATATCCATTCAAGGATACAATAATGCAATTATTTTTGTTTTCTAAGATGACATCTTTCTTAATAGAATTATATATCTTACAAAATCATAATCAGGGTAGTGAATGAATTTTTCTTTTTGTCTCTTTAGTGTGACTTAACAAATTCTAAATGAACCTTCTCAGAACTGAGATAGTCGTTAGTGATTATGTTACTTTTTTGGTTCACTTTATTAACCTGTAAGCAGCACTACATGGTTTCATTTTCTGTTTCTTTCCATAAAGTGTATTCAAGTATAACCACAGCAACATAGCGGTTATAAAGTTAAAGAGGTTATTGTGCTTACTACTACTGCAGGGATACCAGCACTAGCTAACGTGATGGTGTTGGTGGAAATGGCAAAAATTCAACAGGATTGCATAACCGACTGAACTCTGCCATCTAGGTTAAATAAAATATCGGAGAACAGCAAAGTGCATCACATTGTCAATAGTCCTCGTTTGTGTCTGGTGTGTTGGTATTTGCAGTGATGAAGCTCCAGGCAGCCAGTTGGTTACAGATAAGTTTCACATTGACTGGGACTCAGTGCTTGTCAACTCTGATAATGTCATCGTAGCTCGATTTGATGGCAGAGGGAGTGGATTTCAAGGCCTTAAGATTCTACAGGAGGTCCACCGATGCTTAGGATCAGTGGAAGTGAAGGACCAAATAGCAGCCGTAGAGTACGTATGTGCAAACTTTTCTTCTCTTTTACCCTGCTTCCACCTTGATGAATACGCGTTTTTAACTGAAACTGCCTAGAATGTTCTCTTTGCACAGTGAATTCCGTTAATGTGTATTTTTTAATGCAGTTGCAAATTTTGAAACAATCATCTTTTTCATTTTGAGCAGCAAATAAAAGATCAAAGAGGTGTTTGCTTTTTGTGTTGGTGCTTCTCTTTAATAAAGCTGTCCTTCTGTGAGCAATCTAAATATGCCATCTGAGCTAATTCGTATTTGCCTGTATTCCTGAGGAAGATTTCTTGCAGTGCATATGTTAATGTTTCACTGCATTTCTGTTACAATATTTTAGGCCTATACGATAAGATACTACTGTCATTACCACCACAGAGTGGTGGAGTCCAATTACTCTGGCGTAATCGGACAAAGCAAATAGAGTTATAATTGTGTAAACGAGGGCAGAATTTGGGAAAATGGCTGTTATTTGCATTATCATTCTTAGACTGATATAAATCCAGCAGCTGCAAAAAAGAGTCATTTCCATCTCTGGAGTAATCGCACATGGCTTTGGCAACCCTCTTTGCTCGGTGCTCATGTCAAAATGGCTAATATCAAGGTCTGGGTGGACTTTTTCTAGTGATTCTCGAGGAAGGACAGTTTTTAAGCCAGATATTTTTTAATTTTTTTGTCTTCTTTTGAAAGGGGTTGATGCTTCAACCTCTGACATGTCATACGTGGGCAATAGGGCTCCTAGTGTTCATGTTGGTCAGGAATGGGCTGCACTGAGCAGAGCAATTCAAGGTGACCTTCGCAACAGGGCCATCAGAAGCAGGCCGTACGCTGTGCTGTGAGAACCAAGGGCTCTGCTCAAATACTAATATGTTTTAGGCTAAATCTGGCCTCTTTTTGGATGCACTGCTTGGGAAAAAGGGAGTATGTCCTTGGCTGAGAGGAGGAGCTGTGGCTGATTTTGTCTCCTCAAAAGCAGGTGCTTTTTTTTTGCCCTCAGGTTGTTTTGTCTTTTCTGTATAAAATTCACCATTGCTGATTAATGGCCTTGATGAGAGAATTAATTATTTTCATAATTTTCTAGATTCAAGAAGTTGCATTCGTCTTACCTTCCTTTAGCTGTCAAAAAAAATAGGCACCTGGTGAAAGCCAGTCATTTAAGCTCTGGTCAGTGGAAAATCCTGGCATTTCTGGAGGGTGATTCGCCCCAGACTGAGAGAGGTTTCCAATATGCGTGGGAAGAATGGCTCCTGAGGGTGTCTCTCTCTTCTCCTGTAATTGAAGGGCAGATGTTATCGGGCAATTTAGAAAAGATGCTAAAATTCAGATACCTATAGTTAGGTGAGATAAGTTCAACGCTGTTTGCCATATAGAGAAGGAATTAGAAAACAAATCACATTTCCCAGTGCAATAGTATTTTTATTGGTATAATTTGTTCTTCTACCTGATCTGCGTGTCTGACAATTTTTTCCTGTACAGATAATTTTCTTTAAATACTAGATTCAATAAGTAAAATTCACCGAAGTTAAAACCGCCTTTTTTCTTGCAGATCACTGTTGAAACAGCCATTCATTGATCCTAAGAGACTGAGTATATTTGGAAAGGTAATGTGCAAAGTAGCATCATGATTCTTTAAGAACATGCTATCAGTTCATAGACAAGTATATTTATCTATTTTCCTAAGACAATTTCAGTTATTAAAACACAGGGGAAAACCTGCCATAATTTTCTGTATGTTCTCTATAGTCTGAATGGGTATTTGAGATCAGTCAGATCCGTTTTGTGGTACTGCAGTATTTGTGTTTCAGAATCTGTAGGAGAAAGTATTTCTCTGATTTCATTAGAAATTTTGATATGAAAGATTTTGTGAAAGTTTGTTTCCTACACTTTTACATTTGGGCTTCAGTTAAATTGACAACATCCTTCTAATATAACTTCTATATCTGAATGTTTTACTGACCCTTGAAGTTAGCTGAGTGACACCACCATGGTGATGTCAACAACTTCCTTTTTATGCCATCTGCTAGAAATCTTGTCGTTGCTCTTTTGTCAGCTGGCTTCACTGTGGCTTGTGGTTGCCTCTAGCATGAGATAATCCAAGGCAAAGGTTACCTTTACTAACAAACTGAATAGCATTTTACTGATGTCTGTTAAAAAACCAGCAATTAGAAACACCACGTAATTGCTGCTGCTTCTATAAACTAGCATGTGCAACCTTTTTTTAAATTATTTTTTAAAAATTGTTTTCTTAAAAATGAAGGTGTTTTGTGCCTTTGACCTCAAAGCAACAAGGAAACATGATTGAGTACGCACACAAACCCCCGGTCATCAATTAAAGAGCAGCCTGCGTTCCACTGTGAAACCCCGTAGTTCCCATCCCTGCTCTGCTGCCGACTGGCTGCATGGCCTCGGCCAAGGCGCTTAACTGCGTGTCTCTGTCTGAATATGGGATGAGAATACAGATATTTACCTCCTGTATGGTAGCATTTTGAGGACTAATTGGTGTTTGTCAAGTGTAGTGAAAATTAAGTACTATTATTAGCCTTCCACGTGAAAGTGATCTTCCTCAAAGATTTGAGCTCCTGCCACACTCCTTAAGCTCAAAAAACTGTCTTTCCAAGAATACCAGTAGCATCAACACTGGTATTTGTTTCATAGGGCAGCAGCCAGAGGTTTTTCAGTGAGGATGTGGAGGTAGGGCTGATTCCATCCACCCAGCTGATCATCTCACACATTTCTGTTCAGGTTTTAGCACCCGTTACCAATGTATATGAAAGTATACATGCATATAACCATTTACACTTCTCTTTATTCTCTTCCCACAAGTGACTGAAAATGCTATTCCTGAAATGAAATCACTAAGCACCCTGAATTGCTCACTTGTTTCTGACTTTAGAAATTCTTTTAACCGCTACTTGAAGATTCCCACTTGTTTTCTGTAGGGGATTCAGCAGCGTCTGGTTTTCTAACAGTGACATGATGAGACAGTTGCCATAGACCATATACGTAAACATGGGTTTATGCCAAAGGTTTTTGCCAAAGGCTATCCCCAACAAACGTGGCTTTTTGCTAAAGGCTATCCCCAACACTTTTTTTCTTTCACAAAATATTATTGATGATAGTGTTCCTGCATTTATTTTCTAAAGGAAAGATTGAAGATGAAAAGCGAGAAAGCAAAGAGCAAAAACTGGGAAATTTGATAAGCTTCAATGCAGCTTTGAATTCAGGGAAATTTACCCTTCCAAGTTAACCTCTCAGAGCTGTTTCTATTCTCAAACACAAATTCATAAAATTTAAAAGTCAGTTTTAGAATTAGGAAAAGAAAGTCTGTTTAACAGCTTCCTGGGGTTAATTGTATTTCCCTCCACTCTGCTTATTTTGGGGTCAATTAAAAATCTTCTTTAAAAGTCATTTCCTTTCTACTATGTACAACGTGATAAAAATATTTTTTTTTTTATGCATTAAATTGGGCTCACTGATGGAAGCGGAATGTACACTACGCTTGAAAATAAGATGGCTTTGGAATTGCTTAGTGCTGATCCCATAAAGCTGGGCTCATACACACTGTTGTGGAGCTCTTTAAAAGGTTTTAAAACTAGACAGAAATAAAATTGTTGTCACAATCGCTAATTGTAAACTAGGCATAAGTGTAATAAGACTGTCCTGAAGGGCAATGTGTTAAAAATCCCTATTTCTGGCTCCCAGGCAGTCTGCCAGTGCCATTTTGCCTACCTCTGTGAGGGGTACGAGCCCAAGTAATGCGTGATCCAAGGACCTGTCTGAACGGTTACACAGTGAGTTGTGTTTCCATGTAGTTTGCATTTTTATCATTGAAGCAGAAAGAGAGCTTCAAAATAAGTTGTAACTTCACAGCCCACCAGCTTCTTGAAAATGCAGCAATTAGGTTGTCACCACAGAAATCCAGCCGACGAGTGAGGCGCCATGTATCTGTGCATCGGGACACGTGAACGATATTCTGCATTGTCATTGTGAACTGCTTCTAAAAATGGGATCTCGCCGTGTAATGTTTTTGTCCTGGAAAGCCTGGCTGGAAGCAAGGACACAAGCACTAACGAAAGAAATTCCCAGGAGAACTAAACCAAGCTCTTAATGAATACAAGGCATAAATAATAAATAAGCTGGCAATAGCTATCCTAGGATTAAAACTGTGCTGTGGAGCTACTGGGGAAGACACAAACAGAATATTAAACAAAAGCAAAAGTAGAGAACCCAGAGGCAGAGGAAAGCTGCTATTCTTTTAAACTCTTTGAATTATATGAGTTATTGGTGTCCACTCAGAAATTCTTTCTTAGGCGAAATCTACTCTTGCGCATGGACAATTCTGGGTGGCTCTTGGCCTCCTCGGATGGAATTTTTGTAAGAAAGGGGTAACTCAGTTCCTCACGCTCCCTTGAAAATCCAGCTCTTATTCTGTATTTCCTTTAGTGTGTCCATTTGCATTTTCTGTAGGTTGATTCCAGAGAACACTCCTCTTTGTTTATTTTTCATAGCTAAGTTTAAAGGATTTTCAAATATACCCATTTTTTCCACAGAAATCATCTATTCAGTAAGTATTTAGGCATGAAGAACAGGAGCAGACAGGATTCAAAAAAGTCCATGAGAAAATTCTGTGAGCATTTGGTGCACAATATTCTTTTTTTGGGTTGGCTGGTGATTTACATTTTTCTTTTCACTGTCATGGGACAATTTCTTCTTCCAGCAGTGTGTTGTGCCAAACACAAAACAATAACAGCAACAAAATACCTACAAAAATCAATTTTCCAGCACTGATGAAGGGAAAGCAAAGATGGCAAATAGAGAAATTTGAAGAGCCCATAATATATGAGAAAATCATTGATCCCAGACTCCACAATTCAGAATTTCATTTTCTGTGGGTCTAGAGTGATTATAGGCGTACAGATATGGATTGCCAGTGTCATTCCAAAGAAATCTGTGGTCTCAAGTTGACCTTCCATGTTTTCACGCAAAGCAAAGCTTTCGAGACTCTCTTTTGTGTCACAACTCTTCCTGGGGAGGTGTATTACAGACTTTGCCAAGGAGATGATGAAGAGGTGTGCATAAGGACAGATAAATGTGGTGAGGCAAGGAGAGAGCTCCCCCGCTGCTGCTCCATCTCTCCCAGCTTCTTCACACCGTCTGTGCTCCGTTCTTTTTAACAAAGATGCTTGATGGGTGCTCTTCTGGCCAGAAACTGCATCCAGAGATAAGCATAATATTGAGCAATGTAGCTACACACAGCTTTTATTTCTGGAAAGCTGTGCAGAATCTGCACTTCTGTGTGAGATCTTTGACAATGCTGTAGCAAAAACCTCTTCAATAGCAATAGAATTCAATCTGTGGAGGTTCAAGTGTCAGGGGGATGGGAAGGACATACTGCAATCGGTTCACAGGTTTCCCCCATACCCATACTGTCTGTCCTGTCAGCAAAATACTTAGTGTATCTTGGTAATTAGCAAATATCTAAATTAAATATATTAAAAACTGAGTACAAATCTTCCTGTCTAGGCTGTATTCCCAAAAGCTGTACCTTTGGGGATTGTTTTAGTTTTGGGGTTTTTCTGTGATTTTCAAATCTTTTACTAACTATAGGCTAGTCTACCATGATGGAACTAGGGAGCTTAAACTGAAATATACTCATTATTATTAATTGCATGGTTTAAAGATCATGACCAGGCCATATGAGAACTATATTCACTCTGAACTGGAGGTTTGCATTTCCTATAAAAGCCGTTATTGCAGATATAAATATATACTGTAAAATGATACCATTGGATTAGCACAGTGGCCTTTAACTTTACTGTTGCTAAAAAGAAATGAATAAACAAAAATCTCAGTATCATTTCTGTTGCTAGGGATATGGTGGCTACATTACATCCATGATCCTGAAATCCAGTGAACGGCTCTTCAAGTGTGGAGCTGTGGTGGCACCGATTACAGATATGAAGTTGTATGGTGAGTATTCCCTGCTCTGCACCTGTGTGGTAGTCTGTTCAAAACATCTTTTATTCATGGAGCTACTATTCCTTTTAACTAAGGGCAGATAATGTACCAATATCAACTAGGCTTCATCTCCCTGTCTCGTTCTGTCCTTTAAATGAGAGGGCAGCTAACACTGGGACAGTTTGCCAAAACATGCAACAGATACATTATTAACACCACTGATTTTTGCAAAGGAGTTGTATTTCCCATTTCCCGCTTCCCACTGATACTCAGTCAGGTACCCCATTTCCTAAGAATCCTTTAGGTATATCAGCCTGAATCAAGACTTTTAATATGAATGAATTTTTCAAGGTGAGTGGTGAATTCCTTACAATATCAACCATGTTGTCATTGAATCGCAGGATATTTGGTTCTCTACGTGCAGTATTGGGCACAGGCTATGGACTGCAGACTGCGATACACAGGAAATCAGACTTTACTGATCTGGGGAGTTTGGGGGGAGTGGGTGTGGGTTTCAACCATTTAACATTATTTCTAGATTAATTTTAAATTATTTTAAATGGTACATTCTGGTTTTAAAGGAACATCTCTTTGTTGGCTTAATGGCTTAAATAGCTTCTCCTGACTCTAGGTCAGAACTGATGAGTTTTGTAATAGATGTAATTTTGATGAATTCACAAGTTTTTGGTTTTAATTTCACAGCATCAGCTTTTTCAGAAAGATACCTTGGTATTCCATCAAAAGAGGAAAGTACCTATCAGGTAAGTTAGCATAAACAAGTAACTTGAAATGAGTTTCACTCTTAAAATGCAATTCAGTTACACCTTTGTGTGTGTTTGTTTGCTAGGCATCCAGCGTATTACACAATCTTCATGGTTTAAAAGAAGCGAATTTGCTAATAGTTCACGGGACAGCTGATAGTAAGTATTACAGATGCAATTATATTTGGAGTCAGAATTTTTAATAGGCAGGCATTCAGAGACAGATTAGGCACACACCTAGCAAGTATATGTTTAGTTTCCTTATCCCTCAGATAGGATTTTTTATTTTATGTCAATTGTCACTTCCAACTCTAAGCTAGTAATGCTTTTCTTTGCTGAATATTTGTACCTTTTAGGTGCTGTATGTTCTAATTTGCTTAAATCTTGTGGACTACTGTCTTGCCAGTGAAAGGTATTATCTGAATTATTAATAGAACAACATACATTTTTAATGGTATTTTAAATTCATAGAGATTCTGCAATTGAAGAAAGAATTATCAGTACAGTTGGTGAAGTACAGCACCAAATGGGAAGTTAAACTTTTCAGCTAATTAATTACAATGTAGTGCCAAAGCAGCTGAAGCTGAAGCTGTAGGGAATCTTTTAATAGCACCAATACCTTCAGCAGTACTTTAAGGCAGAGAATGAGAAAAACAGGGTAAGTTCTAGCACTTAAAATGGAATCACAAGGTGTGTCAATCAAGAGAGAATTTGTGATTACGGATTTAAATTTACCTGCATTACACTTTTATGAACTTCCTTAACCGCTGTAGATCTAGAGAACAAGCTATGATGCAGGCACAAATTACTGGGCTGCAACAAGCTCCTCTGTACAGGTTCCCACGCCTGCTTCTTTCCCTGGCATTTTCCTGGTGAAAGGGGGATAATACAAGGTTTCTTACTCCTCAGCCTGGAGGGATAAGTCCCTCGCACTGACAAGGGCTGAGGTGAGAGTGCCCACACGCACAGTTGGCACAGGGAGGATGGCACCGCCAGCTTGTCACCCCGGCGTAACTAGTCAAACCCATGTTTGTGGCTCCCAAGTGCAATCAGAGGGGTGCAAATGCTGTCCAGTGTTTCTTCCCAGCGCAGGGGGGAAGGGGACAGAGGAGATATGGTGGGTGACTGAGCAGGCACGAGGGTCTCAGACTTTGCTGATTGCAAAAGGCAGCAGGAATTTCTACCCCTCTGAACTCAGTGCTAGAGGGAATTGGGATTCTGAGAGAAGTCTGAGCAATAGAGTGTGTTCAAGACTAGGACACTGATTGCCTGCTGCCCTTGCTTAATGTCACATCTAGTGACACCGCCCAGCCCGCTGTGCAGTGTAAGCTCTGCAGGGTTAGGTTAGGACATGGTAATAAAGTTGCCTGGTTTTACCACACAAAGATTAAGTTACTGATATGTTGCAGAAAGTCCATTAACTAAAGAAGTATGGGCTGTAATAACCCTGTGCAAGCAGTAGAAAATCCAGTGTGCTTTCCTTTAACACAATTATAAACTGTCATGGTGTTCAAACAGAATGATTTTACACACGTCTGAACTATCGGAGTGTGTGTAAATCAAGGGTGTAGAGAGGAGTCCTCACAGAGTGCCTGGAAAGCATGGTTTCCCTTGGGGCTTCCAGCTCCTTCTCCAAAACTTCTGCTGTTAACACCCTGCCTTGCTCTTGCTGGTGGGGCTGTGTGCTCCTGACCAGAAAGATAGTCATCTTCAGGTGCGGTAATTGTGGAGATTTGAAACGTTTCCAGTCCAAGCTGTTCAACAGATAAGCATTTCATATTAGCTTAGCTTTTTCTAATAGTATCCAAATGTCGTTGTTTTGCAGCTAAAGTCCACTTCCAGCATTCAGCGGAGTTAATTAAACATCTAATTAAAGCTGGCATTAATTACACTATGCAGGTACGTGCAGCTGTGACATTTCCTATAAACATAATTCAACGTGTAACCTCATATTGCTGTTTCTTTCCTGAGAAGGACCCTCCCAACCGCAATGCACCGGTATTACCTCAGTTGGCTGTTAGAACTCCGTTTAATACCATTTTCCTTAGTATTAATATGGACGTCAAGAACCGTATCTTCGTGTCGTTCTTCTGGGCTCTTTCTCCTCTGTCACATCTTTCTTTTCCCCACCTGATTATCCTACAACGCTATACAAAGTGCTTTAGAGTCCACACGCACTCTTTGTCATATGCAGGATATCACTATTTTAATCCTTTTTTTACCTAAAAAGGTATTTGAGTCACATGAAGCTAATTTCCCCTTATTTTCAACATTTTACATTTATTATAAGGCAAGTAAAAGGCAAGAGCACTGTTCCCTCTCACCATAGAGACCCCAAGTCTCTTGTCCTAAATCCTGTGGCCTGGATTTCTCCATTCAGCCTGCAAATTTTTCTTCAGCCTCACTTGGGAGAAATTTCCAGTGGAATTTGAATCAAGAGAGAAAAAGGCCCACATCCACCCCAGGAGAGAGAAATGATGGGCTTTAGATAAGATAGGAAGATAGTTAAAATATGAATAAAAAGGTTTTCACTGAACACTTAGAAGCTGGGATATTGAGAGGCCCTAAAAGCATGCAGTAATTAATCCTCATTGACATTAATGGGATTTGGATGCCTAGGCACTATTGAAAATGCCAGCTAAGTAAACTGTTGTTAGCACAATGAGCGAGAATATAATTTTTTTCACTTCTGCAGATACCACTGCAGTGGTTGTTTTATGTAAGTTCAAATTCCAAGAGAATGAGTTTTACTTTGAGTTTTATTAGCTTTCCTTGATGCCATAAAACTAATGTTATCATCCTGTTGTCATCTAAAACATTTTGAAAATCAGAGAAAGAAAATTAGAGCCCTAAATATTTGAAAAGCCTTTAAAAAACTATTTACTTTTTTTCCTTTCTCCTCTGCTAGATCTACCCGGATGAAGGTCATAACATTGCTTCTGAGAAAAGCAAATATCACCTTTACAGCACAATCCTTGGGTTTTTTAGTGCTTGTTTAAAGGAGGAGACACCAATTTTACCACAGGAACCTGAAGAGGATGAATAAGGAAGCCTATTTGTGTAGTGCAGAAGGGGACTTACTTTGCGGCTCAATAAAACCTTAAATAAAAGTGACTGTAAGATTGCAGATTCTGCAGAAGCTCAAGGGCAGCTAAAGGATATCACAGTGGAACAGCACATTTACAGACAATGAGCTAATAAACTGGAATTCGACTACAAAGTCCAAACATATTACCAAGGGACAAAACCTTTACCTTTGTGGAAGGTCAACAGTTGGTTACAGTTTCCTGGAAGAACTTAGTTTTGCATAAGTGTAGGGTTAGTGCATGTTTGTTATGTTAAGCCTCACTGTTGGTTCTGTAAGTGGTTGCTCGTTTTTTAATTTAAATGCACATCTTTATTCATCTTTGCATAATGCACAACCTATCATAAGTATTATGGCCACTAATATTTTAAAAGGTGAACTGCAACCTAACACTTTACTGTAATGTTACAATAAGTGCAATTCTTTCGCTGTCTATTACACATAAGAAACCACAGAGATAATAAAGGGCACGATATTTTCTCTAGTTTCTGCTCAAAGGGGATATATTGTCTAGTGCATCATATAACATTGATATTGAAAATGATTTTTTCCCAATTTCAGCATTTACTATTATTACTGTACCTACTAGTAACCAATAAGGGACTTTTGGTAGTGTACTCTTGGTCTTTATGTATATACCCAGGACTCCCTAAGCAGAAAATCTTTCCGAGCTTGAAAAATTTTTTTCCAACACGTAATTAACAGCTGTATTTAAAACAATATCTGCAATTGAAATCTTTCCCCAGTCCAAAATGTATCTATTGTTTCCTTAAAATATGTTTGGGTTGTGTTTTGGTATCGTTTATAGTAGTTAATAGTTTGCTGGTTACACTCTAATTTTAGAATATGCTACTTTGTCACATGTAAATTAGATACATAAATATTAAATTATAGTTTCAGATAAAGAAAGTTTATTAACAATGTATAATTCCACTGAGTAGTACTTTACTCCTCAAATGAAGACGTATTTTGTGTAGCACATCTTCCTTTTCTTCCATCGGGTCTCAGATGTAATTCTAATGTTCATCAAGGTGGCTACGTAGCTGGAACACTCCATTAGTTTTTATTCCAGGGATGCTCATTAAGTCTTTTGCAGCAGGGTTTAGATTCAACAGCATCACAAAGAAATGAAATGTTTTTCATTCAAGGCAAAGGAAGCTCCTGACAAGTTAAATTTTATTATTTATTCAGAGGGCGAGCCCCTCATACATCCATTTATTTGCCAAGGTGAATTACAGCAATAGAAATTGAAACTATGAAATAAACAAGGCAGCCAGTTTGGGTTTGCAGAATATTAACTCTGATCATTGAAATCAAGTACAATGTTGACTTAATTTAAGGTATCTTCCTGAAGGTATGTGAAAACTCTTGACAGATGCTCTGCCACTTACATGAGAATAGCTGTAGTATTTTTCTTGCTGGATATATTCCAAATACTTTCCTACCCAATTAAGGTTTCATTTCTTGCAAGATTAAAAAGAAAGTAATTTTTTGAAGGTAACTTATGCTATTTAAGATGCAAAGTTCTGCATATTTTATGAAGAACGGGAATTGTTTTTAATGTAATCAAAAATCACCTGAAGCATTTTACTCATTACTTTCTTCTGGAATATTTTCTTTCATGGTTAGCAATTTTTTATGATGCAAATAATTAATTTGTCTGAAAGGTGGTTTTATGGAACACTGGAAAGTTTCTGTCTTTTAATGTGCAGTGACGTCTTGTCTGGGTCCCAGTGTCACCACAAAGTATGGCTTTGCTTTGTGGTATTTATAGTACATACCGAGCACATGTGTATAGTATAGGTACAGTATATATATGTATAGAGGCTACTATGTGCACTACGATAAGACCATACAAAAAAAAAAAAAAAAGAAAGAAAAATTCAAATAAGGTTTTGCAAATCCTGTTTTCTATAGAGGAGCAACATTTTAAAGTCTTCTATTGGCTGGGACTTTCAGATTGTGATTTTATAAATTACACCCGTTACTTAATAAAAGCTCACCCAACAATACCAATGCTTTTCCTAACTAAACGTAGTAGATGAAGTCCCAATCCAGTTTAATTCAATGATTTATTTTTTTTCCTCAATTTGAGCTGAAAGCACACACAGAAACCACGAGCTGTGTGCCCACCTTGAGCATACTGCATGGACTTGGCATCCAGAGGCTGCGTGAAAAGGTTAATTCTTCTCAATATGCCCTGGCTATTTCTCTGCGAGACAGCCGCTATGCACTTGTATTTACTCCACATATATAGCCTTTAGTTACCTGCAAAAGAAAACAAACAAGGCTCATGTCTCAGCAATAGGATTATGCACGTGCTCAGGAAATAAGTTATCTCAGATCTGTGGAACCCACACTCTCTCTCCTCCTGTCCCCATAGTTCTCTGTTTCAGGCCCCCATTCCCTACTCTTTCTACCCCAGCATCTCACCTCCAATTTTGATCAATTTACCTAAATACGAAGGTGGCATGAGGACATGGCTTCTGTAAGAATGCTTTTGCCAGGACTGGTATGTTTAAAAAGTGTGTTATCTTGAATGTGGTTTATCCGTGCGGAAATGTGGTATGCTTTTAATGTTTTTAATATTTCTCCTACTGTCCTATAAATACAGGTATTTTTCTATAAACATGTATACAAGGTTAAGCATCAGTCCTAGATTAATTGTTCTTACTGAAGTTTTTATGTATGAGTTAAATTTGGACATTGCAAAAGTATTTGTAGAGGCAGCCTCTGATTCTAGTTACACTACAGAGTTTGGTGCAAGGGGACATCTCTCTACTCTCGCTAACCAGTTCAACAATTTCTTCCACATCCAGCACAGCAGAATATCGTTATCTATAAGAATCTAGATACATAACTAATGGCAATCACTCGGTAATTAGTCTGTGATCTATAGTATTGATCAAGAATTAGTACACATTGCACAAATGGCCTGAAAAGCGTAGATTTTTTTCGTAGATTATCCGTTGTTAAGCACTGGGATGACATTTTAGGTCAAAAAAATTACTGTTTGATTCAGCTCTCCTTAAAATATGACATTTATTAGACTAGACCTATTAATTTATGGAAAGCTGGGGAATCAGCATATCCATTTACTGCTTGCTAGAGCTTATCTCTACCTTCTTGATTTCCTCTCTCTTTATGCTGCTCCTAGGACTTGCAAAATCTATGAAACCTGTAGGTCATATTGAAATTTCAATTATATTACAAAATCGAGAGGAACTGCGTGTCAGTGGGAATATTTTTTCGAGATTGTTGAGTACAAAGAAAGGTTGATAATTTTTTAATTTTTTTTTTAATCTTTTTGCAGCAAGGCAAGAAATATGATCTGGTTTGATCAACTTCTGCTGTGATTTGCTATAACCAACTGCTTGTTGTTCCTATGTTTTTGGCATATGTAGATCTACCCATGTCTGAAAATGAAGATGATTGTCTCTGTTCTGTCACCTCTGGCAGTTATTAGGAGTATGGAGGCAGTTAGGTTCATTTAGTTGAGAAACTGTGCCTTTTAAGACAGAAGAGCTTTTATTTGATCTGAAGCCAAAGATTCTCCATGGAAACTTGGGAGCATTGAGTGTTGGCTTCTTTAATAAAAAGCAGAGGATACAAGGTGTGACCTAGTATCCCTCCTGGCGGGTTTATTAGATGTTACTGAAGAAACTGAAGCAAGAGAAAGACTGGCCCAAAGAGAGTGAATACAAGTTTCTTTTGCAGAGCCTAAAAACAGACAGGCGAGTGGCAGTGGTGCCAGCATTTTATATTTACTTCAAGTAACTCCTCCTGTCAACTCAGGTGCCTCTGGGGAAGGAAGAACCTCACCGGTATTGATTACTGGTGTATCTTCTTCAAAACATCTTTCAGTACTGTTAAGATCACTCCTCTTTTTCCTTTGAAGGATTTCAAGAGTGCTTCAGAGAATGGGGAGCTCGTGGGATGTGGCTAAGGAGAGTCACAACTTCCAAGGTGCCTGGAGCTTTGAAAAAAAAAGAAAGGATTTAGTTAAACTTCTGTCTGTTGCATTTCATACATGAAAGTTGAGAAGGAGCCTGGCTTCAAGGAGGTAGGTGGATGACAAGTGTTGGTGATTCACTTACCAGGGGGTAACACAACATGCTTCCCACAAACCTAGTGCCGAAATTTTGCAGTGGTAAGTAAAAGAAATGCCTGCTTTACGATGCCTGAAAGTTAAAGTCCTGCTAGGTATCAGTTGATACCAAGTTGATCAGGTATTTGGATAGAATTAAGGAAATTAAACCACCTGAGTGTATGCAGTCCAAAGTTTCCATTAAACTTGAGACTACTTGCCTGTATAATTAGTTTAGAAATCCAATATCCTACTACATAAGTCTAACTCGACAACAACAAAATTGATTTAATAATGGCTATACCCCATGAGGACACAAATGATATGTACAGTTCTTTTTAATTAAAATATCCCATAAAGTGCTAACAGCCTGTTTTTAGAATTCGTGACCAAAATAAAAAGAAAAGTTTCTGATTGATAAAACCAGCAGAGGCAATTTGACTGATAGGAAATATTTCTCTAAGGAAAGTAATTAGAAAAATGTTTTCTGCTAAAATGTATTTTGTTTCATAAGTGAGCTCAGAGTGCAACTGTTGGGGTGCTTCTAAGAGAATTAAACGTTAACGTACAGCTGATGTCCAGAGGGCTCAGGTGGGAAGCAGGTACCTGAGTTTAATTATAATCTGTGAGTTTAGTCCACCACAGTCCCTTTTTGCATCCAGCGCTAGTCTTGAGGTTCTCTGATGGTGAAGGAACACTGGAACAGGAATGCAATCGATAGGCAAAGACATGAAATGGTGTGCTCATCAGGAATAACAAAAATATTTTAAAAAAATGTCTAAGCAGTACGGTCATCTTGCTATTCTGCAATTAGCCAAAGGTGAGGGTGGGGAGGTTGGGCAAGGCACTCAGTGATTGACTCAAACGCACTCCAGCTGAGGGAAAAGCTGGCAGAAATTACAGCTCCAGCAGTGTCTCGAAATACTCCAACATCACTGTGAAGACAAGGAAAGGGAATATGTGCATGGACAGAATATTTTATTTCAATATTGCAGAAGAGTTGCTTTAATAAAATGGGCAGATCCTGTGAAAATCTTGACAAAGAGCAGAACAAGCCTGAAGAAATGTGTTGGAGTGTTACAGCAGCAGCACCTGTCAGCCTTTTCCTGACAAGTAAAATAATGTGTAGGATACATTCTTGAGAACATTTTCACCACCATTAGGAGAGAGGTAAGAAAGAAGAGTATTGTGAGGAGACAAGCAAAGAGACATTTTATTATCTTGCTGTGATATTCAGAGCTTCTCTCTAAAATAAAGCAGTGTAGCGTGTACCACAAAAACTGGTAACCTTAGAGACAAATTTAGCCAATGCTTGATTCAATAAACTTTCAGCTAAAGCAGGAGAGCCAGAACATTCAGTTATTTTCACAAAAGAATGATGAATTACATGGTTCCTTACAGATTTTTAGTCCTGTGTTGAAGTTTATTTTATATCCTACATTTCACATAGTCATTATAAGATAGGAACTGTTAAATATAATACCGTATTTTAAATAAGCAGTTACAGTGAAATCTTTTGTTTTGCAAAATGGTGCAAATCGTACATTTAAAGCTATTTACATTGTCAAGTTAATTGTTCTTTCTTTTGGGTTGTAGTAGACACTACTACATTTGTTGGGCTGATGGGTTGACATATTTTTTAATTGGAATGGAAGTGGTACTGCACTTGGACAGATGGGCTTATCTGTTTTTGTAAAAATTGTTTGTGGAAATACAGAAAATCGGAATACTGGTGAAATATTTGAAGGACGTTTTATAGAACAGCATATGAAAAATATGCATTACCCTAGGAAGCTGAGGACCACAAGTGAAGGAACAAGTGACAGTGTAATCAGAATTAAGCAAGCCAAAAGAAAAGGCAGTGTGTAAAACTGATATAGGCAAAACTTTCAGGCTTAAAAGGAACACTGTGAGAAAGCATATCAAATTTTGTAGCTTTGCTTTATCCTACGTTTTTGGGTTCAAGAACTCATTTCTGAGATGGGGCTGGAAGCAAGTTGTAGTCAGATTTTTCCAACAAGGACGTGAGTGACTATCAGTACATTTGTTTTACTAAAAAAAAAAAATCAAGGCCCAGAGTGTAAGATAAGAGCTTAGCAATAACAAATTGGAAGAGCGGGAGATGCAGCTAATTGCAATGAGTGGCACAATGCTTCATGGAGAGCCCTCACCACAGTGGGAAAGTAGAGCAAGGTGCTATTTACCCTGAGTGAAGAAATTAAAATGTGGTTCATAAACAGCATTAGGATGAGACTCTTCTCTGTCATAATATGATGTACTGAGAATAGCATGAGAAGGTTTAATTCCTTTGGTATGCTAATGAGCATTCATTAATTATAGCAGAGACCAAACTTGTGAGGCTGAGCGCCAGACGTGTCCAGTGTTATGTAGATGCACAACGCAACATCTGACAAGAAGACTATGTCAAAGTCTTCTCTTAGGAGTTGACTTGCTTCCCTGTACCACTAGAGAAAAAGGAGTTCAAGAGCACCTGTGGGGGTGGGGATCAGCAGCCCAAAGGCCTTCTTGGGGAGATGGGAGAGAAAGGGAGTTTTGTGATTGAAAGGAAGGATCTGCTTGGCCTTCTTGAGGAACAAGAAATCTTTCAAGGGAAGGGTTCAGGGTGGTTTTTGGGGTTGGAGGAAGCTGGTTCTCAGATCTCCTCTTGTGCTCATGTAGGGCTGTTCTGGAGGGGGTGGGTGATGAAATGCTGCTCTTCAAAAGGAGAAAGGACAGAGTGGAGTTTCCTGAAGTGGGCCTGGGGGTGCGCACATGACTCTGAAGTGTTTGGGAAGTAAATAGGGGTGCTTGACTGTGGGAGAGGGCAACCCCTCCAGTCCTTTACTCACTGTATGCTCGGCAGGGAAAGAAACTGTGGTGGAAACCAGACAGGACCAGCGCTTCTCTGCCCTGTGTTGTGAACCAGCCACAGGCAGAGCACTGTGAGGGACGTACTGCTTATCTAACCATGGATCAGTTATGATTTTTTCCTCATTTTTATACTATTTTATGTTTTCAGTAATGCTGGTTTTTTTCTCCGAGTCTTAAGACACATCACAACTTTACATAATCAGACTAATTTTACATTTTAACTGGGTCAGTGCGTGTATACATGTGTGTGAAGGCAAGTAGTAGCAATTTAAACTGCAGTAGGTGGGGTTGTGAAACTCTGCAAATGCACCGCACAGAAATCTGTGGGAAGCAGAATAGGATTTCTGCTGCCTAGTATTAGGAACAAATAGGCCGATTGGAAGGAAGAAGCTTAGAAAAAGAAAATTTTGATTCTTCTTTTATTCCAAACAGGGCAAAACTGAAGGAGGGAATGAACAAACAAACTCAGGAAACCTTCAAGTCTGACTTAAATAGAATTTTAAGCAACAAAAAATGGAGTTAAAATGAAAATGCTCCTGAAAAAAAAGGGGGGTTATGGGTTGTTCCCACCCCCCACCTACCCAGCACTTGTTTTAAAACAGGAAGAGACCAGCAATCTGCTCTCAAGCTGGTCTATGACAAATCCAACCTGCTATTCTTTGGCAAAGTATTAAAGAAATGCTTTGGGAGAGGAGAGGAGCACAGTCCTTAAACGCAAGCTGCTGTGGATGGACTAAGCAATAGTGAATTCTCAGTAAGGGACCTTCGTGCAGAGTATCCGAAAAGTTCAAAAACCCTACTTGGAGGGTGGTAAAAGAGAACTGCAGCTGAACTGAGCCATCCCTGAACAGAAGGCTTCCCCTTCCTCCCTTTTAAAAACAAAACAAAGCTTTGATTGGGATATTTGACAACTAAATATCTGTTCAAATAGAAGGACTTAAATTGTGAGTCAGGATTGCTCATGGAAGTTATTTCCAGGTTGTTACTATTCTGCGGTTAATTGTTAATATTATTATGCCCACCAAAAGTGGATAATGAGCAGAGGCAGCAGATATTTTCACTCTTGCTATCTCACATGGATGCGCTGCAGCCTTGGGTACCACCCCCCTGCCTGTTACTGGTTGTACCCACAACTGGTAACACATCCAGTGCTGGAGACCATGCTAAAGATTTGTCAGTTCTTAGATTTTTCCCTCTGTATAACCATTATTTAAAAGCATTCCGGATCCAGTGGTGGGAGGGGGTATGGCAGGAAAGGTCTGTGCTGTGGTGTTCTGTTGAGGTGAGCAGATCTCTTAAATGCTGGCTGAAGCCCCTCCTTTCTCCTCAAGAAAAGCTGCTACCAGGCAGACAAGGATATGCTGCAATAGGCAGTTCAATAATTTATAGAAGCAGGTTTTGAAATATGGTGATGGCAAGGCAGAAAAATGTGCAGTGCATCTTTTACACGTGATCCTTAAGGCAGCAGAACTGTCAGAGCTAGACGTATCTTGTGTAAAAACAGCTTCTATGCTTAAATGGCGTGCGGTGCTTTGACTAGAAAGGTTGCTGTGGGTAAGTCCCATAAATATGGTGTATTTTAGAAATATTTCAGGTTTATAAATGTTAACTTTTCTGTTAAGGATTGGTTTCCTATCAAATTGAAAGTCTGCATACATACTGTTGTAGCTAGACTCTCCATCTTCCCAAAGAAACCTTACTGCTGCTGTGCTCAGTCTCCTTTCGTATAGAAAGACCAAGATTTTATTGTTAGTATATCAGCAAGACGTACCTCCTCTGGTCCCAGGGCTTATGGCATGTGCCTGCCATGAGCTTGTGAGATGCCTTCGCTATTCATGAGACGAATCTCTGCTGCGCTCTCTGCTTGTGTAGGCACAGAGACTTGAGCTATGCCTGCGGATTAGTTGCTATAAGTAATGCTTTCCTGCCTATATAACACTTATCTTCCCTGCCACAGCACATTGCATTTTGCCTTAATTGAATTTGCAAACCTCCTGGGGCGGTTTGCACGTGAACACCAGGTGTTGCTGTGTCTCACTTTGAATGGGGCCAAGTGTGCTGCTTAGGTGCATATTAATAATTAATGTAAATCTGCAGTAGCCCCGTGGGGTAACGATGTCCGGCATGTTTGTGCAAAGGGTGACAAATAGTCCCGTGCATGTTTTACTTCTCCACTGTTGGATATGATACAAATCCCATAGCTCTTACTTGTTTGTTTATTTTTAGTGCTTTCAGAGAGTGCGAATTTTAAATTTATTATTGAAGGATTCTAAAATTCAAAATCCTCCATGAGCTGGGCAGTTGACCTGCAAGCAGGTTGTTGCATATGCCCTGCATGAGGAGGACTTCCCAACTGAAGTGGGACAAAGTAAAGAGTCCTCAGGTTCTGCCAGTAAGGACCTGTCTTTGTCAGCCGTTTGATAATGGAGACGATGAACCACTCCTCACGTGCTTTGGCTCTACTGAGGTGATGGATTAAGGCTGTCTGCCATATCTAGCCCCTTCAGTCCATGAAACATGGAAAATAAAAAGCAAACCCAAACTCTTGTGGTAACTCAATTTAAGATTATGTTTTTGATGAAAAAAAAAACCCCTGCAAAAATAAAGGAAAAAAGAAAGTAAAAATAATGTACAAAATAAATTGAACGATAAGCATCTAGTTTTTTACAAAACAGTATCTTTTATACTGTAATCCATCTGTAAAGCTAATTTTAACTGTTAATTAGCATTTTTCATCATACCACTCTTGGTTCCTCTGTAACTGTCATAGTGTGAGTACAGCACACTGGGAAGGTAAGAGAGGATATCTCAGAAATACGGATATGCAAACTGCATTATAAAATAGGGTTAGCAATCAGTTTGAAAGATTTATGAGCACTTTTCTAGAATCCTAGCTGAAGCTTGTAATTTCTACAGATAAATATTGATGTTGTTGCCATAGAAGCCTTAAATTCTTCATCAACTCCTGTTTTGGGTTTTGCTCAGTGGCCAACTTTGGGCTTGGGGGGGAAATACATGAGTATACATTAACTGAGAAGCAAGGAACACCGCGTAACACACACTTATGATGTATCACCCCTCCAATACTGGTCCCAGCTTCCATTAGTCTAAATTTTTCTTGAAGCAACTGCTGAACCCAAGCAAGCTATGTCATTAACCGGCACTTCATCCAGCTACTGCAATAGGACTCTGGAGCACCAAACATTTCATTTGTAGAGGAAGAAAAACAACTTGATGCCTGCTGAGATATCTTGGTATATTTCCATATAAATGTATAAAACATCTTACTACTAATTCAAGATATCTGCTTATTCTGAATATTGGTTTGAAAGGGGATGTTTGGAAGGAGTGGAAACATGTTTTCAGTTCTTTTTCTCTTCTTTATATCACTGGTACAGGCTGCTTATAATGGATGCTGTACTGCATTTATGTTTTGTCCCAATTAACCTGCCACCTTCTCTAAATGAAGCTTGTACAAATGTTGATGTGCATGACCACCAAATGTCACTGCAGCTCGGCACACTTAACAGAGTTGGCTGTTTTATGTTTTCTTTATTATAGCATTAAATCGATTATTTATACATTGATTATTAAAGCAAGGTCATCAATTTAATGCTGTAATAAACTCAGTATTGGGCATAGTTTAGGATATGTCAAGGTACAAAAATACGCATATGGCTGGACATTTCTGAATTGCAGGAACATGAATGAGACAGAGAGGAAAAACTGAACGCTATTTGTGACATTTAATGACCATATTAACATCCCTAATAGTAAATGACAAGGTAATTAAGGTGGAAAAAATACCCCAACAAAAGTAGTTTAAGCAATTACAAAAATGTCATGAAAGTAAAAGAATACATCCAACTTGAGGAGGGGGGATCTTCAGTTGTCTGAGTAAATTGATTATTCAGATTATCAATGTCTCATTTAAGTATCTCTAGCTGTGTAACGTAATATATGAACTGGCATGTGTGACTGTTTTAAGAGATGCAGAGAATTATAAACTCCACTGGGTGATGCAGAAATGTATCTACAGGTGATGCAGGCACTGCAGATACAGAATAGATTAATATGGATGATAAAAAAAAAAAGAGAATGAGGTTTTATACAGTTGCTGCTCTGTGGGAAATCTGTGCTGGACCCAGATTACTCGACTATCTAAACCTTAACCTAAGGTGCTTATGTATGGAGAGGAAGATTATACTTGATGTAATAGTATATTTATAAGAACTCTCAGTTTGCAGTCCAAAAAGTTGGGTGATCTTATAGCAAAGTTGGTAAGAAGACAGAGATACAGAGATCTAGTTCTGCTACTGTGTTGTGAAGTCTCTAGGTAAAAATACGGACAAGCTCCCATGTCACAGTAGCTGCTGTATCTGCATGTGCCTTCTCTGTATCTCGATTTTCCAGTTAATTCTGGGCGGCATAATGTACCCCTGTGATGTAGAAGTACAGGACATAACATGCTCAGGTACTAGGGGCAGGAGGGTAAGACAAAGCTAGTGAAACTGGAAAGATCATAGAATCATAGAATGGTTAGAGTTGGAAGGGACCTTAAAGATCATCAAGTTCCAACCCCCCTGCCATGGGCAGGGACACCTCTGACTACAGCAGGTTGCTCAAAGCCCCATCCAGCCTGGCCTTAAACACTTCCAGGGATGGGGCCTCCACAACTTCCCTGGGCAACCTGTTCCAGTGCCTCACCACCCTCACAGTAAAGAACTTCTTCCTAATATCTAATCTAAATCTCCCCTCTTCCAATTTAAAACCATTACCCCTTGTCCTATCACTAGACTTCCTGACAAAGAGTCCCTCTCCAGCTCTCCTGTAGGCTCCCTTCAGATACTGAAAGGCTGCTATCAGGTCTCCCCGGAGCCTTCTCTTCTCCAGGCTGAACAGCCCCAGCTCTCTCAGCCTGTCCTCATAGGAGAGGTGCTCCATCCCTCTAATCATCTTAGTGGCCCTTCGCTGGACCTGTTCCAACAGTTCCATGTCCTTTCTATGTTGAGGACTCCAGAGCTGGACACAGTACTCCAGGTGGGGTCTCACAAGCGCAGAGTAGAGGGGGAGAATCACCTCCCGTGCCCTGCTGGCCACGCTTCTTTTGATGCAACCCAGGATACGGTTGGCTTTCTGGGCTGCCAGCGCGCACTGCCGGCTCATGTTGAGCTTCTCATCCATGAGCACTCCCAAGTCCTTCTCCTCAGGGCTGCTCTCCAGCCATTCTCTGCCCAGCCTGTATTTATGCCTGGGATTGCCACGTCCCAGGTGTAGGACTCTGCACTTGGCTTGGTTGAACTTCATGCCATTTGCATTAGCCCACCTCTCAAGCCTGTCCAGGTCCCTCTGGATGGCATCCCTTCCCTCCAGTGTGTCAACCGCGCCACCGAGCTTGGTGTCATCGGCAAACTTGCTGAGGGTGCACTGGATCCCACTGTCCATGTCTTCAACAAAGATGTTAAATAGCACTGGTCCCAGTACTGACCCTTGCGGGACACCACTCGTCACTGGCTGCCATGTGGACATTGACCCATTAACCACAACCCTTTGAGTGCGGCCATCCAGCCAGTTCCTTATCCACCGAGTGGTCCATTCATCGAACCCGTGACTCTCCAGATACATTTTCTTTTTGAACTAATACACCTCCTCTTGTGAAAAAGGGCAAAAATCTGGAAAATGAAGCTTCTGGAGGGTGTCTCTGACAATATCAGCAGTTTTCATGCTTTAGAGCACGAGACATATTTGTGTTCAGTTCTGTGTGCCACTAATGACTGTTTGCAAAGAAAGGAGAACTGATAAGACCTGACCTGTACTTGCTTCCAAGGGACCAAGCCGCAAAATACACAGCTGTAGAAAGAGTTTCTTTTAGGCTTCCAGCCATGATATTTCTGCCTGGAATGGAGAAATTTTACGGTTGCACTGAGTAGAGCTGAAATGCTGGTATTAAAAATGGATTTCAGGATCAAAAGTAAGTGATGCAACTGATTTTGGGTGGGCTATGATGCCTTGACTGTCAGAAAGAAGGGTTCCAAATTCTGTGTTCATGCCTGGATGAAAAAGCCAAGTGTCCAGACTTAATATGCAAATAAGTCAGCTATACCAGCTGTTTTCAGCTTCTATCGTCAGCTTCCAAATGTCAAGCTGTTGAAAGGCTGCAAGAAAAACATCTCAGCTGAAGTCAACGGCAGCGTTTAGTGCTGTAGGGATTCGGAAGTGCAGCATGGATGCCCAAAGCATCTCGATTTCTTGATTTAAAGCTGGGGCCTTAGTGAGGGGACCTGAAGGCAATAAAAACCTCAGCTTAGTAGGTGGGGAGCAATCCTGCAAGCCAAAGGGCCTTCTCTTAAATTTTTTGTTAGTTACCTACCCCCAAAAAATGAGGTTCCCCAAGGAACCAGAGGGATTTGGTTCATACATGGCTTAAAACTCGCAGCTCAGAGGTTTATTTCTGTAGTAACGTTGATACCACAGGGCTCATTCAGAGCTTACATCCTGCCCTTGGCCCCCATAAATGCACTGGTTGCTCTTGGGCAGGTCCTGAGATAGCCTTCTCTGTACCAAGATGAAAACGCTACCTCAGCCTGTGGGAAACAGCCTTGTGGTCAGGACCCAAGATCCCACAGTTTCCTGCACTCTTCACAAATGTCCTGTTTATGCAAACAACCCTGATCCCTCTACTCCTTGGATTCTGCTGTGTAAATGTGCATAATGCTCCTGTCTTGTCATCTCCCTTTTTTTCACATGCGGTGTTGTTTTACAGCTCTGGAACAGGATTGCATCTTGCTAAATAGCTGAAATAATACTTGGGAGTTGTTTATCCCACTCACCTCCCTGACACTCCCCCTTCTCAGTTTTCTTTCTGTATTTTAATTATTCTGTTATTTGATGTTTGTATTTTTCCTTAACATGCATCCTAGTCCTTTTCAGACAGAGAAGCTGAATTGTTATCTTTATGGATGAAAGCGTTTTGACAAAGTTTTTCAAAAGAACATGGCTGAAACAAACTTCTAACTCTCTCCAGGTGAATGCAATAACACTTTATTGCACATCTCAAAATGCGTACAACATGAAACTAAAATTCTGCTGGAGATCATAAACAATAACAACCTTACTTTTATGACAAAGTACAGTGCCTGAAGAAAAATATCCTGACAATTGACCTGTTCTGTTCCTCCTCCCTCCCTGCACGTGTACCCGACTTTGGTCCTTCAAAACTAGAGAGGGCTGCGACATGAGCTCCTGAGCCTGTTACAATGCAAGAAGGGTGCCAGGAGGAGGGGGCCAGTCTTTTTTCAGTGGTACCCAGTGATAGGACAAGGGGCAATGAGTATAAAATCGAATATAGGAAGTTCCATCTCAACATGAGGAGGAACTTCTCTCCTTTGAGGGTGGCAGAGCACTGGAACAGGCTGCTCAAAGAGGTGGTGGAGTCTCCAACTCTGGAGACATTCCCAACCCACATGCACGCCATCCTGTGCAACCTGCTGTAGGTGGACCTGCTCTGGCAGGGAGTTGGACCAGATGATCTCCAGAGGTCCCTTCCAACCCTTAACATTATCTGATTCTGTGAAATATACAGCACAGAGACTTTTGATAGATAGTTCAGGAAGAGATAATCTGTCAATGTAATTTGTTTCTATAGCAATTAGTTTAAAAAAAACCACAAAAAACCTTAAGGGTAAATTTTTCTCAATATACTTGCATTGAAAACACGGTCAAGCAAAAGATTATCCTGCTGAACTGATCGTCTTGACATCTTTGCAGTTGGTTTTCTGTGTGTTAATAGTAGCTGGGTTTCCTTTCCAAGTCTCTCATTCAGCACGACACTTAAATTTAGAGCAGCTAATGGGAGGAGTATGGAAATTGTCCTCTCGCTCCCTCTCTGTTACCCCTACTTAGCGCTGTGCCTGTGCTTTCTGCCAGGATGGTTATCCTTGCTGCACCCCACTATCAGCCCTGCAGCCGAGAGCTCTGCAGTGGTGTTTTAACGAGCATAAATCCTGCTATGCCTGAGGTATGTGGCTTTATAAGAGGTCTTGTAACAGTGTCAGTGGTTCTCAAAGTGCTGCATTCAAAGCCCTATGAAGCCAGCAGGAACCTTTCAGTTGCCTTTGGTTCAGACCTGTCCTCCTCTCTCATCCTCATGTCCCTGCCCAAGCCTGGTACAGATCGTACCTGACAACCCAGAAGGAACTATGTTGGTCTTATTACAAAATACTGAGCAAATACTCCAGAGTTCTTTTCTTCCCTTTGAGAGGAAAAAGAATCCCCTATTATATTTACAAAGGTGCTTTTTCCAGCATCTGAAAGTGCTAGAGGAGAGGTTCAGGGTTTTAGTGAGCTGCACTTAAGAGAGGCCAGTACAAACTCTAATGGGGATTTTGGGCATTGATGGGCACAGTACTGTTCTCTCACTGCAGATACTTCATGTGAGACAATAACTTCTTATGTGGCTTATTCTCTTCTGGAACTGGGGAGATCTCTCTTGCTGTATGCTATGCGCATGCTTTTTCTGCCAGAATGAAAATAAAAAGCATGGGAATCCAAGACTTGCTTACCCATTCATAAATAACCTCTCTAAAGAGGAATGATCAGGGTTACTAAGGTTCGAGCCAATATTTAGGAGATTTTTCTGACTTGTGTTAACAGTCGTCTTAATGCATTTCTGGCCATAGAGAAGCACAGCTCTTCCAGCATGAAAGACCAAGCTACTGTACTCAGTGAAATAGCAAAGATAACTTAGCTTGGAAAAACAGAGTTTACATCATAAATTTCCAAATATATCACAGATTTACTTTTGATTCAGTAAGAAGAGCACCTAACTACTAGGACTTCTGTTTGCCCATATGCAAAGCAGAGGAATAGGCACACAGTGCTGTGAAAAAGCACAAAAAAGGAGTGATTTATTTACCTTAAATACTTAACTCTAATGTATCGGCATATTACCTATTTATGTTGTACCAACAGAGTTTTTGTGGGGGCAAGGGCAAAAGGATTAAGCAAAATAAACTGTCTGAATTATACGTATGGTTAAATATTTATTGATTCTTAGGGTATTTATGTTCAGAAGTGCAGTCGGTTAGCACTGTTGATTGCACTCCGTTTTATCAGAAGGTGGGAATAAAAGGCAAGAGAAACTCATCACTACCTTGATACTCCCAGCTGAGCATCTCCTTCTGGGTGCCTGGCGAGACTATGGTATGGGATGGGAGCTAAACACACCGATGTGGGTTTCTCCTAGTGGTGGTCATCCTCAATGGCGACAAGGTTGAGTGTTGTGTGGAACAGGAAATGTTCAGTAGGAGATGAGAAGGAAGAAAAAACAGAGACCATGGTAATTCAGTGGCCCAGAGAAAACTTTCCAGACAAAACAGCTGTTTCCTTCAGTGGCTGCAGAATTTAATCCCGTATCTGTTGTGGTTGTTGCCTGTTGCATTCCTCTTTGTTTTAACATCTTGTTTTGAAATTTTATCATAGACTCACTGGAACAGAAAAATAACTGTTTAACTTTCCTCCTGCCTGCTGTTGTCCACAGTTCCCACCTCCTGTATACTAGTGAGGGGTCAGATCCTTTATATTTCCCTTTGCCATCCTGATGGGGTAGGTAGGACATAGCTAACTCACAGTGCTGGCTTCCGTCTAACTGCTTTGATTTTCCATCTCTATCTGCCCTAACACCTTTTTTTTTTTTTTGGTAAGAGGCTGTACTTGTCAGCTCTCTTAGATGGGAGATGACCAGGAAGAATAATTGGGAATGCAAATCCGGGAATGCAAATGCCTAAATGCTGTGGGAAAACCTGCTCCTGCACTCATGATGTTACCCATGGACAGAAATGACTTCTAGTTGGTATCTCCGATGCTGAATGACATAGGCTGTTTAAATGAATCCATTTTGCAGGCTACCTGTGGCAGTATCACTGCAGTGTAAATAGAGATTTTGGTTCCCTTTTGCTCTTTCTAATCAGTGACTAATTTTAAACAGTCTCCGTGGAACCAAAAGCTTCCTCCCCCTTGGCAGTGTTAGGGCTCGTGGTACCTACCTTGTGCAGAAGGGCATGTGGGATCCAGAAGTGAAGCATCCCTAAGCGGGATGTCTCCTCTCTAGTGCACTGGAAGCATGGCCATCATTGTGCATCAAACTCCCAACTTTAAAAATGGACATTGAGTCTGGTCTTGAGTTGGTCTGGTAGAGAAATTATCAGAGAGTTGATCTGTTGTTTGGTCCTAGTTGTGTGAAGTACTTTTCACGTTCTGTGCAGGTGGAGGCTTTAGCTGGTGTTTCTGAGGACACTTTTTCAGAATGAGTAGGAAAAAAGTTCTCTGGGTTCTTTGCAATGAAGTGGTGTTTCATCTCCAGACTCAAGAAAACCCCTTTCCTTGGTATTTATATGGACAATTCTGCCCATATAAGAGATTTAAATGCTGTCTCTTCAAGAGATCGAAGGTCTCTGACAGCAATAATCAGTGCTATAAAAAATGAAGTATGGTTTTCAAGACCTGTTCATCCTTACGCGTTTCTCAGTGACATCCCTGCTGTCTCTTTAGGAAGCATCTCTTGATGAACACGTTGTTTTTCCTCCTGCTGTTGACAGGTCTGTTTCCTGCCAAAAATTTATTTTCAGGAAACATACTTGTATAATATTTTGAGCTCTTTATCCTGATGAAAACTAATAAGACACACTACGCTAATGCTCCCTCGTTTTATATTTGATGGGCATTCAAAACTTATAGCCTCCTGCTGTATTCATTTACAGTCTCCCCTAGCAATCGATACCATGAGCCAAATTCCCCGGGAATTATGGCCACTTTGTACTGTGCTGCTACTATAATCTTGTCTTAAAGCCTGCTTAACTTCGGTGGATCAACTGCGTTGATTTGCCAGAGCCACAGGGGCTCAAGGTAAGCCACCTCTCTGCTCATGACATGGGTCGATCAAGGAAAGCAAAATAACCAGAATACTGGTGGGGTTGCATTAATTTTCGGCTGTGCCAGGGATACCTGCGGGGCCCCGTGTCCTGCTGTTTTGGAGAGATGTCCTTAGAGAGGAGGCGGAGGGAGGGCAGTAACAGGATTTGTTCTGTCTGTAATGGCTTTGAGTAGAGAACCTTGAAGATGCTTTGGTTTGCATGTTAATCTAGAATTGTCCTACCATTTTAATGGCTCAGGCTTGTACTCACAGGACACATACCTATGCGAATGAGGGCTTTTGTACAACAGGGATGTGTAAATACAGCTTGGTAGAAGGTTCAGTAAAAATAGTATAAAATAGCAAGTAATTATTATTTTTTTTTTAATAACAAAAGTGACAGAGGCCCTTAGGGGCAAATTCACCCACTCTTGTTTGAAAAATCCATTTATCAGATTTTGACATCTCATTCACTCTGCATCTCCTGTGCACAGGGCACAGTATATGTTATAGGCAGGTTTTTCCATCTCACTGACGAGGGCTTGACAGAGAGGGCGATAACAGACTCGCTCCTATGAAGACTAGTAACAGCCCTATGGATTCCCTCTTTTCAAAGCCTCATTTGGTGTTTTGCATGGATGTGAATTAGCACTATAGCCAGCAAAAAGAGGAAGTCACACAGTCCAGCTTCTTCTGCACATGCTCTCCTCCACTCTGAAACAGTCCCTTCTGGATGGGACTACAGGGTGCAATTGATCAACTTCTACCTGCAGGTATGTTTACGGTATGAGTCTTGAGAAGATTATTACTGGGCAAGTAAAAAGGCTAACCATGTGTTATGCACAGTTATGCTGATTGACGAAGTGACACAAATCTTGTTACTTGCAGTCAGTAGTGTGGATGTGATGGCTCTGAGTTGGATTCTCCGCTTTCTACCATCTGCTGTAGGTAATTCGGGATGCAAAATCCTGAAAGCAGAAAGTGCTTCACCCAAAATGTCTACAATGCTTAGTGATGTTGTGTTATAATTTACAGCAATCTAAATGAGCTTTCAGAGGGAATATATAGTAAATCTGATGTTCCCCCAAAGCAGGATTCTTACCAACAACATGTGATAATTGTTGCCTTGGGGTAGATTTGTGAAATTAGGCTACTAAACACTAATGCGTACGTGTAGCATACTGATTCTGTTACTAGTTTGCCTAGTATAATTTTTCCATTTAGTTCCCTTGTTACCAGATCTGCAAATGCAAAACCCTATTTGGGAAAGCAGGGGAAATGATGGAAAGAGGAGCTCACTTTGAACATGCACACCCATGATTTACATGCACAAAATTATTATCCTTTGTAAATGAGGTCCTGGATTTCTTGAATATGACTTTCATCTAAGGCAACATAGATGTGCATTTCATTCCAGTGTCCAGAAGCAACACAGTTGATTGTACCCTGAGGTTTTGCTTTGCTGAATAGGCCTTCACGAGCCCAGCAGCACGTATGGCGCTTCAGCAAGCAATGTAGATTCTCAGAAGTTAATGTAGGAGGAACCATTAATCTGGCCTTCTTTTTATTCCCTTTCTTTATCTTACATCCATTTAGTGAATAAGTGGACTTTAATCCAAATAGCTTGGGGTTATTTAAAAGATAAGATTGTCTAGAGAATATGCTTCTGGAAGGAAACCAGTCTTGATTTGCAGGGATCAGGAGAAACTTTCCGTTCCACTTTTCCCTAAGCAAAGAAAAAAATATCAGATAGGATTTGGTGAAGAGGTGACATTTTTAGAGATGTTAAAGTTTCTCTCTTGGATCAAGTAGTCAGGGAAGCCGAAGGAGAAAAATCAGCTGGTAATTTAGTGGTGAGTAGTTATTGAACCGTGCATATGATTTAGCTGTAGAAAAGGCTATCGGTATCAGTGAACATACTACTCTTCTATTCAGCATGCTCAGAGATGAAAAATACACATGCTAACACCCCAGTATAGTAACTGTTACCTTTTCTAGGGGAACAACGTAGAATGAAGATATATGATTAAAAGAGCCACTTCCATGGGCATAGAGGTTGTTTAAAGATGTTCTATTAAATGCTTGGAGTAAATGTAAATAACTTTTTTTAAAAGTTTTTTCAGAAGGGGAAAAAAAGTTGTCCAGGTAAAACAGCAATGTAAAAGACACCATTAGGAGTAATAAAGACACCCTTTAAAACATGAATAATATGTAATAATGGGTAAAGTAGAAAAAACCTAAGTTCTGGTAGTTGGAATGTATAACCACAGCAGATGGATTGGAAAAGGTTTGAAGGTATGGCTTCCTGAAGGCCTAAAAGCTGACGATGGAAACCTTCACAAAACCTGGTGAGGCAGAGAGCCCACAGGATGCCAGCGGGGTCGAGGTGGAGGTCAAGGAGGGGTGATAAGGGAGCATTGTGGACAAGGGCATTGGATCTCTGCACGAGAGTTCACGGCAGAGGTGGGACCCGCACCAGGCTTGAGACCTCAGTAGAAATGTTTTTAAAGCAAATCAATAAGATTTACAGTTACAAATTGCCAGGTCCAGGTGCTTTTTGCCCTAAAGCTCTCTGAGGAATTTAAATGTAAAACTGATGAACTATTACTAGCGGTATGTAATGTTTACATATATCTTAGTGGCAAAGGGGAAAATGGGAAACAACACCAATCTTTAAAAGCCCGTAAGGAGCAGTGGCTGCATTGCAGGAGACCTGATTTCTGCATCCGACATGGAAATGTGAACCATAGAAAGAAAGGGATGGAAAGACCCATGGATATGGGTGACAAAGTGATGAAGAGGTGCCACTAATTTTGCAGAATTCCCTGCTGCGGTAAGAGCCAAAGTATGCACACAGGACCGTTCCATCAGTCTTAGCATCATGTGCATGGATTTTTAGCAAGGCCCTTCACCCAATTTCCTTACTGACCTGAAGTTTTATGCCATAGAACAACAACGAAACTATTTAAAAGGTAGGAAACAAAGGTGGGGGATGAATTATCAGGTTTTAGTTATCCCAGCAAAAAATCCACTGGGATCTGTTCTGCTCAAGCTATTCATAAATGGTCAGAAAAAGAGACTAAAAATGAAGCCAAGAAAACAACTAGGCTGATGATAAAAAATTGCTTTGTTCTGACAAATCCAAAGCTGACTGCCAATACGTACAGAAGGATCCTGCAATCCTGGATGACTAGGCAATAAAATTGCAGATAAAATTCAGTGGCAATAATGCAAAGTGATGCATAGAGGGGGAAAATTGGTCTACTTTTGTGCATGGTAGGCTCTAACTGCACTATTACTATGCAAGGGAGAGATGATGAAGCCGTTCTGGTTTGTTCTCTGGATACTGCGTGGAGTTCGACAGCAAGAAGGGCAAGTAAAGCACTGGGGTACTATCTAGGAGGCATAAAACATACGGAGGAAAACATTATTATGCAGTTGTAGAAATCAGGTTTTTGGAAAGCCGTCCAGAAATCTTGAATGCCATGTGTGTTGTTATCCTCCCTCAAAAAAATGTGGTAGAACTAGAAACACTGGTAGTTAGAAATGTGGAATATTTACTTTATAAAGATGATGCACGAAGCAAGTAAATATGTATGTTCTCAACATCTAAATCTTGAGACCTTAGTCAACAAAGATTTGTAAGAAATATTTACCAGAAAGCATATGTATCAGAATTGGCCAACACTGTGAGTAAATAATACTGCATTGTTACGACCGTTACTAAACCAAGTGGAAATCTGGAGAAATTTGGTCTAACAAGGTTGGTTATTGTTCCAGATAGAGTTCATGCATTTTAAGACAAAATGTATCTATCAGTTTGTGCATTTTGATCCAAAATTTTGTACCAAACAGGCATGAAGGATCTGCTGTGAGAGAGGTCATGCATGCTAGGTAAATGGAGAGAACTGGCATAGCTGGCGTTACATGAAGAGTTAACAATTTGTTAAGGATGAGAGGAAATACTCGGTTTGAGAGATGTTGTACCCTACAGATGGTGGCATTTTTGCATTACTTTCTAATGGTCTAGCACTGTTTTCCTTGCTGTTTATTTCCACAAATGCTGTCTTTGAATTCCTGCTACGCCAGGCACATGCCAAGTGGTACAACGATACTGCTCCCTGGAGTGTCACTGTTAGAGGGTCTAATCCCTTGTGTAACATCACGGTAAATGTCAAACTACTTCACTGACACCCAAGGATGTTCCCAGTGCTTTATAATTCTCCTGTAATTTCCAGACCTTTCAGCACTGTACTGTGCAACAGTCTGACTTACTTCAAAATAAAACAGCAATACAAAACAAGCAGCAGAGTGGTATTTTGCTATACAATTGCAGATAAACTAAGTAAAATTAATTAAAATTAACTCTAATTAAAGTTTAGATAAGCCAATAGAAATCTAGGTTATGAAACATTGTTTAATACCATGATTTGTTTGATTTCATTTTACTGATTTGCATGGTATAATTTATAAGGAACCCCTAGTCCTGGCATGGAATTGTATGATAAATCACAGCTAGATGAGGCAAACTGGAAGTTAATACAACATTAAATAATGTGCAAATGTTTTCCATTCCATGAGACTCGAATGGAGAAATGCTAACGCATGCTCTAAACTGCCTCTTTCATCATGCTCTTACACAGTGTTAATACATTATTAGAATAAAGTAATTTTTCAATTATTATACCGAATACCACCCATCTGTTATGGAGCAAAGAGTGAATTGAGGAAAATGAGATATAGAAGCAAAGACTTTTCAAATGGAAAACGGAGGTCAGTTTATATTGCACGTAAAAGTAAAATAGACATAGTCTGTGGCACTTGGACAATATATATACACCTAGAAATGCGAATTGTCATTAATCTGTTAGGACCCTTGAATTGAAGCCCTCCTGACACAGAAGTAAACAAGAAAGAATTGCTATTCAGCATCCTCTGAGGGAGACCGGTCTGCTTAAACCCCCCAGTGGAAATGTCTCAAGCCAGGTGGCCTTACAGCTCGATAGCTGGGGTACAACGCTTATAATCTCCGCAGCTCAGCAAATCCTTGTGATGGAGCAGTTATTTCTGTTCCACAGTTTAGGATCAGACTATCTTACATGTGCTTGAGAACTTACCTACCTCTTAAATTAACAAGGTACACGAAGTTTTCTGGACACTTAGAGGTATTTCCGTCATTCCAGTTCAGTTGCTTCTTATCTAGTGTGCAGGAATTTGATTGTCTCTTTGTCTGGTGATATCTCTCTGAGACATGACTTACAGAGTCATGGAGAGATGGGGTTGAGTTGGACGTGCAACATGGGTTAGAATTCAGTTTCTCATTAACAACACAGTTAGTTAGGTGAGTGGACATGTCTGCCCAGTTGAAAATGTACATAATTTTAAAAGATTTTGGGTAAAAAGCACTATGTGATATAATTTATTTCTTATTGCTGCCAAAATGAGGGAGATGTGCCCACTTTACCCCTTACATAAATCCTAAGAAACAAAGTTGGAAAATTACCAAAGATAATTTAGTTTTGAAAGACGAAAAGAAGGTAACTTACAAGCTTTATTTTTACATATGCCTAAAAACAACTAGTTGTTGAAAGGTTTTGCTCTTGAAACCAGATTTTTGTTTCAATGCAATCTATGTTTCCTCAGAGACAAAAAGTAGCAGCATGTCTTTGGCTTGGGCCATTTCTAGAAGACTGAAGAGATCAGGAGAAAGTTATTTGAAAACCTTTTTTTAAAAGGCTAAGCTTTGGCATGGGTAAAGGCAGTTCTACAAAGGAAACATTCCTAAAATCGCTCTAAATGAAATGAGGATGAAAGAAGGTGCTCAGGAATATATATCACTGTTCACAGGTGCTTTAGACCCAAGCAGAACTGTGGGTAGTGTACAGCAGAAATGGCTTGTGGCAGCAGAAGACCATGGGGCTAATTCTGGTCCTGGCAAAGTGCACTTCCCCTTGTCTGGGAGCACTTTGGCCAACTCGGCAGTGGCTTTACAGCTCCTGCTGTGAGACAAACAGTACATACGATGCTCTCTGAAGCAGCAACAAGCCTAAACTGACATGTCTCAGCTGTCAAATTGGTTTGTTGGGGCATTTAAGACATGAGAAATGTGCTTACAGTTATGATATATGTAGCCTGTTGTCCTTTGCCTGAGCTTCACTTGAAAGAACCAGCCTCCCTTTTGCTATAAACACCCCCATGGTTGCTTAATTAAAGGAGATGACAAGCTAAAGCCTTAGAGGAAATGCATCTTGGATTTGTGTTCTCCTTCTGATACGTACTCAAGGACAAGGCAGCATGGAAGCCTGCATTCGAGTACAGAAGCGGTCCTTTCGGTGAGTGGGTAACTTAAAGTCTACACAAAAGGGAAAAGATGCTGTGAAATTACTACCTTTAGATACATATTTATGCACGTCAAGAAAGAGAGAAATGCATTTCATGAGAGGTACTTGAAGGAAAATGGAGTTTGGTATTTTGTAGCCATACCTGGTTATTACTACTGGATACATGATAGTAAATCAAGGATTTTCTTTAATGGATCAAAAATGAAAAATAAACCCTGAATTAAGATTTAAAAAAAAAAAAAAAATCGTTAAAAGATCTTACTTAACAAGGGCACAACAGATCTGGTTTCCTCATGTCTGTGCTATGAGAGAATTCTACAGCTTCTTGCAGAAATTCAAGGCATGATTACAAAACTCTTGACTTTTGTCCTCTTCAGGGAAAGGCCTGGCTGTAAAAGCAATGAAAATCACCATGTTTTGTTGTTGGTTTTCTGTCTAATGACAGCTTGGTGTCTGAGATTAGGCGGTCTAAAGGTATCACCTCAGCTCAAGATCTCTACAAATCATTGAAAATTGCTCTTTTTTCAAGATATGGAATAGAAGTCTTTGATTATTTAAAATTTTGGATGATTCTTATAGTGCAGGGTTGCAGTCTGTAGTGAAATGCTTGTGCTTCAAAAATCCCCTCCCTCCTTAAAAAGCAGCTAAGGAAGCTCTGTCAGCCTGCCTGCTCTGTGCTCAACTGAGAAACATTCAGCTAAATTAAATATTGCATCTTTTAAGTGTAACTCAGGGATGTGGGCAAGGGCTAGATCCGAAATTGCCTAGCAAAAATAAAAAGTGAGAGCACTAGAGGCAATTGAAACTCAAAAAGGCCATGTGGATACAATAAATTGTTCAAAACTCTGGTTTTCTGTATAGAACCACCCTCAGAGATCTGTATCTCAACCTGCATCTAACACAAGTAAGAAAAAAAACCCCCAGTAAATAAGATTTTAATTTTTTTAAAGGTTTTAGATACCCATAGGAGTCCTTGTAAGAATAAAGTTTGTGTGTGAAAAAACAAATTCTGTCCCTGTCAGTATGTCTCTGGCCCCTACTGCATCCGGTTCCTGCACATTTTTTCATATGACCCTTAGGGAGACTTCTAGTGCAGAAACTGCAAACACTTGTGAATTAGGAATATTTCCTTTATTCTCATGCTCATTTAAAATATTCTCTCAAGCAGTTAATAATGTTTATTTGTTTTTGTTTTGATTATTAAAGTTTATAAGATTTGAATACTTTAGAGAATGGGTAAAGCTGTTTTCTCAGTGCAGTGACGAATGGAAATATAATAGCATAAATTAAATGAGATGTGGAAAGTTTATCTTTTGTTTTGTGAATCTGTTCATTTGCAATGGCTGAATTAGTTCATTTTGCATTTTGATAGAACATCTTATTCAATCTTGGAAACCAAGTACAGTACATTTTTTTTCTTTATTAAAGGTGTCTCGTGCAGTATACACCATTAGTTTGAGTGGTAGATGGTTTTGTCAAAGGGAAAGGTCCAGGGGCAGATTCTCACCTGGCTTTGCTCTGGATTATATATTTATATACATCTGTCTGTGGAATTACACTGGTTTTTTCGCTGTAATTCATAAAGGCAGACTGCAGTGAATCTATTTGCTGTTTTTGTTGAGCATGTCAATACTTTACCTCGCTGAACGATTCTTACGTATGTAAGTGCTGCAGGTCACTATCTGGTCCATCACTCTTCTACTTTTGTTTTGCATCAGATTGGACTCTTATGACTATATTCTTTCCCAGGATCCTCTACAAATATACCTCTTCACATTTCCCTGAAGTTTGATCAGTCTGTCATTACCAAAGTGCACAATATTTCTAGTTATGGATGTTTGAAGGGCCTCTGAGAATTCTGTTGTGTGAAACATTCTTAGGAAAAAAAAAACAAAATAACTTCATTAAATGTAACATGTTTGATCTAGTTATGTTATCATCCTAGGGGGTTTTATGTCTCTATATATCTATATTTGTAAGCATAGCATATATATCTATCTCCCAGTTAATTGATCTAGTTCGTGTTGTTATCTGTGTTCAATGTGGACCATTGTAGTTGAGGATGTAGCAAAGAAAGTATTTTATAGTTTCCTGACATCCTTTGCCTTTGTTTTTTCACTTTATTTGTCCTTTGAAGCTGGGAACTGTGGCATCCTTTCTGACCTGCTGACACAAAATTTATTGACAGCCTACCTAAAGAAAAGGCTGATGGATAACAGGAATAGGAGAAGGAAGTTTGATGGATGACTTGAATCTCAAAAGTCTGTGATCAGTCCAGCAATCCTCTTTGTCTGTTATTTGCATAATTCAGAAATCACATTAGTCCTTTCTTTTCCTCGTAGCTAATAAATCAAATGCACTGGGAACAATGTGCATCCAGGTAGTGTGCTGCACAGCCTTCTGGACTGTGGGACTGGGTCAGCAGGGCTGGGGCTATGTCATGGAAAGAAAAAGGTGTCCTTTTCAGGGTTTGGCCTCCAGCCTCGTGCTTCCCGTTATCTGCTTTTATAGTTGTCATAAGCATTTTTACACAGGCATTGAAGACAAATCATATGAACCAGAACTCTCTTTCTAGGTTGCTTCTGATGGAGGTATGTGCCAGTTCTTACTTGGATAAATTAAATAGTTGGCCTAGATTTCATTCAACAGACCTGATCTCTCTGTTCCCTCCATGTTCCATGGCTCACTTGGATTGATTAATCCTAGAAATACAGGAATACTCGTGAAATTTTTTGGGGTTGTTTTTTTTTGGGGGGGGGGAGAGGATTTCATTCTAATTTACCAGCTTAAATATCTAAAGTAACTGCTCAATAATAAAGAAAGCAGCATGAGAAATGGGAACAAACTCTCTGATTACTGTCTTTCTGAAGGATTCTCCTCAGCAGGACGTATGACCCCTTGCTACTTACCTTTCTTTCCCACTGACTCTTGAATTACTTTTTGTCTGTTGTGTAAATCTACGGCAATACCTGGAATTCATTCGGACGGATGGCTGCCATGGCTGGCCATGCAGGGCACTGTGAGGGAGCCAAGGAGAGCAGAGGAGCATCTCTGGATGCCCAGGGGACTTCTAAATGGGATGATGAGGCTCAGGGGGTAAGACCAAGGCCTGGGGTGGAGGCTGGTTTGGTTTGGCATCAGGTTTTACTGGGTAGTTTTTCAGCTTCTTGTAGACCCACAAGGACTGAAAAGTTTCTTCTATCAGTATTCAGGCAAATCTGCTGGTTTATTTGCTGCACTGAGTTTTGACTAAGAATAAATTTCAGAAATTGGCACATTTTAATGCAGCTGGCAGATTTGCAATTTATCAATACAATTTGGATGTGGTGTAGATTACTTTGCACAACACCAGCACATGCTTTCTATTTTTTTTCTTTCTTTTTTCTGTTTTCTTTTTTCTGTTTTTGTTTGTTTGTTTCTTCTCTTTTCTCTCTTTTCTCTTCTTTTTTTTTTTCTTTTTTGAGTGGTCACAGATTTCCAAAAACTTCTTAATCTTTCATTTTATGTTGTTTAAAACCTGATATACAGTAGGGTATTTATTTGTAAAACATTCCTAAATCATATTAGCTCACAGAGCAGCAGGAAGAGGAGAGGGTTCTCACACAAGTAAGAAAAAAAATTCATAAAAATCTTTCTTTTCTTCTTGGTGCTTACTGCAAGTTTTATATCTATGCATATTTTGTAACATCATCTATAATTTAGCTGTTGGTGACTGCCAGCTGTTGGTGACTGTGTGAATGAATAAAATATAGGAATAGGTAATCCAGAGGAATATAAAGTCCCTGTTTTTTAGGAAGATTCAAGTGTAGATCACAGTTTTTTAACAGGTTTTATCTTCCCTCCCTGGGTGGTTAATGAAAATAAAAGAAAATCCAGACACGGTGCTCAACTGTGAACACTGAAATAAGTTTTTGATCATGGACCAGAGGAATGTGCAAACATAGCAGGTGAAGGGACTTGGCCAAGCACAGATGTGGAAGATCTTGTTTGCAAGAGATGGAAATGCTTCAGGGTAGGCAATCCCAGGCTTAGGACAATGGTGGTGAAGAGTTGCAAAGTATGTGAACGCCAGGAGCTGGAGGGATAGGGTTGACCAGCTCTGCTGGTCTTGCTGACAGCATGCACCTACCCTTTCTCTGAGGACCATATCTAAAAGCGATGCGTGTCGGGTCTTGCACTTGGGTCACAACAACCCCAGGCAGTGCTACAGGCTTGGGGAGGAGTGGCTGGAAAGCTGCCTGGCAGAAAAGGATCTGGGGGTCCTGGTGGACAGTCGGCTGAACATGGGCCAGCAGTGTGCCCAGGTGGCCAAGAAGGCCAATGGCATCTTGGCCTGTATCAAGAATGGTGTGACCAGCAGGAGCAGGGAAGTGATTGTGCCCCTGTACTCAGCACTGGTGAGGCCGCACCTTGAGTACCATGTTCAGTTTTGGGCCCCTCACGATAAGAAAGACATTGAGGTGCTGGAGCATGTCCAGAGAAGGGCAACGAAGCTGGTGAGGGGTCTGGAGAACAAGTCTCCTGAGGAGCGGCTGAGAGAGTTGGGATTGTTTAGCCTGGAGAAGAGAAGGTTGAGGGGAGACCTTATCACTCTCTACAACTACCTGAAAGGAGGTTATAGCGAGGTGGGGGTCAATCTCTTCTCCCAAGTAACAAGTGACAGGACAAGAGGAAATGGCCTCAAGTTGTGCCAGAGGAGGATATTATGAAAAACTTCTTTACCGAAAGGGTTATCAAGCATTGGAACAGGCTGCCCAGGGAGGTGGTGGAATCGCCGTCCCTGGAGGTATTAAAAAGACGGGTAGACGTGGTGCTGAGGGACATGGGTTAGGGGTGGTTTTGGCAGTGTAGGTTTATGGTTGGACTTGGTGATCTTGAAGGTCTCTTCCAACCCAAGTGATTCTATGATTCTCTGTGTAACCCCCTGGGGACCAGCACAGCCTAGTTATGGGGACTGGTGTCAGGTGTAGTGTTGGCGTAGGTGGCTGTAGGTATTCCTGGAGCCTGAGCTGTTTCTATAAAAGCAAATCTCCTCCCAGGTAGTGAAGTCACCACACCATGCTTCAAGCCAAGAGAATCAGGTGGAGGGTCTGATCACTGACGTACGCCCGCAGCACCCTGAAAGCAAACCACCAGCGCTCACTGACCAGCATGACTGGCATCATGTATGTAACTGAGGTGTGCTGTGGCCTTTCTAGTGTGTGTGAGGATATGAGGGGCATGTTTCAGGTGGAAGGAATTCACCTGGTCACGGCGGATGTCCCACTTACAGCTCTGTGTTGCTCACACTTGGTGTGGCACACGAAGTGCCTCGTGCTCTTGGCTTCCTGAGCTGCGTGGTGAGCCTACAGGGGCTCATTAGTGGTGTTTGTACAGAACATCAGGCTCTTGCCTGAAAACCAAATATAGTGTTTGTGCATATATTAAAGAAATAAAACTTCCTGACTTACCTTTATTGAAATTCATTTATGCTAAGAATGTCGGCACATCTATTGCCTGGGCATGGTTCAAATCTCCAGAAGCATAAGACAAATTAAAATATTGCTTTGTCAGAAGGCACCCAGCAGAACCAGGCTGGAAGGGGCAGGGTAGAGGCAGGAGCAGGGAGTGTGCAAGCTAGAGCTCCTTTGTCAACTGGAAAAGTTGGGTTACCATCCCAGAACTTCCCCGTGCATCTCCCTGACCCTCCTGACAAGTAACAGAGGGTGCTCTACGCAGACCTATTCTTTCCTCCAACACAAGGAAATTAAGTGAGTGCAGTTCTTTCCCCATTTTTTTCACCAGAGCAAGAATCCCCTACCTGGGCACACTGCCTCTACACCCCAGCCTGTCCTTGCACTCAGTGACCCAATAGGTCGTGGCTTGTGACCCCCCTATTGATGGGGCTCCAAGCTCAAGGATTGATCCCCCAATATAGCCTAGCTGGTCTGAGAGCTGTCATACTGCCAGGGAAGTGCCAGGGGCTTTACTGTGTTCTTCAATCTTACTTACAATAAACGACAATGACAAAAATTAGTGCCATCACCACTACCCAGATGCGCTGGTAACAAGATCCCAACGTATTCCTTGGCAGTCTAGTGTGGTCCTCCCTCTGTGACTAGGACCACTTGCACTTCTCTTCCCAAAATGTCCCTTGACACCCTGTTTGCCTAAATACAGTCAGCCACCCTGGGTCTGTACAGCTCGTTTGCTCTCCTGTTACAAAAACAATGCTTGATGATGGGACCACATGACATCGCATTACGTTCTTCCCTTGGGATAATGATGAGCCCTGCTCATTTGTGGGTAAGATTCAACCACATCGAGTGAGGTAGCAGGAAATGTGAAAAATGCTCCTTTCAATTTTATCTCTTCCTCAGCCCTCCTCCTTTTTCTGCTGTACTCTCCTTGTCTCTGGGAAAAAGGACTAATTTAGAGGTGGTTGCGTGCAAAAGGCAGGCTGGAAGACGTGGTGAGGTCAGCGTGGCGGTCTCCGGTCATGACAAAGCCAGTCACACCAGAAGAAAATAGGGGAAACCCAGGCTCAAGAGTCAAAGAGATATTTCACAATGCTCGTTAAGGCTGCATCATAGAAATGTGATAGGAAAGGCAAGAATGTGCCAGTCAGATGCAGCTTTTCTCCCAAGCCTGCATGAAGTCGTTGCTGAATCTGGGGAGTAATCAGAGAATTCGAAGCATCAGCCATCACATGAGAGCAAGAGCACAGAGCTCTGTGCTGAGCAAAATGCTACAGGTGGTAGCTGAGAACACACTGAGGTTTCTGTGACATGAGGTGGATGTACAGGAATTCAGGCTTTACCGGTATACAGCTCTTCCCCCCTCGCTTTTCATAATTCCACCTGTGCTGATTTCAGAATAAAATTCTCTCTCTCTCAATAACAATGACTTTCTTATTATTTTTTCTTCCTTTCTTCCAAAGGCAAATAATTAATGCAATGGTGAAAATATGTCTGAGTTAAGCTGACTTATCCTTTGCTACTATCCAGTTTACGCTGTGCTTAGGTGTGGAGGAGTGTGAGCACGACTGTTGCTCAGTTTGCTGTGAGCCATTCTCAAATTGAAAGTCATGTCAGGAGTTGAACTTTGGCAATTTTTTTTTTTTTTTTTTTTAGCCTCTTATTCTTGCTGGTTCAAAATGAATCGCCTTCTGCCACTGTGTCATTTATGACAATGGCACAGAATCCCAGAAAATCACTTTCTGCTATAAAGCTGACCCAAGAAATTTATTAGAAATAGGGAAACAGTATTAGCCTTACAGCTATTTTCTCTCTTTTCTTTTCCTTTTTCTGAGCAAAAAATAATTTCATTATGTTTTTCTTTGTCTCACTTCACTTGACTTTCTCATACAAGTTAAAGAAACAGCCATACTCAGACTATAGCTTAACTGGGCTAAATGCAGAAGCCACACCCGTAAGCATAAATGGTCTTTCTGATGAGCCAGTCAAGGATTATACTTCTAAAGATGCTATTCAGTTTTTTGGTCCAAAATGAAAATTTTAGAGATCAGTGGCTGAAGAATTTCTTAACTAACCTCCTTGAATCCCGAGTGCCCTGGATGACACTCAAACCTTAAGATATATTAAACACTAATGTAGACTTTGAAATACACTTGCTGACAGTAAGCCAATGGTTAATCTCAATGTAACTTTTAAAACTTGTTAGTCTGTTTGAGTTGTTTTATTAATAGGCAAAATAATTTAACTGGAAAATGCGGAGGAGATCTTTTTCATTGCAAGGTGCATTGGCTTTGCGTGGCAAGATTTTGGTAGCAGGGGTGACTTCTGTGAGAAGCTGCTAGAAGCCATGTCTGATAGAGCCAATGCCAGCCAGCTCCAAGATGGACCCGCCGCTGGCCAAGGCCATCAATGACAGTGGTAGTACCTCTGGGATAACATATTTGAGAAGGTAAAAAAAGCCCCGCACAGGAGCAGNCCCGCCGGCTCCAAGATGGACCCGCCGCTGGCCAAGGCCATCAATGACAGTGGTAGTACCTCTGGGATAACATATTTGAGAAGGTAAAAAAAGCCCCGCACAGGAGCAGCCAGCAGAGAAGAGTGAGACTATGTGAGAGCAACAACTCTGCAGACATCAAGGTCAGTGAAGAAGGAGGGGCAGGAGGTGCTCCAGGCAGAGGTTCCCCTGCAGCCTATGATGAAGACCACGGTGAGGCAGGCTGTCCCCCTGCAGCCCCTGGAGGTTCACGGTGGAGCAGATACCCACCTGCAGCCTGTGGAGTATCCCACACCAGAGCAGGTGAATGGCCAAAGAAGGCTGTGACCCCATAGGAAGCCTGTGCTGGAGCAGGCTCCTGGTGGGACCTATGAATCCGTGTAGAGAGAGGACTCCACGCTGGAGGTTTGCTGGTAGGACTTGTGATGCTGTGGGGGACCTATGCCAGAGTAGTCTGTTCCTGAAGGACTGCACCGCATGGAAGGGACCCACACTGGAACAGTTCATGAAGAACTGCAGACTGTGGGAAGGACTCAAGTTGGAGAAGTTCATGAAGAACTGCCTCCCTTGGGAGGAACCCTACACTGGAGCAGTGGGAGAATGTGAGGAGTCCTCCCCCTGAGGAGGAAGGAACAGAAGAGACAATGTGTGATGAACTGACTGCAACCCCCATTCCCCATCCCCCTGAACTGCTTGGGGGGAGAAGTTAGAGAATTCAGGAGTAAAGCTGAGCTCAGGAAGAAGGGAGAGCTGAGGAGAAGATGTTTTAAGATTTAGTTTTTATTTCTCATTACCCTACTCTGTGTTCTAGTTGGCAATAAATCAATTTCCCTGAATCAAGTCTGTTTTGCCCTTGGTGGTAATTGCTGAGTGATCTCCCTGTCCTTATCTCAATCCACAAGCCTTTTGTGATATTTTTTCTCCCCCTGTCCAACAGAGGAGATGAGTGATAGAGTGGCTTTGGTGGGTGCCTGGTGTTCAGCCAGGGTCAACCTACCACAGAAGGGTGGTTGGACACAGGAACAGTTTTCCAAAGAACTGATGGAGTTTTCATCTCTGGACTGGAGAAGGCCCTAAGCAAGCTGCTCTGCTGTTCCTGCTTTGGGCAGGACAACTTCCAGTTGCCATTTCTAGCCAGTTATTCTGTGCTTCTGTCAGGTCTAAGAGGTGTAAGGTGAGCAAGCTGTGAAAATTTTTTGTCTCTTTCATCCCCTTAGAGAGGTCTGTGAATTTCTAGACAAGACCAAGGCAAGACAAATTCTGCGGCAGTTCCACTGTGATTTAATGAGCTACTTCCAGCCTACTGATGATAAGAGAGTATTTCTTATTTCCAGTATTTCTTATTTAACTGTGAGGAGGAATGAAGAAAAATATTAACATATTTGTGATTTGGAGAACACTATTCTGGTAACCAAAGGTCAGCAAAAGTGGTAGTTTATAGTCACCTTGCAAAGGTGTTCTCCAAGGGTATGCAAAAAGCTGCCATTTGGAAATTATTTAACTGCTGTTCCTGGGCCATGAATAAAGTTGTTTTAGCAACTGAAATAGGTGCATGTACGTGCTGAGCACACATCCTTTCTTCTGTAGCAAACGGAAAATGTGCCGCACAGCTGGTCAATACAGGTAAAACAGTAACGCATGTGGCCACTGCACCTTTGGGGATACCGGAAGAACCTGTGCAACCGTTGGGTATGTTAAGGTGGAAGGAGCAGTAGTATTTGCCTGTCAGCTCAGATTTTAGAAGTGGGGTATATCTTTTATAGTGTCCTGCTGTCAAATCTAAAACCTCAGGCACTCTCCAATATGTTAAAAAGCACACTGAGGCTTTTACTATTTGCAAGGATGATTAGTTGAGGGTTGATAACACTGATAGGCGCTCTAGGAAAGGTATAAATATTAAAATTTGCTGAGATAGCATAATTTAGCCTTGTGGTAAGACCACAAACTGAATGCTTTTACGTGCCAGAACCAGTTTACTGCATTATCTATCATGCCATGGCTCGAAAGAACCATCTTTCTCACACAATACTCCATGGAAAATTTTTTGTGGAACAAATGGCTGAGATATTGCAAAAAGGGAGTCAGAGAGCTTTGCCACACATCCTGGGGAGGGGCTAATGTGATGGTGTTAGTCTCTCCCAGGCTCTGCCAGCGGTCTCGCTACATGGCTCCATTGGCACTGGTGGTGACTTGGGTCACTTCTGCCACCTGGAGTTTAGATTTTCTAGTGTTTTCTATTCCCTTCTGTAAAACATGCATGTCTGGAAAACAAACAAAAAAATAGTAGTGAAATAAAGAAAATGTATGTGATCAATACTAGGTCATCAGTTGCTCTGCAGGCAAAACAAACAATCTATGTTCTTTTGCAGAAATACAGAAATTAGTTCAAACTGCACAGGTTTTGGATTGAGGCTTCTTCAGTGAGTGCTGTGTTTGACTGACAGGTGTAATTTAAAAGGAGAAAGGATGCTATAAATATTTTTAAAGCTAACATAACTCCATCTCTGAGTATTCAGGTCTTTCTGCCTCACAAACTGCATATAAAGATGTATGTCCTTAGGAGACAGTAAGTAAAGTAGTAGCAAAGCTTTTATCTCTTCAAACCATAAAATACGATGACAAAACCAGGGGTTATTCACATAATATCTTATAAATGGAAAATGGAGGACCATTTGAAATAATGCTGTGAAATATATGCATCCTGTATGCTAGATCCGTGACATTGAATTTACCACTTCTTTGATTGCTAATTTAATGAATCAGATGTAATCATTTTAGTTATCGGGAATATCTGAAATGTTTTAGTGTTTTTGTTGATTGATGTGATGAAGGAAATTTTTCAAAGGTCAGCTCGTTAATGTTAAAGATGTTCTTCTTTAGAGCTGGGCTCCATAACATCACGTAGCATCTTTGATGGAACTACTTGTTTTGTGCTTTGTGATGATGAAGCGAGTCCCACCCAGACAGCTTTATCACCCTTGAGTTTCTGAAGTACACAATAGATGCTCACGTGATGATAACCAGAACTTGCCAGGGAAAAGATACTATGATTTACCATATGAACAACTGAGTTAATTCACTCTCACAGGGCACCTGCTTATAATTAATTCTTCTAGAAAGCCCTCTGAACAATTTTGGACTATTATACAACTTGTTTGAAAGGGTCAGTCCAAGGAATGGGATCATATGAATGTAAGCTTGCCTTTCACAAACAGAACTGACAGCTGTTGGGCAATATTAGGCTAGTTTGTTATGAACTCCTAAAAGCCCACTGTGGCTAACCAGTTTCTCACCACCAGATGGTCTGTGTATGGTATAGTGCCCCCTGATAAAAGTTTAAGGAAGACCAATAGGTTTCACCAATTGAAATTTAATGAGGAGTGGAAAGAACTAGGTACAGATTTGAAAGATGCTTGCCTGATTTTTCCCATTTTCAAAATGACCTTGCATTTTTAATGGCTGTAGATTAACACCAGTTATGAATCCCAAGTGTCTAATGCACATATAGACTGTGTTCAAAAAACATTAAGGGGTACCTAGGAAGAGTCATAGATTTTACACAGAGTTTAGTAATGATCTTGCAGACAAAAAGTTAATTGTTTAAGAAAAAACAGAAATGTTATCCTTATTTCCAAGGTTAAGCAAAATAAATCAGAAATGGTTGCTTTCCCTAATTACTTGTTTTGGGATAAGAAACCTGAGATAGTTTTGATGATAAAACATGACAGGACTTGGAACCAGTGTCAACACTCATCAAATTCAGTGGCTGCTGGCTAATGCCATAATGACTACCAAGTGGAGTGCTTTAGCTACATTTTATAGCCAACTCCTCTTGGAGGGCTTATGTACTTCAGAGAATTAACGGGGAATATGAAATTATTAATTTGGAAACAGAGATGCATTTGTTGCAATGAAGCACTACTCCTCAAGCTCCACTGAACAAAATATTTTCATTTCAGAGGAGGAAGAGGAAGATGTGGGAGAGAAAACATCCATTGGTACATGTGAGTACAGCTGTTTGAGGAGTTTCCTGCAGCTGAGTGGGAGCTGTGACTCAAGAATCTCAGTCTTGGGCTTTTATTTACAAAGCTGTGATAGCTGCAAAACATTTCTTACACCTTATCACAACAAGAGAGTAGTGCCTTGTAGACTGCTAAAGGAAATGAGCTGAGGCTTTGGAAGATCATCTACCTGAAATTGTGCAAAGCATTTGATACTGTCCTGCATGACACCCTTGTCTCTAAATTGGAGAGAGATGGATTTGACCAATGGACCACTTGGTGGGTAAGAAATTGGCTGGATGGCCGCACTCGAAGAGTTGCAATCAGCAGCTTGATGTCCAAGTGGCAACCAGTGATGAGTGGCGCACCTCAGGAATTGGTACTGGAACCAATGCTGTTTAACATCTTTGTCGGCAACCCAGAGAGTGGGATTGAGTGCACCCTCAGCAAGTTTGCTGATGACACCAAGCTGTGTGGAGCATTTGAAACGCTGGAGAGATGCCATCCAGAGGGACCTGGACAGGCTTAAGAAGTGGGCCTGTGCCAACCTCACAAAGTTCAACTAGGCCAAGTGCAAGGTCCTGCATGTGGCTTGGCGTAATCCCATTTACAAATACAGGCTGGGCAGAGAATAGATGGAGAGCAGCCCTGAGGAGAGGGACTCGGGGGTGTTGGTGGATGAGAAGCTCAACCTGAGCTGGCAATGTGAGATCGCAGCCCAGAAAGCCAACCACATCCTGGACTGCATCAAAAGAATTGTGGCCAGCAGGTCAAGGGGCATGATTCTGCCCCTCTGTTCTGCTCTCATGAGACTCCACCTGGAGTACTGCATCCAGCTCTGGGGCCCCAACATAAAAAGGATGTGGACCTGTTGGAATGGGTCCAGAGGAGGGCCACGAAGGTGATCAGAGGGCTGGAGCACCTCTCCTATGAGGACAGGCTGAGAGAGTTGGGGTTGTTCCACCTGGAGAAGAGAAGGCTCTGGGTAGACCTTACAGCGGCCTTCCAGTACTTAAAGGGCCTACAGGAAAGATGGGGAGGGACTCTTTCTCAGGGAGTGTCATGACAGGGCAATGGGTAACGGTTTTAAACTGAAAGAGAGTAGATTTAGGTGAGACTTTAGGAAGAAATTTTTTACAGTGATGATGGTGAGGCACTGGAACAGGTAGCCCAAGGAAGCTTTGGATGCCCCATTCCTGGAAGTGTTCAAGGCCAGGCTGGATGGGGCTTTGAGCAACCTGGTCTAGTGGGAGGTGTCCCTGCCCACGGCAGGGGGGTTGGAATCAGATGATCTTTAGGGTCCCTTCCAACCCAAACCATTCTATGACCCTAAGACTTATTTGCTTGCACCTGCTTTTATCTTTTACTTTTTTCCTTTCCGTCCCTTTCTAATTTAGAGATTGATCCTGAAAATTTTCATGCTTGGGGGCAGTTACAAGTCTATGTGTCTTTCAGATGAAATCATAAAAAATGCTGAGTAACAAAGCTACTGGAGAATAGAAAATGCTCAGGGTTTGATGTCAACTGAAACAGACAGGAGTTAACACAATGGTAGTTCACGAAGAGCTCAATTTGGATTTGCTGAAACATACCCAACAAAATGAGATGGAAGGATGCTCATTAGAACTGACGACCTTAACAGGAAACCCAGTCAAACCAAATGAAGATAGAGGTGGTAACTGAAAGGAAAATGGCTAAAAAGCAGCATTAGGAACATTAGCAAGTGTGACTCGAAGAATACTTTTTCAAATTCAGAGGAAAGATTCTTTAGAAACTCAAAAAGAAGGTTTGTTTAGAACAAGCAAGTTTAAAGATAAATAAATTATGTTGCTATGAAAATTATAAACAGATTATAAGAAGGCTGGCAGAAGAGATAATGTAGTAATACAACATGATCTGATCACATTTGACCAGCAAATGTTTGAGATCCCACCTCATGGGCTTTATCAAATTGTTAAAAGTAAAATATTTCAGGCAGTGCTATAATTTGTAATGAAATTATATATTCTATCTATATGTGGAAGTAAAATGATATCCTTCTTTGGGTTAATTTTGAAGACTATGAATATCAATTCATAGGCCTGATGCTATCCACACCTGCTGGGGACTGAGTCTCCTGTCTCTAAATCACTAAAAGTTACATTCCTTGGGAAATTTTCATGCAAAATCTTCAAAACATTACAGCGTTAAAAAGGTTTTTTGTACAAAGTCTTGGAGCAGTGATGAAATATTCCTTGAAGTGTCATAAAAACAGGGTGTCTTCCCACAAAGTCTGATGCTTTCTCAGACTTCAATGCAGAGCTGTTGGTGGGGCTGGGAGTGCTGTGAGGAGCTGTCAAGCTGGGATGAAAGATGAGCGAAACAGGACTCTGCTCCTAAAAGGATCTCTTCTGCCTGTCTTTTTTTTTTCTGTGATAGCTTTGGCTTATCTGCACTGTGGGAGAGAAGGGATTTCCTTGGCAAGTCTCTCAGCCCTGCGCAGTCTGAGAAATGATGAGGGTATGTCACAAGTGATGTCCAAGTTGTGCACCCCAGTTTCTGTCGCATGGTGTACCTGGTCTGAGGAGGAGGGTGGCTGGGAGAAGGTGTGGGGCCAGATCCCACAGCATCCCAGGTGGGTCACATTCCCACCACCTGCAAACATAATTTTCATGAGCTGAAGAGACACGATCTGTGGTTCTACCAGGCTGTGAGTTTTTAGTTACGATACGTTCAATGTTTAGTCAAGCCCATCCACCTTGCCATTAAATGAGACACCTTTTCCCACTCTCCAGGGAATGTTGCATTTTATTGTGTTGTATTCAGAGGCTGTCTGTGATCTAGTTTAAAGCATCACAGAGGGATCCTGTGGGGCATTGCTGTATTTTCTGTGGGTCTGATAGTGAGACCAGATATGTCACCTTGGGAAAGGGAAAATGTGATTTTTGGTTGGAAATAAATTCTATACTGCTGGGTTCAGTGACTGGGCAGAAGAAAACCTAGATTTATTGCCATATGCTATAGAGATATAGCCAGTGTGATAATAAAGCAGTCAAATATGCAATTATTTTTTTTAAAATATGAAGGACAAAGTTCAAATTCAAATTAATTGTGCAAAATTAAGAGATGCTTTTGTCTAAAAAATAAGCTGTTTCAGTCTGTACAAAGTCAAAATGAGAAGCTTAAATATTAGTTTTAAACCAGACCTTGATCAGTGTACAAAAGGGGATTATAGGTTGTGTATTTACGTGATAACTGAAGACCAGGCTTGTAACCCAAGGGTGACTTTCTGATCCAGTTCCTGGATCAGAATGAGGATCCAGTCACCTGGGCAGGGAAGAGATTTAGAACTACAAATTTGTCAGAATTCTAAGATGGAATTAGAGACCAAAGTGGGAAAGACCATTTTGTGGTAGCAGCATTTCATCCAGCATTGAAAGCAAAGCACTATGAACTACATGGCATGAACACGGGTGAAATAATCTAGCAACTTTTCTTCATCTTTATTAAATGTGTTGGAAAACTTTGACCCATTGCGCTGCTGCTCGCACATTGGTTAAAGTTAATAGGAAAGCTGGAAGGCAGTGCTGCTCTGGCTGGTCTCTGTCCTGCTGGGTAGGGAAATTGTTCAGCAGCCGGGATCTTCATACCAAACAGCTTATTAATTTTTGGCTTGCAATTGCTATTCACCTTGCAGAAATATTTCCGTGTGCTCATCGCCTGCCCGCGTGGCCTGTCCTGGTACTGACTGAGTTATCAGCCAGCTTTGGGGTTAACAGTTGGTCAGTAGGTAGGAGCGGTTCTTGCTCAGACACCTTCATGCTGCACAAAGCATCTTGTGCTCACCCTGGGGCTGGTCCCGGCCAGGGGCTGGAGCCGGTGAGGGGTCCTGACCCGTATTCACCAGCCCCTTCAGGGTCTGTCTGCTGCTCCAAGGTCATTTTTTCATCCGGGAACCAGGTTTAAACTCTTACCCAAACAAATCTGGAGGGTTTTTTTATTGAGAGCTCTGTATTACATGGCCAATATGATATGTACATGTGTATAATACCCACTCATCGAAAATATGGCAAATGTCCAGCTGATCCCTCAGCGCAGTGTGCCTGACTTTATGCTGAACATAAAGAGTTCAAGCTAGAATTTCACTTCATGTAGATTTAACCATTTTCTTATATATTGTTTGAGATATATGTTCCTACTGGTTATTATTTTTTATCTTTTTTTTTTTTTTTTTGGCTGGGTAATTCCTTTTTCCATATGGCTCCAGTCATTAGCAACACCATGTGTTCAGTCCATGCTATATATCCATTATGCTGTGTTTGTATGCTTCCCAGTCTGTGCATCCGCCTCCCTACAATACCACCTCTGCATCTATAGACCTTCATTAACATTATGGTGGACTATGATATCTTGTTCTTTAGTGTTTAAACTGTTTTTCTGTCTCTCAATTTCCTCATTACTGCAGTTACACAGCAATAATAGTTAGGTCTGGCATTTTTCATGACAATACTTAAGCGCAAAGTGAATGCCAAGCAGCCTTAGATAGGCGATAAACTTAATTTTAATTTTTTCTGTGTACTAAAGGAATACGCATGAAATGGCAGTTCTCAGCAACAGGATACTGAACTATATGACTTTCTGGTCAGGCCAAGGAAGACCATTCTTATGTATCATTGGCATGAAAAGTTATTCAGGTCCCTAATCCCAAACTTGCATTCATGAATATCCTACTTTAGCTTTCTAGTCTCATCAAGATAGCATGAATTTTTTGAACCATCCTTGCACATAATCTTATATCACTCAAGAAAGGCACTAAAACCTGTGTTTGTAGCTGGTGGAATATGTTTGATCAAACCCTTTTATTGTACTTTTTAGTTTTGTTTTTTTTTTTTTTGTCGGCTGCAGTTTACACTTGACTCATCAGCGTCATAACTGAGGAAAAGTTAATTCAAATTGTATTGCCAGTGCTTGATACAGTCCTCATTCTTTGTTGTGGTCCCTTCACTAAAGACCTGACATCATATTTTTTATGTGATGCATTGAATGAATAATATTAAAAAATCTTAGAACAGGTACAGTTAAAAGATTAAGAAGCCCTAGAATTTTACATAGGCAAAAATAACTTATTGAGACTGATGTATATTGGAAAGGACTAATTTTCTGCAATTTAACACACTAATAGCAGATGAGAATGCAGCTTAGATAGAGTTCTCAAGTAGAGCAGGAGGTTGTTTAGTCTTTTGTGGCAAGCCGTGTCATGCCTGAGCCCGGGTATATTGCATAAATGTTGACAGCATCAAATATATCTTGGAGAAGCAGCTAGATGATGAATCATCCAGTTGGAGAGGTCCCAAGCTACCGTTTATCTTTATTTACCTGCATTTTTTTAAGACATTTGATGCTTTTGCCTCTGCAGAGAAAACTTTATTGTGTATAATCTGTCTGTCTTTTTTTTTTCCCCTTTTGTTTTTTTAAATATGTTAACAGGAAAAACACTTGGTGGAGATTGAAAAAGACATGCCAGGCATGGGAAAAGACATTTCCAAGACAGAAATAATGTTCTACAGCAAGAGTTAGAGAAATTGCCTTAAAAAAAAAAAAAAGGTAAATTTTATTATTTTAAAACATGAGGGATAATAATTTAGAATCTCTCTTTCTACTTTGTGTTATTTCCTTGTTCAGATCCCAAGAGGCTTTTGGAGAGTAACTGAATTTGATAACTCTAGGAAGCCATATATTCTTATATATATATTTATATATATACACTTATATCAGGATTGCCTGGACCATTTGAAATAGGCATTGGGAAACACCCTGTGTGACAGGGGATGTGGTAAGTTGCCTAATGGCATGCAGCATCAGATTAAGACAGGAAAAGACATTTTGTCCATAAACCCCCCCAGCTGTAATCCCAAATAAATCATCATGGATTTATGAATGGCAACAGGAGGAGATAGGCATTAAGAGGAAGATGCAGTTACATTTGCTTCCCCGGTTACTTAGGAGGAGCCTTGTGGTCCCCAGGGAACTGCCTGTGAAGTGAGGTGCAATTCATTATGAATAAAAGTACTGCCATATCTTCTACATAAGCCTGACTTCCAAAATTCAAATGACATCCCAGGATAAAAGCATTCAAAAGGTGGATCATAAAATTAACTGTTTCTGAGGCAAAACCCATCACTGGACTGATATAATAGAGAAAAGCAACTGAATTGTTAGTCAAGAGAGTAAATGATAACTTAAGCTCTTCTCATAGTGCCCCTCAGTGCTTAATCCTAAATATAAATGATGAATGACTTGAGACACAGCTAAGAGTATGATACTGTACCCTACATTTTAAAAAAAGATGCAAAAAGGAAAAAAATCCAGTTTTTCAAGGGTTGTCTCTATTTTTGTGGTAAAAAAAGGGATTTTTTTTAGGAAATAGCCAGCTGTTCTCTCCTTACCATTATACCTATCTTAGACTGTGATCTTGGGGTATGTTTTATGGTATTCCTTGCCTCCTTCTTTCGGGGAGCAAATTTCCACCAGTTCAGGCACGCAAACACAGAAGCAAAATTAAACCAGAAAAAAGTCAGCTGTGTGTCTGAGGACAAAATATCATCAAAGCAGAACTATTGGCTTCCTTGCTCTGTATGGTATTTCCAAAACTCAAACATCTTGTAGTGCAGTCCATTGGCTAAGTCCGTTCTTCAGTACTACCACCGTGAATGCAGAGCACCTCTTTGTAGATCAATTCAGTTATTCTGAGAGCTGAATATACCCCTTTAGGAACAATTTTAATAAAACTGAAATCATATTTTTTTTTTAGCTGACAACGCTTCATTCCCTTAAGGTATAACTGAAGTCAAGAAAGCTTCTTGTTCCTAGCCCTCAAACTCCTGAAGATTATCATTAAAATGCAGCACATCATCTTCTAAATCTGTAATTGAAAGAACTTTTGATGCACTAAAAATGAAGTTCAGGTAAATGAAGAAATCTGAAGGGAATTGGCAGCACAGTCCCTTCAAAATGCAGAAAGTCCAGTCTGTTTTCTGCATGTTGCTTAAACCCAGAGTAAAAACAGTTGGTATTAGGTGAGTGCACTAATGATGACTAATTTAGATTGGGTCCTGAGCTGTGTACAAAAGCGGCAATGTACAGGTAGTGATGAGTCTGAACAATGCAGTTCTGGGCAAAAACCGTCCTCATGAAATCAAGTCCGACAATCAAACAACATCTGCTCGTGTTGCTTTTGGAGTTGGATATTCAATGACAGAGTTAAGCCCTTCGTTCAGCATGGTGTAGAGAGACTTATCCCTGCCTTTAAATATGTGCTTTCATGCATTGAATGAAAAAAAGTACTTCACGGGCTGTGTTAGTGAGAGTGCTAAGCCTATTCTGTCTCAGAAATGATCTAGGAAGGAGGCTGTACTTGTCCCAGCATACTTTTTAGTTTTAGAAGACAATGTGCTTTCCTCTGCTCTCTTACCATTTGGTGAGCCAATCAATATTCATTGATTAAGATGATTGATTTTACATGCATAAAAATTTAATACATATCAGGATTTAAAGTTGTTTTCTGCTTTTGCAAAATTACAAATGACTTTCTATCATTGCATTTAGGTCTATGGTCCCAACAGATTTACTCGGTGATGCAGTGACTGTTGCAGCATCCATTTTCTAGGTATTTATCTCTCAGAGTTGAACACACAAGCCAGTTTTAAGTAGCTGTACGCTCTGGATAGTGGATGAGAGGAACTAAATTCTTCAGCATGGAATCCAGAGCCATCAGTGTAAGCTAGCCATAATGAAACATGCAAGATGAGAGAAGGTCCTTGCCTTTCTCCTGGCTTCATGTGTCTTATGAATGAGGAAACTCAGTCTCCCATGTTCTGGATGAGTGGCTTTTCTGAATGCTGTGGTCAGAGCTATGTTTTATGTCAGGGTCATTCATGGTGGGCATGCAGAGGTCTGATGGATAAACTCCTTAGGGAAAATAGGAAGACAAATTCCAGATTTTTGGATTTTGGACACCTCAAACATGAGCTAAATTTTAAGGGAAGGGAAAGGGAAGGGGAAAGGGAAAGGGAAAGGGAAAGGGAANCATGGTGGGCATGCAGAGGTCTGATGGATAAACTCCTTAGGGAAAATAGGAAGACAAATTCCAGATTTTTGGATTTTGGACACCTCAAACATGAGCTAAATTTTAAGGGAAGGGAAGGGAAGGGAAGGGAAGGGAAAGGGAAAGGGAAAGGGAAGGGAAAGGGAAGGGAAAGGGAAAGGATTGGATTTCCAGGTTTTGTACCTTGATTTCCAAAACTGTAGGGAGATATATGTATTACTTCTTTATGTCTGTGTAATGCCATGCCATGTAAGAGTGTGTCTCCAAGCTGTCCTCCTGTTCCTGCTGGCTTTACATGGGGGAAGACGAGTACTCACATTTTTAAAGGCAGCGGAGATTGCAGTGAATCACAGCATCTGACACCTGGCCTAGTCATATCCTTTCTCTGGCATAGCAGTTCAATTTTTAGTATAAACTGCACGCACTTCTGCATACAGCACATATTTTTTAAACACTGCTGAAAAATGGAGAGGTGGCACAGAAGAGCCACAAAGACATTATTTGCAATGTCTAGCAGTGAGAGACAAAAAGAACCTAATCTGTCGTACTGACTACCCTTAACTTGGTAGAAAAAGGCAGAAAAAGAACCTACATTTGTAGCAGAAACATAAATTGGACATAGGCAAAGATGAAAACCTTAAATTCGACATAAGGTAACAGGCACAAACTTGAACATAGGAAGTTCCATCTAAACATGAAGAGGAACTTCTTTCCTTTGAGGGTGGCAGAGCACTGGAACAGGCTGCCCAGAGAGGTGGTGGAGTCTCCAACTCTGGAGACATTCCCAACCCACCTGGACGCCATCCTGTGCGACCTGCTGTAGGTGGACCTGCTCTGGCAGGGGGGTTGGACCAGATGATCTCCGGAGGGCCCTTCCAGCCCCAGTGATTCTGTGTTTTTTTGTGGCTGTTTCCAGAGATGGAGGGAGAGAAGAGGCAAATGATTTTATGTGTCTGGAGGGAATTAACCATCAAAATAAACAGACAATGGTGGCTACTCGAGCCCTCTGTCTCTTCAGATAACAACTGGATAATTCCCAGGAAGATGTACGTTAACTAAGAACAGGTTACACTTTGACCAAAAGCAAGTTATCGGTGCTCAGTACACAGCTGGTATGTAACAGTTAGTCTCACAGAGAAGGTGATCTTTGGTAATTTGTGGTCCTATCATGCCTTGAATTCCTTAGATATATTTATCTGTGAGAAGCTCTGGCCCCCATTACTCCCTTGGCAGAAGCGGACCCTTATTTCTGCCAGCCCAGCCTCGTCTCATGGTAGAGTTTCCGCCATGAAGGGCCTGTGCCAGGATTTCTTCCAGTGACAGCAAATGCAAAACATAGCTGAATCTATCTGAGCCTGTGCAAAGAAAAAGAACACCCCAAACTAGCCATGTATTAAAGACTTATCGCAATGTATCAGTAATAGGCATCAGAACATCTGAGCACAGATCTTGAAATGAAAGAGCAGGTGCTACTTCCAAATATCCATGAGGAACGTAGCCCTCGTTCTGCATGTAGAAAGATGGCAAACAAGTAAACCACAGCAACTGCGACTAGGCTGCACTCAGGTCTAAAGGGAGGAGGGAGACAAGCAGAACGGAACGTAGAAATTTCCAGCTTCAGCCCCCACTTTCCTCTTATTCTGGTGCCTAGAAGCTTTAGGGATTTGACTTTTTACCATGCCCATGAGGCAATCAGTAATTTTTCCTATGCCTAATATAGCTGTATTGCAACACTAAATATGGAAAAACTGGTGCCCGCCAGCCCGATACCTTAACCACAAAGAAAACCAAGAGAGAGTCACCTTTTATTGTACTGCAAAAAAGAAGCTCTGAGCCTGATCTATGGCCAGGGAGGTCAAAAGAGATGTTCCTATTGTGTCTCGGGACTAAGGGACAATTCAGTCTTCCAGTAAGGTCAGATTCTCTGCCACATCAGCAGGCATAACACAAATGAAGTTGGCATCAAAGATACCATGGCACAAGCCTTAAGAAGAATAAATATTTTTCTAATATGTAAGAGAGAAAAATCAAATCTGTCACCTGGTGTTTCTGTAGAAAGTACTTTATACATTGGAATCTGTCAGGCTTTATTATGTCTCTTTGAGTGGGTCTGTGCAAACCCTTAAGCTAAATATTGATTTCTTATATAAAGCATATGGTAATATACGTAGAAGATGGGTCAGCAGGCCAAGAAGGAATGCAGTTTGGGCAGCAAATCAATGGTGAGCTTCAGTTCTTCAGGGCATGGGACGAAGCCAGGCATTTTGCTTGTGTAACTCTTTGCCTTGCAGTTTAGAGATGTACAGAAATTAACTATTTCTCCAAATGCGGTCATCCCATCAGAATGTTGTTGATTCTTTAATGCCCATTATCCTGGACTGCTGAAATCAATGCACTTTAATATCAAGGAAAGAAATATTAAGCCTTAATAGTAAACTATTACCCCATCTTTTTGTTTTTTTGTTTTTCCTTCATCCTCCTCAGCAATATATTGCAATAATCATATATTTCTAAGCAACTAAATTTATGGCATACATTTCTTCTCACATTCTTGGATCCTTCTTATATTCCCTTCCAGTCTCTGCTTGGAAAATAATGTCATCTTAATTTGCCTTGAAACAATCATTATTCGGCTACAGGTGTGTGTGCATACATACACGTGCATATATATTATATATTTATATTTGTGTAAAAACCTCTTAATCCTCTAAAATAATATCTCATGCTGAAAATATACTCTGGGTATTTTCCTAATGTGCTATAACAATAGAAATAGATAAGGATAATGCATTTATAGACAGTACTGCTGAAGGCCAATTACAGACCTTTATCATGAGAATAGCAACCTGAAGATTTTTTCTTAGATGTGGCCTTGATTTTGACAGAACGACACAAGATGTGTGTTGTAAGTCTGTGGCAGTCAAAGCTCATCACTAAAGTCTAGCCCAGATGCTTTAATTCCTCATTACAACATCTCTTTTATCACCCCCAAAAGCCATGTTGCTTCTTGCTTTCAGGTAGTGAGGGATTTGAGCAAATTTTGTCTCCGTTGTCCTTTTCCATTTTTGATGCTCAGATGGAAAACCACCTTTTGACAGCATGCATTTCAGTACATCCTACTTAAAAGACCTAAGGTAATTACAAAAATCAATCCAATTTGTTTTCCCAATGCACTAATGAGACAATAATAAATGAAGGGCTTTTTATCAAAACAAAATATATCTTGAAAAGTTTGGATTTCATAACCTGATTTAGATCTACACTTTCCAGAGCAGATTTAAACAGTTGCTCTCCCTAGACCTCCAAACACAGCTGCTTTTTTTTTTTTCCCCCAGGGAGCTGTGAGAACTAGAAAGGCTGAAGAAGAAAAGGCAAGCTGAGTGATTTTCTAGCTGAGCACATCTATCTTCCAGCACCCTGGAGCTGGTGCCAGTCCTGGAAGTGCCGGAGAGGGTGAAGGCACAGTTGTGGGATCGTGTGGTCCTGGTCTCTGGCCCCATAGATGCAGAAGGAGATCTGAGCCACTGCCACTAATCTGGAGGCTGAACTGCCAACTGGTGAGGCTGGGAAGCATCCTGAAGCCAGGCAGTAAGTTACAGGCAGGTATTTCATCACCTTCTGGCCCCCAAAGACTCTCAATATTCAGACTTTATGAATCTATTACTGCTTTCTACTCAGAAATGAGGGAAAGTCATTTTTACAGATTTGCACAGCCCAGGGAAGTAATTAAGTGCCAGCCTTTTTTTAATCAATGTGCTTAAGTAGCTTTCTTACTCAAAATCATAGTAGCCATCTACATACGCAAACTAAGCATTACTTCCATTTTCACGGAGTAGTCATAAGTTCAGGAGCTGTTATTGCAGCCTTTTTCCATAACCATGTTTATTTTATTTTGAATCATTTTTTGCCTTGTATCCCACTAGTTTTGAATCACCCAGCTGTAAATACATGGAAATAATACTGCAATTGCAAAGTAAATCCACTGTGATTAACCTTCTTGTTAATTAATTAAACTAAAGAATTCTTTAACATAGCTTCACATTTTATAAGTATAATTTTTAGGAGTGGAACTCATTATCTGTATGTTATTTAAGCTGTGATAATTTGCAGTCAGTAGTTAACCGTCCAATTACCTGATTTAGTTGAAATTATAACCATCAAAAAGCGTGTGTGGTATAATTAGAGCCATTCTGGAATTATTGCAAAGAAAGGGGAATAAATTACTCTCCTTGTCCACTTAGAATAGTTTAAGAAATAACAGGATTAATTTTCAGTAAGTAAGATTTAGGTTTGGCTTTGAAAGAACTTTGTAATGCTAAGTGTAGTTAGCAGTAAAAAACCAACCTCTGGACTTTCCATCACTGGAGATGCCAGGTTAGACAAACACTTTACACCTCTATAATCCCTTTCACCCCATGTTCAGTGCTTTTCTATTTTTACTTTGAATTTTCGGTGTCATTTTCATCTTTTGTACAGTTGTTTTTTAATGAATTTTTAGGAAGCCTCATTGTGCTTTTACTTTATTAAGCTTTTTCTCAAAACATACATTTATGACTAACAACAGATTCTTGAGAACAGGGCAGGTGATGTTTTGGTTTCATTTATATGGAAATTTTGAGACCATAAATTTTCAGTGGCGTTGCTGCTTGGTGAAAAATGCTTCCTAGAATTGTTATTTTAATGGAGAGTTTCAGCTGATATTTTAGACTCTTTACCTCAGTGACATGCAAAGAATATGGAGAGATTTTGCCCTTAATTTAGTTTATATTGTGTTTACCGGGGAACTTCCTACTGACAGGAAGAGCTTCAGGGTGAGAGCACTTAAAGAACAGGGCAGCAACTGAAATACATACCCATTATTAGTAAAGAGACTCGTATGTTCAGAGCATCGCTTTCCAGGTTGCTTATTGCTTATTTTCCCCAGGCAGTATTTTTCACATGTAATAGATTGTCCCATCATTTCTTTTCTGTTCCCTTAAATGGGTATTACAGTGTTAAGGATGTAATTAGAGAACAGAAGCAACAGGCAAAAAAAGGAAGACGAATTTCCACTTCGGTAAATTGTGATTCTTTGGCAGTTTCCTGAAAGCTTTCCAGGTTTTGCATTATGTAAATAATTCGGAACAAAACAGGACTTGATAAGCTTTCCTTTGTGCAGCGCTGACAATGCAGCTATTCGCTGCAGTTACCAACATGTGCCAAAACTGGTTGCAATAAATAGTTGCCTTTTCATAAGACAAAACGTAGGAATAGGATTGTATTAGTATGCAAAGTGCTTTCCATTTATTCATTATACGCTTTCTGAGATTTGTGCCTCTAGAGATTCTTTTGTGTTTAGGCCAGAAGAAATTCAGATACTTGAAAGATATGCAAATTCTTTATAAAGTGGACTCAAAACACCAAATGACTTCCAAAGTATCTTGTAGCATATTAGAAGCCTGTAGGTATAGGATTATACTGCATCTATTACAGGAAGTAATGTAGACCTCAAAAAAACCTGTGTTCTTAAAAAAAGAAAAAATAAAAGAACCCCAGAATTTCAAAATACCTTCCCTAAAAATAAGCTATTTATGATTAAGTCCAGAATCTCACAGGGCATATAGTGTACCAGTACATTAATCAAGACTGTTATAAACACACAGAAACATTCAAAGGTTGATAGTGACAGGTTTCCACATTGTTGGGAAAGTACCAGAAAAGGGTAATAAAGAGAAACACAAGGGAAGCTTGTGCAATTATGATTGGATAATAACTGGATATTTTAAAATATTAATAATTTTAATCCAAGGTTAAAAAACCCCAAAACTCTACACAACTGTATTTTTTCTTAGTTAACATTTACCACAGGATACCTTTTTACTGTAATTAGAACTCTTTCTAATTTGCAAGATGGCCTCTCATTTGTTATTAGAGTGGAAAAGTCGAGAAGCAAATTTTACTCCTTGATGTGGCTGACGGAAAAATAAAATGACTTAAAAAATCCCACCTAAATTAGGCTGAACAAGTCTTCTCCAAGGCTCGAGAGGGTCTGAGGCACTAAAGTTCAGTGATACTGAGCAGCATCTTGATGAACGAGTTTTGGATTCAGTGCAAAGCAGCACATCCAGATCTGCCCACTGCATCGTTTGCCCTCTATTTGTTTGCATTTTCGCTGGGCTTTGCTGTGTTTTGGTGCTCCAAGTTCTATTTAACCTAATTGCGCTTAAGGGGTTTTTTTCATCCTGAAAGAGCCTTAGCTACAAAGACACCAAAATAATGTTATTAGGGGTGTGCTTGTAAGGAAATGGATATAATTGCATTACTTGAGTGATATGAAACAAGACTGCACAAAGTAACATAGATTGCATTAGAGGAAATGGATCTCTCATGATCAATGTCCCCATGTATTTTATTATGCTTTTTTTTTCCTTTGTGATTACACCAGCAGGAAGAATCAAAACACGAGAGGCCAGGAAAATAGCACTGTGTGTTTGATGTTCCATACAAACAGTGGGGATCGTCTCCCTCGGTCCCGTGTGAGCCATCCGGGAAGCCACAGCAGGTACACAAGCAAAGCAGTTTGTAATATCCCTGCGCTTTCCTGCCAAAACCCTGCTCCTTTCAGATCAAACAACGTTTCTCTACAGCCGTATGAATCCTGCCCCTCTTTCTTGGTCATTTCACCTTGGGGAATGGGGCTCAGAAGAGCACAGCTATGTCCCAGTGTGTCCTGATGCTTACGCTTCCCACAGACATGCCATCTTGCCCCTTTCTTGCAGGCTTTTAACAATGCTCCCCTCTTTGCTGCTTTCCAAAAGACAAATTTCCCCCCCCGCCTCCTTTGAGTTATCTGTTTTTGTCCTTTCCTCTTTTTATATCCGTCTTGCTCAGCTCACAGCAGCACAGCTCTGACTGCAGGTTCTTCCTTGGCAAAGCCCTGCAAGAGCTGTTTTTTCTCTAAATGAAACTTCACTGAATCTGGCAAACTGCTGCAGAGTGTTTCTGTTTATGAACTGACATTTGCTGCTCAGAAAACACTTCACTGTAAAATCTCCACCCGGCTATAGATACGGTAGTCCTTCAGATTTTGTTTTAAAGCTCTGATCCGGCTTCCAGGCCTTTGTGTGAGCAGGCTGGGGGAGAAAAAGAAAAATGACAAAGTTGTCTTTGTTATTTATTTTTTTGCTAGCAGAGAAAAATCTAACAAAGGCAAAAGAAACACCATTGAGACCGTTTTCTCAGCCACGTGTCATTGTAGGGTAATACATCCCTAGCTGGTGTAAATACAGGAGGAAAATGAGAACTGATCTGTATGGTGTGGTTCCAATTTACAACAAAATAATGTCTGCAACATTAATGAAAATTATTTCTAGGATTGTTTACTTGTTATGAAAATTCATCCCATGGGAGTTTAGTCTTTTATAACAGTAGGCCATGCTAAACTAACAAGTAGACTTGTCACAGTTGTATGGGACGGGCTTTTAAACTCTTACCGTCTTACTTCAAATGCTGCATAGTGTGAAAAATTGTGACATCAGCTAAATATGAATAAAGCGTCAAACTATCTTTCTTGAGATGAGCTGGGTAACTTTAAAATCACGAGGATAATCTCAATTGACATGCAAATTATACAACCTAAACAAGGAAAGACCTAGTCCTTCATTTATTCTTCGAAAATGCAATTTGGTCTGCTGTAACTGGTGTTTTCCAAAAGAGAAATTTCTCAAAATGATTAATATCTCTGCCAGAAAATTATATCAGTAATATGTGTAGAGCACAAAGGATGCTTGGAGTAATGTAATTCTGCACAAAATTATTTTTTTTCATAAAAGAGGAGGGTAGATTATGCCATCTAGTTAAGCCTTTACATACTTTAATGTGAAGCAGTATATTTAAATTCTACACTCTGCTTAAAAAAGGAATACATTTGTATTTGCAGATTTGTAAACCCTCAAGGTAGTGATTTAAATGAAAAAGTGACATTTTGGAATGGGGTGAAATTTTAAAATCCCAGCAAAAAGAAGGTCCTGAGTTCTTAAAATTGCATTTTGCTCTGAAAAACCTGCCAATATTGTCAAGAGCTTAGAGAAAAGGCATTGATGGTTCCCTTTATTTTATTTTTTCCACAGGACTTTGCTCATCCTAAACTTTTAAACCAGTGTAAAGGATTAGAGGGAATTGCAAAAATTATATTTTATTGAATAACATGTCCAGTTCAAAACAAACTCTCATGAAATGGTTCATAAACACAGCTTAGTACTTATTCAGAGTAAACCTTCTCCTGAATCTAGACAGATGACCTGGACCTGGGGATATTTTCCATATTTTTTTAAATGAGCAACCGGATTATTGCATCAGACGTGAGGTTGAAGGCCAGGTGCCTGTGGGATGCTCTCTGTTTTACTGAAGTTAATTAGCTATAGTACGTATTTGTCAAAGAGTGGGTAGATACCTTTTGCCAAGAATTTAACAACATTAACAAATGAGTTAATAGAGGTATATCACTTTCTTCCACATTATTTTTTTTGCTTAATAATTAATTATAGAAATGCAAATTCAAAGAAGGTGCATGTGTCCCATACAGAAGAAACTTAGAAATAAAACTAAGCAATCCCGTATGCTCCAAGGAGACATTTACATCTTGATTCATGTGCCAGCTGAAGAGGACCTTTACCATCATCCATGAATCAGGTAACCAAGGATTTTGGCTGGCACAGAAGGAGGCTGTCCCTCCGCTCAGAGGAGGTGTCTCTTCTTGCTGCTACTTCACTGTCAGGTAGGTAGTCCAGATAGTCCACCCACCCGCTTCTGCATTAGTTTCATTTACTGGCTGGATTTTTTTGGTGCTATACATAAAATACAAATTAAAAAAAATTCAAAATTTTTCATATTATGAGGTGCTCACTACTCCTCTGAGACCTATGGGAACATGGTGGGAGGTGGCTTACCCATGCCCCCTTCCAGCAGGAGGATTTGCAGCACTGGGTCCCTCTGGCTTTGCCTGTGTTGGAATAACCATGTGCCCTCCCTCCTCCTTCTGGACACGACTGGAAACAGAGATCACAATCTACAGCTACTGTTATACGTGTTAGGTTTGTATTATCTTCCACTTAATGTCAAAATAACTGATTCGGCTGGAAAAAGTACTGAGAAAAGATTTTTTGAGTTGAGGGATAGATTGCTGATGCAGTTTAATACTGCTCTTCAAGCGTGTCATTTCACACCCCAGGCCTTTAAATTAAAGAATAGCAGCTATTGACACGCAGAAACACACATACACAAAGGTTTTCAGTTGTCTGAGCTTGCACCCAGTACTTTTTTCTCTAAACAGAGATGCCTGGCACTTAGGAAGTGTCCTCCAGCAGGAAGGCTCCCAGTCCCTGTCTCACTTTGGCTTTCCCTCCCCATGGAGCGGGGTTTCCCTGTGGGTCTGCGCTGCAGCGAGAGGTGAGCAGTCAGTGCCTGCGGCCCCATCGTTGGCCCAGTCTGTACTTGTTAACAGGGAACCTGACATCTGTGCCAACAGGGGTGTTTCTGAAATCAGAAGGCTGTGGGTGATGGAGAGCCGCAGGGAGGAGTGGAGACTAGTCAGCATTTGCCCAAAATCTGAGCAGAGTCTTAAGAAACTGCAGGTTCACCCAATTTAATTTGTGTGAAATTCTGTCAGCGTTTGCTACTAGGTGCATTTTCTGAATACTGTTTTCATGCATTTTTCACAAGTTCTTCTCTGCAAGAGGAGGGAAAGCATCAGACCAGTTGCCCCCAGAGCTGCTGCTGATCTGGTGTCCCTCCAGTGGAAGGGAGCCCGGGAACAGCTCTTCGCTTTCCAAGGAGTGACCACTGTTCATTTGCTCCCCCTCGGTAAAGTTACTCCAGGTAAAAACTGCTGAGGTTCTGTCTTCCTCCTGAGTGGAAGATCCAAAGGCTTGCAGCTGCATGCCAAAGGGAGAATGAGATGAGAAACCTTGGCCTCAACACATGTAAGTGCCCAAGCATGAAACCTGCCTGTTTTCTGAAGGGTCATTCTTGGGTGGCGCGGCAAGTAGCGTTACCGCAGGGCCACCAGAAAGGCTGGTGTACTGTGTTTCTAAACTCACTGAAAAATAGAAAAGAAAAACAATTAATCTTCTAGTCGTCTTTCACTGTGCACATCTTCTCATTTCACTAAATCCAGTGGCAGATGTGCAAATTAATATTGGATCAAAACCTTCACCACTGTTTAATTTTTAAGGTTTTTTTTCCATTCTCTCCTTGAATGTTTTTTCCATTAAGTGTTCGAGGTGAAGCAGCTATTACTGGGTACTGTAGGTATGTTGTTTGGGATATAGTGTATTTCGTGTGTATTTTGGAGGCAATTATGTGTTTAAGCACTGAACTGGAGAGAAGAGCGTTTCGCTATTTGATGGTGGGGGAAGAGGTGGGCTCTCGTGGTTTTTTGTGTGGCACAGAGGGCCACAGCCTGGCCTTGGTCAAGCTGAATGACCACGTTGCTGAGTTGTTTCTGAAGGGCTGGAGGTGGGAATTTGTTCATGCTGGGCTACAGCAGAGAGGCAGAGGTCTTCTGCAGCTCCTCCACCACTGGGGAGCATCAGCTGTGCTCTGGTTGCGAGAATCTGGTGAGGGTCTGTGAGATCTGTCTCCGTTACTCCTTGGAAAGGACAATGCCTGTTATTTCATTATTCTTTCTACCTTTGCCATCTGCCTACTGTTATGTCCTGCCTCTTAAAAGCCAGCCTTTCAGGGTAAGAGCTGTATTTATTACGAACAAGCCCTGGCACAATAGGGTTTAGCCTGACTCACCACTGGCAGCTACCACAATGCCATGGTGACAAAAATACTGCTGTCCTGTCAGATGTAGCAGCCACTGCGACTTTTTAATTCTGCTGCTGGTACATGCATGCCGGCAGAGTTGCACAGGAGTCTGCAGATTCCTTTCCCCTTCACAATCCCTCTACAGCCAACGCGGTGATGCTTCTGCAGGGCTGTGCTGCGCAGAGCAGAATTTGGCATGGGCAAGGTGAGGATCATTGTTATGACGGTATTCATGATTCTTGACATGCAAAGAGTCACAATATGGATAAACAAATATTATCGTAATTGCTCTCACAGAGGAATCTGGGAAACTGCCAGCTTAACCCTAAAATGCGTGGGATTAAATAAAAGAGTGCTTTGTAACAACTTTGTGCATGGCCAGAGAGAAGACACACGCAATGGTCTTTTAGGGGCAGTCATTTCTTTCAGGGCTGATGAGGTTTCCAGCTCTTCAAAACTGGAATAAACACTAAGATAGGAAGATCTCTAAAAAAGTGGCATCCTTGTTACCTTGTATGCACAGTTTTTGCTATGTGCACAAAATTGCAGTGTAAATCCTTCCCCAGAGTGATTCTGATTTATACTGGTGGGCGAGCAAGGAGAATCAGGCCTGACACTGGGTTGCTGAGCTGTATAGCTTTCGCTGCTTTCATCCAGAGAGTGTTTCAAAGTGCTTATAGTAAAAAGCCAGCTCCCTTTTCACAGATCAGTACTCTGATTTACTACCTCAAGCATCCTGGAGAAACCTGGGATGACAATTGTAATGACTGTGGTCCTTCTCTGCCATAGGCTTGATCGGTTTCTTTTTCTTCTTATTTTCCCTCAAGGGACTTTGGGAACTATTCTGCATTTTCCAACAAAATTGCTTTTCACAGAATTACAGAATCACTGGGGTTGGAAGGGACCCCTGGAGATAATCTAGTCCAACCCTCCTGCCAGAGCAGGTCCACCTACAGCAGGTTGCACAGGATGGTGTCCAGGCGGGTTGGGAATGTCTCCAGAGTTGGAGACTCCACCACCTCTCTGGGCAGCCTGTTCCAGTGCTCTGCCACCCTCAAAGGAAAGAAGTTCCTCCTCATGTTTAGATGGAACTTCCTATACATCAACCTGACTGCTTAATGTCCATTTATTCCACTGTATCAAGTGAAGGAACGGAGAAAGGATAGAAATCACTGTCTTCATTTCTGCCCATCTGATTGCAACACAGACATTTCTGCTTGCAGATATCGGCACAACAAGTTACAGTAGTTCCATTTTTAGACAAGCTGAGCCTAATGAGCTGAGTGTGAGATTGGAAAGCTGGTCATTAAAGCTTATAAGTAATTGGCTTGATTTTTCTTCTGGTGCAATCTGTCCCAGATCTATCAAATTTATGTCATCTTCAGGGCACCAAATGAAGTATAGAGCTGTAATTCCCCTGAACTTTTAGCATAAAAGTCTGTATGCACCATGGAAATTCTGGACAAAAATAATTACCGTTGGGGGAAAAAAGGCATGGAGTTAAAAAACTGAGACGTTGCAATATACTATTGTGGTCAATACTCTATACCTTCAAAAAATACTCAATACCTTCAAAAACAGGCAACCAGCTAACTAGTAGAAATAACCTTACTGTGGTTGGAGAACGGGTATGTTCATATTTCCACCTGGCTCATGTGACCCGTCATAGGTCAATGCAGTTCTTCGTCTGCAAATTTTGCTCCCTGTTTGTCAGGCTTTTCTGAAGAGCAGAATCTCCTGCAGCCTCTCAGATTGAATTGCAAAGTATGGCAGTACAGCCATGTTGACTGGAATGACCTCTGCTTTGAAAGGGAAAGAGGTAATTGGGTTTCCAAATTCAAAGCTGCATCTAACATCAATCAGTTGTCAAATTTCATTAACTCTCACACCCTGGGTTCCAGGAAGATTGACTGTACATGCCTTTATGGTTGGGAAAGCACTGAAACTCTGACAAGCCTTGATAACCAAAGTTGCTCGAGAGAATGTCTTTAATAAATGCCGTCTCACTTTTCTGTATGGCCCAGATTTCTTCAAGTAAAGGTTATTATCCTATGCTATAAATATGTATATATATATATACACAATAAATATATATACATATACAGGTATATATGGGGAGATAAATATCACTCTAGATATATTTTTATTTATATATAGGCACTTATATGCATAGATAAATGTGCGTGTATATACATTTTTAAAAAAATCTCTAGACCTTCAAAGTCCCTTCCGAAAGTGAAGCCTCCCACAATTTGCCAGAAGAATGGACACACCACACTGATTCCATTGTGGAACAACAACATTCAGGTGCTTCTACTTTAGTACGCAGAAAGAGCCAGAGGCATGGATGCGTTAAAAACATGCTAAAAATACTCCTCGGACTTAAAAGCATGCATCACAGGGGGGCAGATATTCGCAAAACCACTTACTGTCATTCTAATGAGAAAATTCTTCCACCTTTAACTCTTTAACCCATGTAAGGGATCTAATTGGAGCATATGCATAAATTACACCAATGTGGTAGCATTTCCTACTTGCTTTTTTTTTTTCATTACCAGCAATTGCTTAAAAAAAAATCCTGGTGATGTTTTACACTGGGGTGAGCAAATGACCTTGAGTAGATTTGTCCATAATGAAAAGAGCAGTAATGGTGACACTAATGTGACATTTGCTACTGTGTCTTCTAAGCTCTGCTGAACACTGCCAGGCATCTATTACAAGGAAGCGGACTGCCAGGTCCTCTCTTATGTACCAGGCGTAAGGATGACCTCTGCTCGTAATGTTAACATAGCAAGGTCTTTTATCAATATGAAAGTCTTTATCAGGTTTCTTGCCACTAACTGTTCCAATATAGCTCCTATTTCCATGACAGATGCAAGGTTTTTTATGTAGTATATACAGTGAAACAGATTTCCCAGACACACACCTGGTTCCCCCTGAAATTATGGAACATGATACCTTGGGCCAGAGATAAAAATAATTCAAGATTTGGGAATGAGAACACTAATGACAACTTCAGAATCTGGATTAATTAGCATGTTTCTAACAGTGTAAGTAGCCTGTTGTCATGAACCTAACGATGTCTTTGTTTTGTAAAGCAAATAATCAGAACAAAAATTTAGTAAAGGGTAAATATTATCACAGAAAACAAATGAGAGGATGTTTTCCATTTTCTACAGCCTCTGTGCTGCTATCCAAATATGGATAGCTCTGTTCTTGGAATTGTCCAGCGCTCCAGCAAGAGATATTCACCACTGATGCTGGACATCTACGGTCTTCGAAGAACTGCTGAAGGCCTGAGTGTGGAAATCAGGTGATCAGAAAATTTGCCTTTTCATTCCCTAAAACAGGAATTACCCAATTACAGAACCTTAGTTGCTGTTCACTATCCTTGCATAATTTGCTGGGAATCTAAAAATTATAGTACACATTTTTGGACTTAGTAACCTACAAAAATTCATACTAGAAGGAAATGCAATTATACCCAGCTTTATCTGATGTGACAAATAAGATCACTAGAAGTTTGGTAAACATCTGACTTCCTCCATTTTGCATTAATATCTTATCTTCATATTCTTATATCAAGAATCAATTTAATTCACTATTATACCAACCACAGTGGTTGCTTGTTCATGATCCTTCACCTCCCTATAGCTCCCACAAGAAGCCAAAGTCAACCAGCCTATCACATACCTACCTAACACAAGTAGCTGGTTGGAACAGTAGATCTATAATTTTTATGCGCTCCATTTATGTCACTAAAAATCTTAGAAACTCAGTTGTTTACATTGTATACTCAGTTGTATAGATGTCAGCAGCCCAGAACTCATTTTAGATTGTAGTTATTTATGCTCATTTAAGGCAATGACTGCCTTTTTTTCCCTCCTGTCATCCATTCTTTACCAAAAATTGTGATTTCATTTTTGACATCCTGGTTGTTACTTACAGAAATATTTTGAAGGTTCATGTAAGCTAGAGTACATTTGAAACAACCAATCCAGTTAAAAACATGGCAAGTAGCATTTTCCTAGTAACTACTGTATGGCATTACATTTGTCCTTTAGCCTTTTAAATCCCAAGATCTTCTTAAGAAAAGAAGTCATAACTTGAAATAAAGTAGGTTCATGATTAAGATATTCATTATAAATTCCATGCACATTAGTTGTTTGCAATGATTTTTTTTCCCCACTTGTTCCTCAGGCAGTAACAGTAAATTAATGTGTTTGTGACATTTTTTGCAATTCTAACTTTGAATGAGACTCATACCATATATTGCATTATAAATACTGACTTACTTTAAGTCCCATGTGTGCCTCTCATGTAGAAATGAAATAGACAGTATAGTCATTATTCAACTTAATTTGCAATATTTATTACCCTTGGTGGATATGAATGTATTTGTTACATTCGCAATAAATGACCTCTGGGTTTCAGAGATATGTATTATATTAGGAAAAACTTGCAAGGAGTAAATAATACCCTTCCCTTTCTTTCCATGAAGCTTCTATTTCTACAGTGCTGCTATTGTGTCCTGTATCTAAATTTAATTTACATTAAGCTGAGAGAGATCTTGGTCATGCTATGGTGTGAAACAAGGGTATTTGTGTAAATGTGGTGAAAAAAATGCAACCATGTGACTTGCCCTGGTGACATTCAGAGAAAAATGCCTGTAAGGACCAGCTGTAGAGTAAATATCACATAATCTTGTCTAGTGTGAAAGCTGCCTGGTCCTTAGGATAAGAAAGAAGCAACAGAGTTCATTATCACTCACAGCTGGGTGGTTAGCCTGTTCTGTTGGCCAAGCAGAGCAAAGTTCTTTGCGTAGGCATGACCGTTACATCAGATTATCAGGTCCTTTATCATCAGGGATTGGAAAACACAGGAAAAGTAGAATTAGGCAACTTCCCTAGCCTTTTTCTGTTATTGGAATTTGTATGCTGGTAGTGGCCAGAGCTAAAATACCTTACCCAAAGGTTTAGACCCAAAATGTCAGATTAGCTTATGTGTAAAACTTTGCATTCAACATTCATAATCCATAATCTGCCAGTGATCATTTTGAGAAACTTGTAGGTCCAGTTTGAACTTCCCTAATCTAAATGGTTCCATCTGTGCTCCTGCCCCAAAGGCCACCAATGCCAGCACAAGGATTTTGCAATGGTTATGTTGGGCAGTGGAGAAGCTTTTTCCGTCCCCCACAGCAGGTCTGCTAGGATTGCCATTCTTCTTGCGGGCCATCATGTTTGCTCCTCTGCAGCACTTGGAATGCAGCCCCACCTCTTCACCGAGGAGATCCGATTAATTTATGTTCATGAATTCCAGGAGGATTTGCAACTTTTACACCTTTTCCAACAGATGAAGGACTAGTACTAAGCTTCTCCCAATAAATGTCAAGAGAAAGAAAGTAGTATTATTTTCACTTTATAGCAGAAAATAAAGTGATAAAGTGACTCACCTGAGATCCCATGGGAAGTCTGGCAGACTGAGGAAGCAGACCCAAGTCTTTCATGGGACATCTTCAGTGACCCCTTTACTAGAATAAGTTTTCCTCCTGCACTAATTATCACCCTGAGTAAAACAAGATTTTACTTGCGTTGCCTGTGTTTTGAAATCTGAGGTGAAGAGCAGAGGAGTTATTACAAGATCACCAGTTCACTAGTTGCAGATCTGGCACTCACATTCAAATCTGTCAGCTCCCTGCTGGTGCACTAAACACCAGTGAAAAAGTTGTCTCCAGACCAGAGCTGCAGCTTATCCAAAACTGCTTTGGGAAGTCTTACAGTTTACCACTACAGGAGCCTATTAATGGCAAAGCAAATTTTTTTGTGACATCACCTTCCAGAATTACTTTAAAACTCTTTGTGCAGTGAATTGGGCTGTTTGGGAGTGGGATATAATGGACTACCTGCTGAATACTTGTCACGCTTACATAAATACTCTTGATCGAGACTAGTATTTTCTTAAAGCAACGTGAATTTTTTCCAACAGTATCATAGAATTTTGAATAGGACCCTGAGTCAACAACTTTTGTTTTTATCAGCTGCTTCTTTTATTTTATTAATAAATCTCAGATGGAGGTGCTTGTATTCTCCAAAGCAGTTGAGCTCTCTTGTGCTGTTGACCTGTACAGCCAGAACTGATGTAAGGGGAAAGACCCTCCTCCTTTCCCTGCTAATTGACCTCCCATGTGATTAGTGTGAGAACTGGTTTAATCATAGAAATGTCTTCTTCACACCACTTCTCAACACTCCAGTGCTGGTTCTGTAACTACATCTCATGATAAATTATTCCATTCCTAACTAACCTGGATACACCACTGTAAACCCTTAATCATGTGCACTGCAATTGCAATGAACCTGCCCTTAAATTCTTATAATTACTGCGTACTAAAGTACAATCAGGGTACTTTAAATAGCCTTTCTCCTTTTTTGAAATACCTGCCTACATGCACATTTTCTCTGAACTAGCCGTGCTAATTTCCCCCACATTTCTCCGGAGTAAGCTTAATTCTTATACTTTTCCTTACCCTTTAAAACTCCTTCCTCTTAAAACTTCTCCTTCCTCAATTGTCTTGTGTATACTTCACTCTGGTTTTACAGTGGATTATACAAGGTATCTGGCTATAAAAAATATTCTGGTATTATTCAGAAAGCTTGTGCTTGTGTTTAGACTGTCAAACAAAATGTAATGATGTCCCCAGATGTTTATTGCTGAAGACTTGGGAAAGCTCCCTTCTTGCTGGGTGTTCTGCATTTGTGCAGTCCTCATTGTCCCTTGGTTCCCTTGCTGCTGTTGTTGGCTTGTTAAGAAAAGTGTTGGATCCTCTATGAAATATGGTAGTCTTTCTAAATAAGAATACCTTGTGCAAGAAAGGAACAAGAAATCATTCTTATCTCTTTGTTTTCTTAACCTCAACCTCAAACATGATTTTTTTGGATTACTTTGTTTTGATATGTAGCGATTTTTATTCCTTGTTATGGAAATATTTATAGCTTCACATAATTTAGGTATTTCAACTGCAGAAATCCATGTAATCTGCTGTTGAAAAAGGAAGTTTCCTTTATACAAGATGGTTTTGCCTACAAAAATTAAAAATTGCAGTATGCAGTTGGATTTTACTATCTTTAAGGAGTTTAAACCGAATTTATTCATAACTTTTTTTCCTTGTGTCCAGTGAAGACAACTGTCTAGGATGTCAAAAAAGACTCTGCAACGAAATCTGAATCAATTATTTACTTATTTTGCCCTGTGGGGACTGCCAGAGCATGTGCTGAGTCATCAGACTTTTACACAATGTCTATTTAACGATCAGCTCAGTTTGTAATCAGTCATTTCCAACTAAACTACTGCTTTCTTGTAATTTTTAAGTCAAGGGTGATGTCATTAAAGGTGTGTATGTCAAATGCTATGGATTGACTGCGAAAAAAATCACATGTTTCAGAATACTCCTGTTCATCACAGTCTCCCACTCTTACCAGTGGTTAGAAGTAATTGCTGTCAGAGAAACTACATCATTGAGCATGGGCAAAGGGCGTTGGTACATTCAGCATTGAATTCTCAAAAAGACCCTTTTCCCTTTAAAAAAACAATGCCTGGCAGATTTTGGAGGAAAAGTTTCAGAGACTTGGTGATGGAGAATGCTTACAATATCATACTGCTTAGTAGCTTGCCAGGGCACTAATTTCCACTCCGGTGAGTTCTGCCCATGCGGCGTGTTTGTCTTGGTTTGTATCAACAAAGCAAAGGTTAAGATGTAAGGATGTATTAGATTTATAAGTGATACATAAGCATGCTGTATAATCAGCACTGATGTTGCCTTTCCAAATATTGATCATTACTCTTAATCCCTCATTTACTGTAGCATATACTGTATTATATTTGTTGCAAAGAAATGCAGAGTATCATATGATCACAGCAAGGAAACTAATGTCTGGCTTACATCAAAAAAACCCTGTGATTATTCACCAATGAATTAAAATATGTTTTGGCTGCCATAATTAATTCTTTTTGAAGTGCAGAATTTTTATATGAAGTATGACCCTGGGAAATATACAAGTAAATAATGAAGAACATTTATGTCTAATGTTATTTTGGTATTTAAATACTCCTTTATATCTTCCATCTAAGCATTTTTTTTAAAAACGTGAAATGTTATTAGCCATATTTTAAAAACAGTAATGTTTCCAAAAATTGCCTGGAATAACAAAAGTATTCTATGTCATAAACTGATAAAGAAATTACAAATATTAATTTATATCTTATTTGCATAGAGATTTGACACAATAAAGGTATGCCCGGAGCCCATTTTATCCTATTTTATAGGCACTGTAAAAACAGGGAAGAAACATCCTTGTTCTGATCCTAAATGAGTAAGCCTCAAGAATGTGGAGATTAATTAAGAAACAGCTTTATAGAATCATAGAATCACTTATGTTGGAAAAGATCTTTAAGATCAACAAGTCCAACCATAAACCTAACACTGCCAAACCCACCACTAAACCATGTCCCTCAACATCACGTCTGCCCATCTTTTTAATACCTCCAGGGATGGCAATTCAACCACTTCCCTGGGCAGCCTGTTCCGATGTTTTATGACCCTCTCTGTGAAGAAACTTTCCCTAATATCCTATCTAAACCTCCCCTGGTGCAACCTGAGGCCATAATGGAAGAACATAAAGTAGTTTAGACTAACATTATTTGGGAGATATGACAACAAATCCAGTTACTTTCAGGTGAGTTCTTTTTTTTCTTTTTCTGTTTTGATCAACGCTAGAAATGAAGCCAAAAGTGTTTTCTCTGAAACGTGTTGAAGCTGTAAACATGAACAAGTTTCATTTGGTAGGATGTTTATTTAAGGTTTTTAGACTCAGTGCATGTTTGACTTGAGTCATATCCCAGCTGTAGCTGTTCTGTCTCTAGCAAAGTAATAACCCTGTACAAAGAATGTAAGTTTTGTGAACCAAAGACAGTGAAGGAGAGAAAAGTAATTTTGATTTTGTTTGCAGGGAGCTAAAATCCAGTCCAGAATATCTACAGTTTTGGATAATAAAATAGAAGGGGGCAATATAAAATAGAAACTCCACTAAATTAAAATTAGCTTTTGCTTTCAGTAACATGGATGCCTCTTCTGGCAGTGGAAAGCTTCAGGGCTGGCTTTGCATTTTGCTGACTCTTTACGAAAGGAACAGGTAGGCCTGGTCCAAATGCCTTTTCCCAAAAGAAAGGGTAGGAAGGCTCTGCAGAGGGATCTGGACAGGCTGGATCGATGGGCTGAGGCCAATGGGATAAGGTTTAACAAGGCCAAGTGCCAGTTCTTGCACTTTGGTCACAACAACCCCAGGCAGCGCCGCAGGCTTGGGGAGGAGTGGCTGGAAACTGCCTGGCAGAAAAGGACCTGGGGGTCCTGGTGGACAGTCGGCTGAACATGGGCCAGCCATGTGCCCAGGTGGCCAAGAAGGCCAATGGCATCTTGGCCTGTATCAAGAATGGTGTGACCAGCAGGAGCAGGGAAGTGATTGTGCCCCTGTACTCAGCACTGGTGAGGCTGCAGCTTGAGTACTGTGTTCAGTTTTGGGCGCCGCAGTATCGGAGAGACATGGAGGTGCTGGAGCGTGTCCAGAGAAGGGCAACGAAGCTGAGGAGCGGCTGAGAGAGTTGGGATTGTTTAGCCTGGAGAAGAGAAGGTTGAGGTTACCTTATCACTCTCTACAACTACCTGAAAGGAGGTTATAGCCAGGTGGGGGTCAGTCTCTTCTCCCAAGTAACAAGCGACAGGACAAGAGGAAATGGCCTCAAGTTGTGCCAGGGGAGGTTTAGGTTGGATATTAGGAAAAACTTCTTTACTGAAAGGGTTATCAAGCATTGGAACAGGCTGCCCAGGGAGGTGGTGGAATCGCCGTCCCTGGAGGTATTAAAAAGACGGGTAGACGTGGTGCTGAGGGACATGGTTTAGGGGTGGTTTTGGCAGTGTAGGTTTATGGTTGGACTCGATGATCTTGAAGGTCTCTTCCAACCCAGGTGATTCTATGATTCTGTGATTCTAAAGGCAACAGACCTGGATATGCCATATTTACTTAAACACATTGAGACTGGCCCTGCAAGTAATGGCACTGATGTCAAAGAGACCCTACAAGGAAGCCCAGCTTCTCTATGAAGTCTTCCCCCAGACAGCTTGTGGTTGAACATCCGTTATTGTGTAAAACATTTTAGAAAGCTGCTATAGTAAAATTCTCAAGTGTCTTGGTGCAAACACATGTCAACAGCAAGCTAGAAACACAAATATAGTACAAGAGGAAATGTCCTGAAATTGCACCAGGGGAGCTTTAGATTGAACATTTGGAAAAATTTCTTCACTGAAAGGGTTATCAAACATTGTAACAGGCTGCCCAGGGAAGTGGTGGAATTGCCACCCCTGGAGGCATTAAAAAGATGGGTAGATGTGGTGCTGAGGGACATGGTTTAGTGGTGGACTTGGCAGGGACTGTTAGGTTCATGGTTGTTCTTGATGATCTTAAAGGCCTCTTCCAATGTAGGTGATTCTATGACTCTATATTTTGTTTTCTATTGTTTAACGCTGAGTTGTGTGTGACCTGCAACAAGGGGAGGCTCTTCCCTCTATTGGGGAGGGAGCGTGAAAGAGGATACTATAAACTTCTGCGGAGGTAACTAAACTATGAACATATCTAAGTAAAAATCGCTTATGCCATTGGTACCCTATGACTTTTGATGGAAGATATTGCAGAATACACAAACATGGCTGCTGCTTGCAGGTCTAAAGCTACAACACAGGATGTTGTACTCAAGGCATATTAGAGAGCGTACAATATGACTCAGAAATGCATGGCACCATATCCTATTAAAGGAATAACTCACCCTGTTTTGTCATATCCTGCAATTACAGGAAGTGATACATATTTACAGTACATAGAAGAAAAGGAGCATTACATGGAAAAGGAACGTTAAACATGTGGAAAAGTCCAGACATGCCTTTTATGCATTGTTGATTCCTTAAAGTTACCGATATATACCTTTATTTCCAAGTTAGGAGACCGTCCACAGATGTCAGTGATGCCAGTAAGAGCTATTATGCCTTGGAAAAATTAAGCTGTTAATTCATTGAGATCTGACTAAACAGGATAATGCCTCAGAGGAAACTGAAAAGACCAAAAGAGTCCTGAAATAAAACTCTAGATTTAAATCCCACTTAAATTAATCCGAATTTTTCTGTCCATTTTAATCTGGTAATGAAAGACTTACAGTCCAAGGGTATGAAAGGGCAAGTATCAGTTACAGGGACAGACATCAGAAGGTGCATTCCCCTTGGAATATTTTGTGCTTACTAATACAGGGCAATGATTTTGGTAAACAGGGTTACTAATTAAATGATCTACAAAGGAGGCAGGTTTGAGAACTGACAGAGAATTTGGATTTGAGATTTTAAGATTATTTTAAATGAAACATTAATAAGATGAAAGTCAAGCAAGGATGGGAAGAGAAAGTTTCTGTATTAAATACAAAATAGGAAAAAAATGCCATTCTTGGAAGAAATATGTTAGGATATACTTCATAACTCCTGATGTTTTTCAGCAGAAAAGAAAATCACCTTCTCAGAAATTCATGTTGCAGAAGGTAATTTTATTTGATTCATAAATCCTTACACCAAAGATTTTTGCTTTCCCAATTATCCAGTTATTCATTTCACAAGAGATAATGAAGTATGCAGTAAATGTTTCAACTGATCTTATTTTAACATTGTACCATCCATGTGACAAAATGCCATGCCTAAAACCTTACATCAGTTCTTGTATTGGTGTAAAAAAAATCATACCTCAAAATATTATGCATGCTCATGGATGAGTCTAAAATCAAAAACCATAAAATATGTTATCGGAGGTTGTGTTTTTCATAAATGGCAGCTGTGCTTTCCTCCAATAATGTCACTGCCAAAGCAAAGCAAGATAAGAAAACTCATTTTTCTTTGGCTTATTTTCTTTGTAAATTATATAAAAACAAGTCATATATTTATTGTCTTATGGAAATTGTTTTTAACATGTAGTACTTAGAAAGCACTACAAAACATCCTTTCTGCCGAAGACTCACAGCGGCTTACTGAAATGAATCCATAGGCTTGTCTGCTTGTATTTCACTGTTAGGCTGAATTCTTTGCTTTTAATTAAAAATATGGATATTGCAGTTACGCAAGAACACTGTAAAGGTGTGTAGCACATTATTGTCTAGTTCCTGCTCTGAAACAAGTTATTCAGCATAACTTAAAAAGCAGCAGAGCAAAGCCCTATAAATCTAAGTAGTGCAGTTTTACAACACAGTTGCATTTAGACATAGGAACCACTGTTTTATCAAAAAAAAAAATCATTAACAAGAAAACATGAGGAAGCAGTGACTGTTAAATCAACTTGAGAATAGTTAAATAAAAGTAACTTCTCTGACTCTGAACTGTCATAATAGCAGATATGAACTTCACCAAATGTAGACCAAAATCCCTCAAGCTCTAACTCACCTGACTACATTTTGGAGCACATTCAGGGCTATATTTTCTATTTCTGTGCTATCACATAAAAATAGAAACTTTGCTTAAGCTCTCCCAAATCTTAACTGTTTGTTTTCAATGAAATTTTATTAGTGGGAAATGTCCTACCGAGAAGCAACTTGCCCAGCATTCGTAAGTCTTGAAATTTGTGTGTTATCACCCCAGAGAAATAACCAACTCCTGCTTCACTGTGGCCAAGAATAAAAACCCATTGAGCTCACTGTGGAGCTCGACAGAGGTCATTGTAGAGAGGGTCAGCTTCAGAGCAAGGAATCCTACTATGTTTATATAGTTAGTGTAGGTACTGTCGTCATCTTACACTAGTGTGGCTTGCTGAAGGGACTTTTAGCTGGCAGCTCTTTACTTTCTTACTGTTCTTCTTTTCAGCTCTTCTGACCTGGTTTTCACTCTTTTATGGTCCCATTCTTCTCATTCCTGGAGCAGAATACGGCTGCAGAAAGATTGAGCGCAGGATGGGAGCTGCTTTAACAACAGTGACAGAGTTATTGCATGGCTGTCTCCGCAAATGTCTTTTTTTATCTTTACTAACAAACAAACTCACTTAAACTGAGTTTATGTCGGTATTTCTAGTGGGCTGGAGCAGCAGTTTATTGAAGAGGCCAGCCTTAAGCTCTGCTACCTTCCAATAGATGCTTGAGACGTGCACATGCATAAGATCAAGGATTTCTTTTTGCTCATTTAGAAATCCACCCAAAAAACCCATCTCAGGACTGATACAGCTTTAAAGCAGTATCAAAGATGCTGTAAACTATGGCCACCTGGAGAAACCTGACAAAGCTGCTTCAGTCTCTAGGGTCTTTTTTTTTTTTTTTAAAGATGGCATTTTTTAATGGTGCAACTTCATTCCTAGGTTGCAAAGATGCTGTCTCGCAAAGAAGCTAGGAAGTTCCACAACTTTCTCATGCACTTTAAACTTCAAGTGCAAAATTTTAGAAGTGGGAATCTTTTTTTTGCAATACCTCTATGAAAATACTTGTGACAAAACAGACAGGGCTGATGGCTGGTGTGAAATAGCCAGCTCTTCAGCTGTGGCTCCAGACTACGGAAAATATCGTGCCATCCCAAGATACACTCTTACTTTTGCTGAGGTCAGACTAAGACGAAACCTTTAAAGAGTTCTCTGAGGTATTAGTCAAAGCTATGAACTAAAAGCCAAAGATTTATAAGCAACAGTGAATGCAACATATCACTCCTTGTTCCTTGACTCTTGCTGGGATTCGCCCATGCATCCCTCTCCCCTTCCTGTAGACCTACCTTTGCAAGATGTTTCTGTGGGTAAGTCAAGAAACAGGTGTGACAACAGTGTATGCAGAAGGATTGGACATGCAGAACAAGGTTTGGCTTGAAAGGTTTTTAATACTTTTTGCAGTTTTGGAGAAATGCTTGATTTGGAAATCACAGGTAAAAGACGGCAGATGCAGCATTACTTAATGGCAATTAAATCCTTAAAAATCCTTGGGTGAGAGTGGGGCAGGTGGGAAGTGACCAAATAGCTACCGTGTAACTTCTCCAGCTATCAAATGAGACTTATTTTATGTTGTTGTTTGGGAGAATTCTGTACAAACATGGTCAGTGGAGGTGAATCTTGTCATGACCCTCTGTATTTCCTTCTGGTTTAAGCAACCAGAAAACCAGTCAGAAATCTCTCTTCACAGCCCAGCTAGTCTGCACCTCAAGAATTGTTAGAAATCAGATTTTACCAGATATGGAACAATCAAAACCAAGAATATATAAACTTACTTCTATGGGAAAATACCGTATCTTTCTTGATGTGGAAAAACATATTCTGGGGCTTTGATTTCATGCTGTTTTGTTTCCACCAAAATTTTGAGGGAGGCTGAAAGGACAGCTTCTTCAGTTTGCGAAATGTATCATCTTCAGGTGCTTCTTATGGAGTCTGAGAAACCAGAATTTGAGGCAATGACTTAATGATGGTAACATTTCATTTGTAATCAAACAAACCAACCAACCAACCCAAACCCATTGAACAGTTCTCATTGAACTGGTCAATTTATTACTTTTCTTTCTAACAGGAGGCTTTACGCAGGTTCTGAGGAATGGATTTTCCATCATAAGCTGTTACTAAAATTCCCAAATAAAACATTTCGTATTTTTAGTCACTGCTTTTGCAGCCTTTGGGGTTTTTTTCCCATAATCAGGTTCCAATGATATCTAGGTCCCTTGAAAATAAAATGCAGAGGACATGGATTTTGAAGACGTTGTCCTGAGGTAGGTACACAGCAAGAGTAAAATGCCTTTGTGCCCTACAAAGAAGTCTTTGGGCCACAAGAGTCAGCGACAACTTGATGTGATCAGCTATTACGATACCAAGTATTCCTCTCAAAGTCCCGAGGTATTGACTTGCGCTGAACAAATGAATAACCTCAGTTAACTTTACTTATATGTTGTGAACATGTGGGTGAAAGGGAGCTTATATATCTGAACTCTCTTCTCCTGTAAAACTCAAAACCACTGAGATAAATAAAAAGGTCTCCAGATTTACTATTACATAAAAACTGATTTTAGAGACCGGCTTCCTGAATTTTGAAAGCCTGGTTTTGGTAGGGTATTTTCACCGTTTCCCACTGAGTTTCCTGACAGGTATAATAGCCCCAACAGTGTACCACTTCTTGGGCATCACAGGAATTACATTTTACATCAGCCTCCAGGCCTGGGCCTCTAATTAGAGAGCTGAAATGGTGCTTTCCATAATTTGTCCTGCTCAGCCAAACTGCTGGGCCATTGTCTGTTTTTTAAGAAACTTAATTTCTTTCATTAAACCTTTTGACTGTAAAATGAACTGGATTTATAAAGCACTCATTACTTGTGAATCTGGGTTGAATACCATGTGTTACATCGCTCTTTATATGGTATTGAAACAGCCTTCGGCAAGATTGTAAGGCAGCACTCCTAGTGAGCCCCTCATAAAGATGAGATGTTCCTCTCATCTGGCAATTGCTGAGAACAAAAAATGATAGATAAATTATTTTTAATGGTACCTGGAAATGCTACTTGCTAACAATAAAAGCGTAATCCCTCTCTTGCCTCCCTTCTGTGCTTCCTCTGTAACATCCTCAGCAATAACCTTGGGGTGGAGCAGACTTTGCAGAGCAATTGTGATAACGCTGGCAGAAGCAATCGTTGCATTTGCTGTTCCTTTCAGGAACGAGTACGCTTTGTTTATTTGAGCTCCATATTGGGACTACTTGTGGAATGTCTTAAAATTTTCTAGAGAGACCTTCTGCACCTAAAGCAATCATAAGAGAGCAACTGTTAAATTTAATTTCTGCTGAAAGAGTGAGTTACCTTTACTTTACTACACCAATAAAAGGGATGCTAAACATATGTTGAAAGATCACAGCTGGATGTGAAGAAAGGGTTTTTTTAATCACTTGAGTCTCAAAAATTGGAAGTATTCTGCATTTGCAGATAAAGGCGTTCATTTCTTTTTCTTTCTATGAGGGTGTTAGATGTCACATTTCTATAAACTTCAGCACTGTAACTTTACGTTATTGTTTTACAAGTACACAGCTATAAAATAAATACAGACTAAGAATTTTAATGCAGGCTTAGATACCAGACGCCACAGAAAGAACATAAACCTCAGTGAGAATGAAATCACGAGTTAATCCAGCTGCCACTAGACACCTTCTGCTTTCCTGCTACTGATGTGCGTCAAAGACTGCACACCGAAAGCTTTCACTGCTCCCGAGCCAAGGGCAGATCCCGACCAAGGCTTTGCAAAATTGTGCCACCAAATGGCTTTCCCTGCCTGGAACTTCTCTGCAGAGATCCTGATCCCATGGCAGTTGTAGATGGTGTGTTTTAAGGTCCATTCTGTTAAGAAGCATGGCTACTATTGCAACCTATAAGTGGATGTTGTTATATTTAGCGTAACTGAGCTCCTTGCTGTCAGGTAGGGAGTGACTAAGGCGACTGCCTTTATGCAGTGCCCCAAATATAACAGATGGTTGCGTGAGCCTTGCAGGCATTCCAGACCGAGCAGTGAAGGTGAAAATGAATTTGGGTTTGATTGATCTGAACAGTAGTCAGGACAGAGCAGTAAAGAGGAGATACGAAGCAAAAAGATTTAAGACTTAATCAGCTTGCTGAAGACACCAGGCTTCATACTGCTAAAAATGCAACAGTTACTAATTGCTTTCAGATCTGTACTGAATTAATAACTAAGTTAATCTATAGCCTTTTTTTTTTTGTGGCTGGCAACAATGGAAAAACCGTCAACAAATACAGGATTTTAGTGTAGTAAAAGGTAAAATTTAAAATAGTGCCTTGATATATGATAGTCAAGGCAGTTTTGACTGATGAGGGAAGGGTATTGGCAGATGTTAGCAGGAGAAAAAAAGATTTAAACTGAAAGTATGATGGATTTGTTGAGGTACACTACAATAAAAGCAGTATAAACAAAATTAGGTATGAAAAGAAACTACCACAAAGGTTTTTATTTTCAACTTTGAGGAAGTTTCTATGAGACATAGAAAACATGGTGTGGGGGGAGGAAATCAACTTTTCAGGAAGATTTGAGATTTCATAGTAAAAAAAAAAAAAGAGTATGTCCTTCAAGAATGTTGCTCCTTAGCTGAAAGAAAGTAAATGGGAAGGTATTTTCCTAAGATACCTGCTGTAAAAGGTGCAGTTGGATTCAGAAATATGTTAATTTGTATAAGAAGGAGGAGGAGAAGTTAATAATTTTTTAGCTTCCTCCACAAAGACCTACTATTCAAAGGTCATTTGGCTGTATATCTTACAGTAATTAACGTGAAATGAGAGCAATTAGTGATCCTTCATTAAGGTGTCTTACATTAGATTAGTCAGCTTCAGTTTTTGTCAGATGCTATGTAGCATGCTTTAAGAAAGACTCTAGTTTTTTCAGGCTTCAATCTTCATAAAAATTCCAGCCGGAAAAGGTGTGGAAATAGGAATTACAGCTGATCAGGTTTTCCCAGTCTTTTGAAGTGAAGTATTACTGACTTTGCTGAATCAGTGGTCTATTGAATTATTTTGATTTTAGCTAATTTCTAAGGTTTAAAGGCAATCAGGTAGCCACATATCAACAAAGTAATGGGAGTTCAACTGCCATTTGTGCCTTTCAGATTTTTACTCCCATTGCTAACTATTTGTTGGGAAAATAAGTTCAAAATTCGCATCATATGCTATTCTTTTTTCAGGATATTTTGAAAACGTTAATCTAGGAGACTTTGTGATTTGTCACTGTACAGTCTGTGCTTGCTCACGGTGAGGAAGGAGAGTACAAGGATTCACCGATCTGCTTGTGAGCTTCACCAAGTCATTGAGAATTCTCTGCTCACTGTTTTCCAGCTGCTTCCTACATCCTGGCTGCTACATGGGTTGTTGTGAACCTTTGGTACTGTTTGAAAAAATTGATTATACTGTTTATATAGGATTTTGAAATCCTCAGATGAAAAATGAAATGGTTATTACTATTCCAAACTATTTAGGATAAACACCCAGTTAAAACAAATTACTCATCAACTGACAATTTTCATATTCTCACTGAATCCTGAAATTCAGTTACTTCTTCCATTATTGTCAGCTAAATTGGAGATTTGCTAATGTGACATTTGACCCTTTCATCTCAGGTGATGTGAAAGGTCTTTCTCAAAATTCAGGAAATATGTACTTGCATGTGCGCTAGTGGCAACAGTGTAACAAACAAGACACATTTACTACATTAACATCTTGCTCTTTTGCATAGTCCAGATTTTGAAATTCTGCTGTTACCTGCCTATATTCTTGAGTGCGAAACGAGTGCAATCTCGGGTCTTCATTGCATAAAAAAACCCCAAACCAACAAAATGTAGGAAACTCCTCTTTCATTCAAATTTTGCTGACAATAGAGACAGCCTATATGTGGGGATTAGTGAATTTCAAACGATGTTTTTAATCCTGATTACCTGTGGCAAAAACACATGCATGAGATCTTTATGTTAAATAATGCTGCCAGAGATGGTGTTGCTGTGATGTGCCAAGAGGGAGAAGATGTTACGCATTCAGTGTAACCTAAGCTGCATGTCAAATGAACATTGACATGTTTGACTGTTCGATAAAATACAGAAGTCACTTTGTTTTCACTCAAGTCAATTAAGCTTGAGTACATACTTAATTGTTCTGTTAACTCAGGGACCAAATAAACTCAATTCTTACGGCAAACTGAGCAATTTCACCCTGTATTTGCAACAAAAAGTTGCGTGTTTATGAACAAAGGATCAGTGATAAGGAGAAAAGCATCCCTTTTATTGATCCAAGATTACTGTCAGCTGTTATAGTAGAGAAATTAAAAAATAGCAGAGCATTAAAGCTTTGGAATTGCCAAGCTGAAGCAAAGTGTCTGCTGTAATTCACTGTTGACAGGGCTACTACTCCAACCAAAGATGCACGTACCAACAAATCCTCCAAGAAACGTTCTGACGAAGTCCTTGCTCGTTCTGCAGTCAGGATCAGTCCAAAGAGGTGTTGCCGGCTGGCAGGTAACTGGAGGAAGTGGAACAGTAGTATTGTACAATGTGAGAAACAACTCAGCTCAAGGTTGAAAACAGTAAGCCTTGAAGAATTGTTCTTCGATGAAAATACTGCATCTGTAGCCCAGAAAATATGTGAATAAAAACAAGTCTGAGGTTAGAGTCTTATTTGAACTCAGCAACTGATTGCTTTCTTCTAAACTACTGGCTTACACACATTATCAGGCTAAATGTCGGAAGGCATTACAAAATCCTCAGAAATATGACTTTTTAAATTTCCCAGGGGTCCAGGAAACTTTCATTGAAAAGGAAATTTAATATTAAAATCACACAAATTCTTTAAGGTTTTAAAGAAACTTAAGGAAACCTTAACCTACATAAGGTTTTATCATAATTTTCTTTGTTTTTCATTCCATCTGTTTCTATAAACTTTAACATATAATGTAATACACCAAAACTCTAGATTTAAAAGGCAAAGACATCAAGTGTACTATTACAACTGTCAGACTTAAGAATTCATCTGAACGGTTTATTCTGTGATAATCTACAACGCTAGCACTTACAGATGTTATTCTTTTTATTCATAAACACTACCAGTTCTGACTTTTTATATCTCTTCAAAATTGCTATGAAATCATTTGCTTTAAACTTGTCTTAATCTTATACATGCAATATGAACTTTGAACTGATTTTTTTTCTTTTTTAAATTGATGTAATAGTATTTGCTTACTTATTTTCTAATTGTTTTTAGTAACAATATCTTATATAGCATAATTTGTAGTACAGAAGGATTTCTTGCTGGGCAGATACGTTTCAACCCACAAAATTCTAGAAAGTATATTTTGCAATAGCAGACTTTAGTGATGTGAAGATGAGCTGTTTTATTGGAAAAAAAATTGATTTTAGGTCTTTTTGTTGCCCTAATCCCTGGGCAACGCAACCAGAACCACATGCTGATTAGAGAGCAATTCTGTCAGAAAGAAATATTTTGTTGATGCTTAGGGAAAAAAAAGAACAGAAAAAAAAGACAAACAAAAAAACAACAGCTGAAATAATCCTGTCCAAAATAACAATACAGTTTATTTTAAGCCACTCTTCATTGGGTCAGTTAAACAACAGTAAATATTACCTTCTTAATTTGCTCAATGGCTATATGATTATCACCAGTTTTTATATAAAGAGGCAAAATAATGAAGATATTAAGTCATCTCTTTGAATTCACCAGGGAAGAAATGAGAGCAATTCCACTTTCTATCACCTAATGACAGAAGGTAATCACCTGCTCTAGAAAAGCCTGCTCTGTTTGGGCTCCTCAGGTACTGATGCTTGGCCTTGAATCATCCGTAAGAATGACTTAATTGCTCTGTAACTGATACATCTTCTAAATTTTTTAAAACCTGTTTTACTAAAAGTTGTTAAAATGTTTGATAGGTAGGAATTATTCATTCTGTTTATTTGAATGAAGTTTATACAAATCCATCCATGACATTTCCAAAGCACTACCCATCTAATCATAGAATCATAGAATCACTTGGGTTGGAAGAGACCTTCAAGATCATCGAGTCCAACCATCAACCCAACACTGCCAAAACCACCCCTAAACCATGTCCCTCAGCACCACGTCTACCCGTCTTT